>CM066566.1:84489762-84497262 GCA_033816785.1 Picus viridis | reverse complement strand
AACGTTGGGAGGCAGTTTCAGTGCAGCAGAGGACTGGGATTTTAAGCAGCAACAACCAAAAAATAGATTGCAGTATCTTGAGAACAGGAACAATAGAAATGAGATTAAATTTAATTGAACAAAGTATGAGCTCCTGATTTTAGGGAATAATGACGGGAACAGAGCGGGGGAGGAATGTGTATGTGTCATATATTAGAAGCAGAAGCAGATGAGAAAACTTGTGCACCAGCTGAACAGTATGGATGTGCTGCTGGTCTGCTGCATCTGTCAAAAGAGTCGAATCAGCGTGGGAATAAACAAGGAAAACAAAGACCAGAGACACCTAATGCAGTGATGCTCTGCACTTATGAGACCCGCTTTAGAAATTTTGGACACCTGCCTTCAAGAAACCTGCAATTAAAATGGCACAGAGGCATAGAATGTCCTACAAATATATTAATATAAGGGTGCATTTTGTTTTAAGGGAAGAGGTGAATAGAGCTAGGTTTCTTTAGCCTGCTGACCTTACTGAACACAGAAAGCATGAAGGACATGTTGCTGTCTGTAAGTATATCACAATTCAAAACTCCAGACTATAAACATTATTGAAATCAGGAGACCATGTCAGCAGAAGAACAAACGTATATAAACTAGCCACGAATACATTTATCCTGGCAGATAAAGCAAACATAAAGAAAATTGGCACCTGATGTTCAGGAGCAGGCTTCCCACAGCAGCTACAGAAACAAAAAGAAAACATAAGCATTTTAATTTCAGATGTGATATTATTATAAGCACATGAGGTACTGTCTTGATTTCAACAGCAGAAAACTGGACATACAGCATCAGAGGAGAAAGTTCTTCACAGAGAGATTTGTTGGCCATTGGAATGTGCTGCCCAGGGAGGTGGTGGAGTCACCATCCCTGGAGGTGTTCAAGAAGGGATTTGAGGTGGCACTTGGTGCCGTGGTTTAGTAGTCATGAGGCCTTGGGTGATAGGTTGGACTTGATGATCTTTGAGGTCTCTTAAAACCTTATTGATTCTATGATTCTATGGATAAATCCTTCTCAGTCACACATGTTTTTTGGGAGGTGGCTTTCCATGCTGACGATCAGAAAGCATACAAAGAGCTTTTCAGTACAGAGAAGGGGTTTTGATTTTATGTGTGTGTGTTAGAGACAAGCTCTTGAAAATAGTTAACTGACCTCTCTGTGATTCAACGTGAACCACTGCATCACTAATGGGTGTTAAAGAGAACAATAAAAGGATTCGTAGTGCAATACACTGAGGTGGTTCTGGGGACTGTTTCATTAATGATCCACAAACTACCTGCATTTCTTGTGCACCCCTGACATAATTCTGTTAAGGAAATGTGTCTTTTGGAAGGATTAAAGAAATGTAAATACACCAACGCTGCAGAAGCAAGTCAGCTTGATGGTAGAGGGAGCATTCTGCCATGTCTAACTATCATTTATACACATGCTAAACAACTTCACAGCCCGGAATGGAATGGAATGGAATGGAATGGAACGGAACGGAACGGAACGGAACGGAACAGAATAGAATAGAATAGAATAGAATAGAATAGAATAGAATAGAATAGAATAGAATAGAATAGAATAGAATAGAATAGAATAGAATAGAATAGAATAGAATAGACCAGGTTGGAAGAGACCTTTAAGATCATTGATTCCAACCCATCATCCAACACTATCTAATCAACTAAACCATGGCACGAAGCACCCCATCAAGTCTCCTCCTAAACACCTCCAATGATGGTGACTCCAATCATGGCAACTCCACCACCTCTCTGGGCAGCCCGTTCCAATGGCTCTCTTTCTATGACTCTCTTTCTATGAAGAACTTCTTCCTAACATCCAGCCTAAACCTCCCCTGGTGCAGCTTGAGACTGTGTCCTCTTGTTCTGCTGCTGGTTGCCTGGGAGAAGAGACCAGCCCACGCCTGTCTACAACCTCCCCTCAGGAAGTTGTAGAGAGCAATAAGGTCTGCCCTGAGCCTCCTCTTCTCCAGGCTAAGCAACCCCAGCTCCCTCAGCCTCTCCTCAGAGGGCTTGTGTTCCAAACCCCTTACCAACTTTGCTGCCCTTCTCTGGACATGCCCCAGCAAGTCAACATCTTTTTGTTAATCAACCTGACAGTGTAATACTCTGTATTTCATTTCTGTGCTAGTTCACCCAAATGCCAAAAATGCAAAGATTAATAGCAGCAAAGCAGTATGAATACAGAATTACCGGAGGTACAGAAAAGTCAAGATTTAAATATGCAGCACATAAATAAATCATCCAATTAGGCAACTTTGAAATAAATGTTGACAAATTCACTTCACTGCAGATGAAGATTTTGACCACTGCATAACTGGCTGTGCTGGAAAGGTTGAATTGTTGCACAGCTTCACACCAGTCTTCCCTTCCCCTGTCTCTCTCCTTGCAGCATTCTTTCCCTCCTTTTCTTTGTTGAGTTTCCATAGGGAGGGCATTTACCAGTTCAAAGGGTGTGCTCCATCTTGTGCCACGCTTGGATGATGATCCACCAGGTTCTTTCCCATGTGAGAAGTAAATACACTTTTAGCCACTGCTCTACAGATATTCCAAAATCATCTGAGTACAAATCTTATTTTAGGTTGGATGTTAGGAAGAAGTTCTTCATAGAAAGAGTGATTGGCCATTGGAATGGGATGCCCAGGGAGGTGGTGGAGTCACCATCACTGGAGGTGTTCAGGAAGAGACTGGATGGGGTGCTTGGTGCCATGGTTTAGTTGATTAGATGGTGTTGGGTGATATGTTGGACTCAAGGATCTCAGAGGTCTTTTCCAACTTGGTTAATTCTATTCTATTCTATTCTATTCTATTCTATTCTATTCTATTCTATTCTATTCTATTCTATTCTATTCTATTCTATTCTCATGAACAGCAACTGCTTTCAGAAGTAGTCTCAGATGCCTTCAGTAGAACATGCCGTGTTCACTGGTAGATAAAATTATCCTTCCCAACTTTACCAAGCAGTTCAGAATGGATTTGCTTGAGTGATCTTTTGATCTTTCCCTTCATTATTTATTAGCTTCTCAGCATTTTTCTTGTACATAAATGATCAGTTTTGATTATTTTTTTTTCTTGGCTCTTGTCAAAACATATTAGCTACTGAGGAACCTGGAACTTGAGATTGGAAAAACATCAAACAAAATACATGCACTCTTAATGATTCCCAGTTTAGAACTACATTTGAGACTTGTCTATTAGTTAATTTTTGAATCATTTAGTGTCTGGCATTGTGATTATATATTGTGTAATTTCTTAATATAGGACCAAATAAATTTCTTGACTGAAATCTGGCAATGTATGAATAACTTTATACCTCTGTTATAAAAAAAAAATAAATATATACCTCTTTAATTTGACCTTTTATTTTTTTCCCCCATAAACCTAAGAATCATAGAATCATAGAATTGTCAGGGCTGGAAGGGACCTTAAGGATCATCTAGATCATCTAGTTCCAACTACCATGGGCAGGGACACCTCACAATAGACCAGGTTGCTCAAAGCTACATCCAGCCTGGCCTTAAAAACCTCCAAGATTGGGGCTTAGAATAGAATAGAATAGAATAGAATAGAATAGAATAGAATAGAATAGAATAGAATAGAATAGGAATTAACCAGGTTGGAATAGACCTATGAGATCATCAAGTCCAACCTATCACCCAACAATATCTAATCAACTAAACCATGGCAACAAGTGCCCCATCCAGTCTCTGCCTAAACAACTCCAGTGATGGCAACTCCACCACCTCCCTGGGCAGCACATTCCAATGGCCAGTCACTCTTTCTATGAAGAACTTCTTCCTAACATCCAGCCTAAACCTCCCCTGGCGCAACTTGTGTCCTCTTGTTTTGTCAGAGGTTGCCTTGGAGAAGAGACCAACCCCAACCTGGCTACATCCTCCCTTCAGCTTGTGGTAGACAGCAAGAAGGTCTACCCTGAGCCTCCTCTTCTCCAGGCTAACTAACCTCAGCTCCCTTAGCCTCTCCTCATAGGCTTGTGCTCCAAACCCCTCAGCAGCTTTGTTGCCCTTCTCTGGACACCTTCCAGCATCTCAACACCTTTCCTAAACTGAGGGGCCCACAACTGGACACAGGGCCCAAGGTGTGTCCTAACCAGTGCTGAGTACAGGGGCAGAATGACTTCCCTGCTCCTTCTGGCCACACTATTCCTGATGCAGGCCAGGATGCCATTGGCCTTCTTCCACCACCTCCCTGGGCAACCTGAGCTGCAACAGTGTCTCACCACCCTCATGGTGAAGAACTTCTTCCTAACATCCAATCTGAATCTATCCACATCTAGTTTTGCTCCATTGCCCCTAGTTCTGTCACTACCCAACATTCTAAAAAGTCCCTCACCAGCTTTCCTGTAGGCCCCCTTAAAATACTGAAAGGCCACAATAAGGTCTCCTCAGAGCCTTCTCCTCTCCAGACTGAAATGGCCCAACTCTCTCAGTCTGTGCCCATAGGAGAGGTGCTCCAGCCCTCTAATCATCCTCATGGCCCTTCTTTGGACATGTTCCAGCACATCCATATAGGGGCTCTAGAACTGGATACAGTATTGCAGGTGGGGTCGCACCAGAGCAGAGTAGAGGGGAGAATCACCTCCCTCAACCTGCTGGCTACGCTCCTCTTGATGCAGCTCAGGATACAATTGGCTTTCTGGGCTGCAAGTGTGTGGGTTTTCCTGAGCACTTTGAGTGATATGTTGATTCCAGACCTGCGAGTCTCAACATGGAGAGCAGAAATACAACTGATAGACCAGCTGCATGGAGGTAACCACTGCTGCAGGGTCACCTGCAGACCTCTGGAGCTGGTGACTATTTATTGAGACATATGTAAATGTTACAGTTCCACTGTCCCACAGCCTGCCTCATTAAGACCACTGATTTATCTTTACTTTAACAGGTTCCTTTCTCCCCTGTTGCCTTCCCATCCATTTCAAGGAGGCAACACTTTGTTTTTCCACTCCCATCCTTTTCTCACATGGTTTGGAGGTACAACATCTCTTATCACCTCCAGGGCCTCACAGACATGAAAGACATCTAAACATTCCATTATTATTCTCTTTTTGGGTTCTCACACAAGTGCACACTGACAGCTCAAGTTTGACCTTCTTGTCCACCAGTACCCCCAAGGGCTGCTCTCAAGCCAGTCACTGCCCAGCCTATATCAGTGCCGGGGATTGCCCTGACCCAGATGCAGGACCTTGCACTTGGTCATGAAGTTGTCATGGGCCCACCCTCCAGCCTGTCAAGGTCCCTATGGATGGCATCCCTTCCCTCCAGCCTGTGTCTGCTGCACCACACAGCTTGGTGTCATCAGCAAACCTGCTGAGGGTGTACTCAATGCCACTGTCCATGTCACCAACAAAGATGTTAACCAAGACTGGTCCATGTACTGTTCCCTGAGGGACTCCACTTGTCACTGGCCTCCACTTGGACATGGACCCATTGACAGCCAACCTCTGGGTGCAGCCAACATGCCATTTTTTTATCTACTGAATGGTCCATCCATCAAACCCATACTGCACCAGCTTGGAGACCTGGATGTGGTGCAGGACAGTGCTGAAGGCTTTGCTCAGGTCCAGGTAAATGATGTCAGTTGCTCAGCCTTCATCCATTAATGTTGTGACCTTGTCATAGAAGGCCACCAGGTTTGTCAGGCAGGATTTGCCCTTGGTGAAGCCATGCTGATTGTACCAAATCACCTCTTTGTTATAATTCTGCCTCAGCAGTGCCTCCAGGAGGATCTGCTCCATGATCTTACCCGGCACAGAGGTGAGACTGACTGGCCTCTAGTTTACTGGGTCATCCTTCTTTCCCTTTTTGAAAATAGGGGTTGTGTTTCCCCTTCTCCAGTCAGATGTTAGATTAATTAATGTCATGTAGATGACATTAAATATTATACCCTCTATTATTCATTAATCAGTTTCTCTATCTGATGTTCCCTTTTTCCCCCAAAAAAAACTCATATCAGAAGGACAGACTAATGTTTACCTTGACTACCTCATTTACTTTGGAAGCAAAGTACTGACATAACTCTCCTCTCTTCACCCTATGCTCAGAATCTCCCTCCACAATCCAAGATGTGTTACAAATAATAACAAATGGTGTACTAAAGCATTTCTTCTAACATTCCTAGGTGCATTTTTAAACAAAAGACTCTTAGACTTAATAGCTGCTATTTGGCATATATTGTCTTGGTTATTTTAAGTGTAACATTCATCACCATCTTTGTTTAATATGACTACATCTGCTTTTTCCTGGAGCTGAAATATTTATTCAACATTTCAATCTCCTCTGCATTATTTTGACAACTGCATCCTTTCCATTTAACAATGGACAAACACTACTGTAAGGTTGGTATTCTTCCAGATATATTTCATGCTGTTTTCAGTGTACTAAACTAAGACAGCTGAAACCAAGACACTTCTACATCCTTCTGTTTTCAGTAGAACTTCTTTATCATTTCTATGTGTATCTTAAATTCCATAGACCTAATCTATTCAGATTCTCCCTTGTGTCCCTACCCAACCTGTTTGTATCTGAAATTTCACCTTCTCTTTGTTTCTCTTTTAAGATAAACTGGTACAGAATATGATCATAGAATCATAGAATCAGTCAGGGTTGGAAGGGACCACAAGGATCATCTAGTTCCAACCCCCTGTCATGGGCAGGGACACCTCGCACTATATCAGGCTGGCCAGAGCCTCATCCAGCCTGCTCTTAAACATCTCCAGATATGGGACCTCAACCACCTCCCTGGATAACCCATTCCAGGGCTTGATTTGGTGCAAACTTGTATTTATTTGTCTGAAAGTGGTCAACTGTAACAATTACTGGTTATGTTGCATCCTATCTGCGTGAAACAAAGGTAACCTAGTTCTCGTTTTCATTTAAGAAATCATTAACTTTTAGTCCTGGACTCAATTCTGATTTAGCTGTCAGGATGACATCTAGCACAAAATTCTCAAAGGAGAGACATGAAACTTTTTGATTTAGGAAATTTTTATCAATCATTTTTTCAGAATTTCAGAGGTATTTTATTACTGGAAATGTCAAACCTGTAAATCTATGTCTTTCAACCTGATATTCACCAGTGAAAAAGGTGGTGTTTTGTGTTTTTTTAAAGAAAAGCTAATACAGTACAGAAACTCTTTTCTTCCTCTCCATAGACATTGAAGTAGAGCTTTAAGGGGCTGGTCATCCTCCTCCTTAGAGTAGTTTGATGGTATGCAGCTTCCTGAAACTAATTGCCCTTGTATTGGGAGATTGATCTGTAAGCACTTAGAGCATTTGCTCCTGGCCAGGCTGTCAGCCCGTGGCTTGGAGAGCAGCACTCTGTGCTGGCTTAGGAACTGGCTGGAGGGCCGTGCCCAGAGAGTGGTGCTGAATGGTGCCACATCCAGCTGGCAGCCAGTAACTAGTGGCATCCCCCAGGGATCAGTGCTGGGCCCCTTCTTGGT
>CM066566.1:83917262-84484762 GCA_033816785.1 Picus viridis | reverse complement strand
AAGAACTCCTGCAACAAAATAATAGCAAGGAGGTTGTGTACTGCATTTGTAAATGCTGTATCCCAATTACAACTCAGAAAAGAATCACATTAAAGCTCCTTTTATGTAATACCATCTCAGTAACCTTATTTGTCATAGTTTTTGTATGATGTTTGGTCTCTTCTCCCAGGCAGCCAGCACCAGAACAAGAGGACACAGTCTCAGGCTGCACCAGGGGAGGTTTAGACTGGCTGTTAGGAAGAAGTTCTATACAGAGAGAGTGATTGCCCATTGGAATGGGCTGCCTGGGGAGGTGGTGGAGTCACCTTCATTGGAGGTGTTCAGGAGGAGACTTGATGGGGTGCTTGGCTGCATGGTTTAGTTGTTGGGTGGGTTGGATTGGTTGATGGGTTGGACGTGATGATCTTGAAGGTCTCTTCCAACCTGGTGTGTATTGTATTGTATTGTATTGTATTGTATTGTATTGTATGATCTAGTTGTTTGGGTGGGTTGGATTAGTTGACAGGTTGGACACGATGATCTTGAAGGTCTCTTCCAACGTGGTTTATTGTATTATTGTATTATAATTGCATTATGTTGGTATGTCTTTGAATGTGGATAAAGCTATTATGACCCTTGCAGTAAAATCACTTTTCATTAAAGCTATTAATTTTGTTGAGATTTGGTGGTTTGCAGCAAGCCAGCAGCAACACTCTTTTATCCCCACGAAACGGAAGAGAAATAGCAATGGCTGCAATGTCCTCCCTTTTATACTCCTGCTGGACAAGGTGGGGGGAGTGGAACAGACCAGGTCAGTTTCCCAGGGGGAGAAAACACCCTCCAGGGAGGGCAAAAAACTCTTACAAGCGCCCTCCCCCCCCCCCCATTTTCAGGATGGGCATAGCCCACCACATGAATAGAATAGAATAGAATAGAATAGAATAGAATAGAATAGAATAGAATAGAACAGAACAGAACAGAACAGAACAGAACAAACCTGGTTTGAAGAGACCTTCAAGATCATCGCATCCAACTTATATTTCCCTGTTAGACTGAGGCAAGGAGTGATAAGTCATTTGCCCCACAGTCAGGGCAAAGAACTGGCAGAACAGGGTAAAGAGGAGAGCTGACACCCAGAAAACTGGAGCTTTGTACCAAAAATTTCCTTTGGGGTAGTTTTAGGCTATGCCTCTAAAATTGTCCACAGATCCTGAACAGGAAGTGGTAAAATGTAAATAAATCACTATGGAGTGTAATGAGGAAAATAATCGTAGTCCTAAACAATCCCATTGGAGAGATAAGGGACTTAAACTACTTGTACAAAGCAATCTATCTCTCTCTTCGCTTCTTTGGCGCTGGCTGATGCTTCTCCTGGCTTTACTGACCTTGGCTGCACTGCTTTGTTGTGACTGGCATTAAATTCTCTGCTCTCTTTTCTCCTGTCCATTTTGTGTACGGGGGGTAGGGAGAGGAAGTAGGGAAGGAAGAAGCTGTTGTGGCAGCCCTGGTCTTTGGCCAGGGGGTCCTTGTGCTGTTTATTAAATACAAACACCTGTAAATGTTTTAAATACTGTGTATTTGTACATATTCATTACATTCCATTGTAGATTGCACTTTTGCTTGTAAATACAGCTTTCATTTGCTTCCAACTGAGCTGGTCTGGCAAATTTAATGTTGGGGGGAATTTTTTAATCCACCACATCTATGTTACCTCATGCAAGTTTCAGTGTTAGAACTGCAGCTTCTCCAAAATAGACACAGGCTAAAAGTCCTGTTCAACCCATAACTGGCCTTCTGACAAATTCACAATTTGGTACTTCCAGCCAAACACTGTGGCTACAGTGCTCAAGCTGGAGCACAAGCCCTATGAGGAGAGAGGGAGCTGGGGTTGCTTAGCCTGGAGAAGAGGAAGCTCAGGGGAGACCTTCTTGCTCTCTACAACTACCTGAAGGTTGCAGCCAAGTGGAGGTTGGTCTCTTCTCCCAGGCAACCAGCACCAGAACAAGAGGACATAGTCTCAAGCTGCACCAGGGGAGTTTTAGGCTGGATGTTAGGAAGAAGTTCTTCATAGAAAGAGTGATTGGCCATTGGAATGTGCTGCCCAGGAAAGTGGTGGAATCACCATCACTGGGGGTGTTTAGGAAGAGACTGGATGGGGTGCTTGATTAGATAGTGTTGGGTGATGACTCGATGATCTCAAAGGTCTTTTCCAACCTGTTTAATTCTATTCTATTCTATTCTATTCTATTCTATTCTATTCTATTCTATTCTATTCTATTCTATTCCATTCCATTCCATTCCATTCCATTCCAATTCCAATGAATATAGCTGCCTATCTTAGCAGGAACACTGCAGTGCCTGGAAGGTAACACTGGAACCATTTTGTATACTTTTCCTTTATGCATTTTTAAAGACATCCATCTCTCTAGATTGCAATCAGCAATGTATGTAGCCAGCAGAGGAAGAAAAAGCTGGAGTAAACCTTCAATTTTTCACTCAGTGGAGAGCAGGGAAAGTGGACAAGTGACAATTTTACCTTTAGTAAGTGATTTACCCTCTGTAATTTGGCATCATTGTATGTACTTTGGCATTGAAAGATTTGGTTCAAAACATGATTCCAGTTCCACTATGCCTCAGTTTCCTTATGTCTAACCTGGGTATGACTCCCTCTCCAACCAAATATTGTCAGGAATGTTTGCAAAGTGTTCTGTAATCTTCAAATGCCAGCTGCTCTATTATCAATGCAATTTATTTGTTAACAATTGCCTTGTTTCATCTTCCATATGCTAGGAGGCTTAGAAGTTATTGTTGAAAGAGATGCCAGCAAAGTTTCAAGTTATACTTATTTGTTTGAAAATAGAATTGTGATTATGCTCATCAAATCCCCTCCATTGCCTTTCCTGCTATTGCTGATTAGTTAAGCAGCAGAAAGGAACACTGCACTGTAAAACATCCATTTATCTGCCAGTGTCAGGTTCTTCTGACATGATGTACTAATGCAAAGCACATTAAGCATTAGCAGTAGGTGCTCCAGACCTAGCAGTTCCTAGACAGGCATTAGGAGACCTCAAATGAGTCAGTGTCACTCCATGGTTTAACCCAATACCAAGACCTTAGGGCACTCCTATCAAATTTGGAGAAATGAAGGGTTTTAAAGGCTATTAATCCCAGTGACTGTATAGTAGAGGAGCAGAAAGTTATTTATCACAGGGCTTTTTGTCATCATGATATTGTGGTAAAAAGCAAAGTATTCAGTATTTCTGAAATTCTCCCTTTCCCCTATTTAAGCTTGTGGGTCTTTGGATGATACACTTAACAACTCTTGAGATGTGATTACCCAGCAGCTACTGGCTGTTACTAGCACTGTCTGAATTCTTTATTTCTTTTTTCCCTCAGTGAGTTCTTGTATATACAGTGTGTGAGAAGTAGCAAATACCTTTAGAAAACAAGATTTGAACTGTAAGGTATCCTAAGTAAACAAGCAAGCAAACTCTCTGCCCACACACAGATAACATTACAGCATACACAATAGGAACTAAATCAGATTTGAATCTAATGCAAGACAAAAGCTTCTTTTGCTGTATATAGAATAGAATAGAATAGAATAGAATAGAATAGAATAGAATAGAATAGAATAGAATAAACCAGGTTGGAAGAGACCTCTGAGATCATAGAGTCTAATCTATCATCCAACACTATCTAATCAACTAAACCATGGCACCAAGCACCTCATCCAGTCTCTTCCTAAACACCTCCACCGATGGCGACTCCACCACCGCCATGGGCAGCACATTCCAATGGCCAATCGCACTCTCTATGAAGAATTTCTTCCTAACATCCAGCCTAAACCTCCCCTGGAACAGATTGAGAGTGTGTCCTCTTGTTCTGGTGCTGGTTGCCTGGGAGAAGGGACCAGCCCCTGCCGGTCTACAACCTCCCTTCAGGTAGTTGTAGAGAGCAGTAAGGTCTCCCCTGAGCCTCCTCTTCTCCAGGCAAAGCAACCCCATCTCCCTCAACCTCTCCTTGTAGGGCTTGTGCTCCAAACCCCTCACCAACTTTGTTGCCCTTCTCTGGACACGTTCCAGCAAGTCAACATCTTTCCTAAACTGAGGGGACCAGAAGTGGACAGAGGACTCAAGGTGTGGCCTAACCAGTGCAGTGTACAGGGGCAGAATGACCTCCCTGATCCTGCTGGCCACACTGTTCCTGATGCAGGCCAGGATGCCATTTGTTATCTCGAGTTTCTTTCTTTCTGATGTAATAGATATTTTGTTCCATCTTTCTTACCTTGAAGTTCTTGAGATTTTAGGAAAAATCCTATTTTTTTAAAAAGCTCTGATCCAATTTTCATGGAAAGATTATCCAGACAACTGGTTGTCTGGTAGCTGCTGCTTCTAAAGGACTGGTAGCCAAATTTGAGAAGTTCAGGTTTTCATAGTATCATAGTATCAGTCAGGGTTGGAAGGGACCACAAGGATCATCTAGTTCCAACCCCCCTGCCATGGGCAGGGGCACCCTGCACTAGATCAGGCTGGCCAGAGCCTCATGCTTCACCACTCTCATGGGGAAGAACTTCCTCCTCACATCTAGCCTGAATCTCCCCACCTCCAGCTTCATTCCATTCCCCCTAGTCCTACCACTACCTGGGATCCTGAGAAGTCCCTCCCCAGCCTTCTTGTAGGCCCCCTTCAGATACTGTAAGGCCACAATTAGGTCACCTCGGAGACTTCTCTTCTCCAGACTGAACAGCCCCAACTCCTTCAAGTCTGTCCTCATAGGTGAGGTAAGGAGAGGTTTTACTGAAAGTGGTGACAGTTACACAGTTTTAAAGTCTTGACAGGGTCTGAATTTGTACATTTCAAATTTACTTCATAAACATCCAGTTGACAAAAATTGTCCAGCCATCACTGGCTGATACATTAGCTTCAAGCCCTGCCTGTGATAAAAATGCAGTCCCTTTAGCTAAACGGCCCTGCTTTGATGTTTGTACAAAGGTTCACAAGATGCTTAAACTGCTAAAGTGTTTTAAATCCTATTGATGGAAAGCCTGTGCAAGTATTTGGGTTTTTTATTAGCTGATTTGCATAGTAGCAGAGCTTACAGTATGTTAATTTGTGTATGTATATGTATACCCATGTGTACATCTGAGGTAAGTACGTACAATTGCTGGGCTCCAAGGAGTGAGTCAATATTTTAAGCTTTCTCAGGATGCTCTAAAATCAATTATAAACACCAATTTTCAGTGTTTATACAAACACAATCCTCTTTACTTGACAAGTCTGGGGAAAATTCTGTACCTCTGAACACAGCAGGAAAAACAGTCACAGCACAAGAACTTAGTGATGGTTGCTCCAACCAAGAACAGAGGTCCATCTGCCATGGTCTTTGATGGTGGTCAAAACTGGAGGCCTGCAAATGAGAGTCCAGAGAAGGGCAACAAAGCTGGTGAGGAGTTTGGAGCAAAAGCCTTATGAGGAGAGGCTGAGGGAGCTGGGGTTGCTTAGCCTGGAGAAGAGGAGGCTCAGGAGAGACCTTATTGCTCTCTATAACTACCTGAAGGGAGGATGTAGACTGGTGGGGGTTGGTCTCTTCTCCTGGGCAACCAGCATCAGAACTCTTGTTCTCAAGAGTTCTGTCTCAAGTCTCAAGCTGTGCCAGGGGAGGTTTAGGCTGCATGTTAGGAAGAAGTTCTTCATAGAGAGAGTGATTGGCCATTGGAATGTGCTGCCCAGGGACAGGGCCTTTTTCTGGCCTTATACAATGCAGACTTTTGTACTCTGCAACATCCATATCTACCTTCAATGAAGATGCAGGGCATGCAGCAATTATCTGGTTTCTTGCTCAACAAATATCATTCTGAAAGAGAGCAACACTGCCCTCCCATTTTTGCATTCACTTTGAAAATAAATTGAACAAACAAACAAAACTAATTCTTACCTTGTTTGGGTAATTTTATGAATTATAGTGTTGGTTGATAGGTTGGACTCGATGAGCTCAAAGGTATTTTCCAACCTGGTTAACTTCTATTCCATTCCATTCCATTCCATTCCATTCCATTCCATTCCATTCCATTCCATTCCATTCCATTCCATTCCATTCCATTCTATTCTATTCCATTCTATTCTATTCTATTCTATTCTATTCTATTCTATTCTATTCTATTCTATTCTATTCTATTCTATTCTATGGTGATAGGTTGGACTTCATGATCTCAAAGGTCTTTTCCAACCTGGTTAATCCTGTATTCTGTATATTTCATTCTGAAAAGACCTTTGAGATCACTGAGTTCAGCCATCAGCCCAACACCATCACACCCACTAAACCATTTCTTGGAGTGCTGTCTCTGAATGTTTTTTGAACACCTTCAGGGATGATGACTCCACCACCTGCCTGGACAGCCTGTTCCAACGATTGACTACTCTTTCAGTAAAGAAATATTTGCTAATATACAGTCTACACCTGCCACAACTTGAGCCCATTTCCTCTCATTAGATAAGATCCAGTGCAAGGTACTGCATAGTGTAGGTACTACCAGCCTGTACTGCTTGGGTCAGGACTGAAAAACAGTGCCCAGTTCTATTGTTTAGTATGAATATATCCTTATGGACCTTCTGCTATACTCCACAGTCAGTCCAGAACAGAGAATATTGTGAGTGATCTTGGTTCTTTTGTCCCTTTTCCCACACTGCTTATGAATGTTTGAAACAGTCCAAGCACCTGTGCAAATTTCTGTGGGTTACAGCTCATGGCTTCTCCTTACTGGGAAAGCTGACTATTTACTCCCACACCGTTTCCTGCATTCTTACCCTTTGTTTTTATACATGGGAGCACCTTCCCTGCTATGCAATGGCAGCCTGGGCTCCTTAACAATCTTTGGCAAAGGATACTGTAAAATGTCGTTTGAGAACTGCAGTAGGCTGTTGTCTGCTTTCTTTAGGACCCCCCTCAGAGAATTCCTGTAGTTTTTACAGTCCTGACAAGTTCTTTCTTTTCATAAAAGAGACTCCTGTGGTTTTCAGCATGTCATATTTATCCATAAGCCATCTTTGTCATAGTTACTCATTCACTCAGTGAATATGTTAAATCTATTACTGAGCTGTAGTTTACCAGTTTTCCCTGCAAATTCTTAAGAATGATGTCATGATAGCCACCTTCTAAGACTTCTGAGAAAAAGGCAGCTTTAAATGAAAATTGACATTCAGTGGTGAGTTATTCAGCTATTTCAACCTTTAATTCATTTAGAACTGATGATATGTCCAGAGAAGGGCAACAAAGCTGGGGAAGGGTTTGGAGCACAAGCCCTATGAGGAGAGGCTGAGGGAGCTGGGGTTGCTTAGCCTGGAGAAGAGGAGGCTCACGGGAGACCTTTCTTGCTCTCTACAACTACCTGAAGGGAGGTTGTAGCCAGGTGGGGGCTGGTCTCTTCTCCCAGGCAACCATCACCAGAACAAGAGGACACAGTCTCAAGATGCACCAGGGGAGGTTTAGGCTGGATGTTAGGAAGAAATTCATCACAGAAAGAGTGATTGCCCATTGGAATGGGATGCCCAGGAAGGTGGTGGATTCACCATCACTGGAGGAGTTTATGAAGAGACTAGATGGGGTGCTTGGTGCCATGGTTTAGTTGATTAGATGGTGTTGGGTGATATGTTGGACTTGGTGATCTCGGAGGTCTCTTCCAACCTGGTTAATTCAATTCAATTCAATTCAATTCAATTCAATTCAATTCAATTCAATTCAATTCAATTCAATTCAATTCAATTCAATTCAATTCAATTCAATTCAATTCAATTCATTCTATTCTATTCTATTCTATTCTATTCTATTTTCTATTCTATTTTCTATTCTATTCCATCCACTTGCTTCATAATCTCTTAATCTCATGTTTCATAATCTTTTGCTTCATAATCAGCAAATTGCTTGATATGAGACAAAACTTCTGATAAAGAAGTATGGAATGGGAACTTCCTCAGATTCCTTCACACTGCAATGCAGATACAGAAAATGCCTTAACTGCTTTCTGCTCTGGACTTTGTTG
Organism: Picus viridis; assembly: GCA_033816785.1. NCBI lineage: Eukaryota > Metazoa > Chordata > Aves > Piciformes > Picidae > Picus > Picus viridis. Next base: position 84,476,745 of record CM066566.1, on the reverse strand, counting down.
TGCACTCCTTGATGACACTCAGGCCTCCACCTTCTTTTGTTAAGTGATAAAAGGTTAGTAGGTGAATTCTGGATTGAAGGCCAAATTGTACCAATTGATTTACATCCAGTATGCTTAGGGGCTTCAGAAAAAATGGTCCCAGTGATTGGAGCTGGGAATAAATCAAAACAGAGTCAAAGAATAAGCCAGGAACTAAACAGGAGAGACTAAAGCAGTCCAATGTTTGGATTTGTTCTCTGCTTTCTCTCATTTATCAAAATAACACAAGCACAAACTCTCCAGCAATCTTCTGTTCTGATGTGTTAGAAAAGGTTAATGCCTTTTCTTCAAGTTCATTCTTGAACTGTTTTCAAGGTGATGAGAGATGGTTTTTTTTCCCCACATATTCCATGGAGAGTCCTATTCTCCCAGAAACTCATCTTACTCCACTTTCCATGGCTGTGCTTCAAGCTATTTATCTCATTGTCTCCTGACATTCTGTACCTGGCTCTGCTTTTGAATTTACAATCAAGGGAAAAAGGAAGCCATCTCTTTTTCCTGTTAGTTAGCCCCTAGGTTTCTGTCTGGCCCTGGACAGTCCTTTCTACTGTTCCAGCACTAGAATAGAACAGAATAAACCAGGTTGGAAGAGACCTTCAAGATCATCGCGTCCAACCTATCATCCAACCCACCTAATCAACTAAACCACGCAACCAAGCACCCTAACAAGTCTCCTCCTGAACACCTCTAATGATGGTGACTCCACCACCTTCCTGGGCAGCCCATTCCAATGGGCAATCACTCTCTTTGTGTAGAACGCCTCCCTAACTCTTAGTACATGAAGGAGTTCAATGATTTATTAGACTCAGACTAAACGGTTAATATGCTCAACAGATTTGATGATGTCTGTGATGTCTGCAGGCTTGTTAGCAGCCATTAACACCTTGCAGAGAGACAGTTCAGTAATAATTATATAACCCTTGAAATTAGGCAGTGCTGCAGAAGCAGTTGTACTTATTTGTTAACTGTACCTGCTTGCTCTTCTTCTTCTGCTACAGTGGGGTTTCTTCAGTGTCACTACAAGCTTAGTGGCTTGGCACATCTTTATGGGCTGCCCAGGGAGGTGGTGGAGTCACCATCACTGGAGGTGTTTCGGAAGAGACTAGATGAGACACTTGGTGCCATGGTTTAGTTGATTAGATGGTGTTGGATGACGGGTTGGATTCTATTCTATTCTATTCTATTCTATTCTATTCTATTCTATTCTATTCTATTCTATTCTATTCTATTCTATTCTATTCTATCTCTGTAAAAGTTGTCCCCTCTACTGAAGTACTCACTAGTTGCAGCTTACATTTAATTTACTGGATGTGACTGACCATGGGGGTGTTTAGGCATGTATTTAACTGACTACTTTTTATCATCTACAGTTGATCATCAATAGAGTACAAAGTCCTGAATGACAAAGAATATCCAACTAATAAAAGTATTCCTAAGTCACAGTTTCAGGGGTTTTTGTTTCTTTCATTTTTTTGTTTTGCTTTGAGACTTTATTCATAGCCCACCAAAATCGACAGAAAGAAAGTTTTCCCACTGGCATCATTGATTGGGCCATAGGAGAGTGGTGTGTGCACATCACCTTTAGACACCATTAAATCCACTTTCATACTGAGCTGAGAAACACACAAGAATGATTTCAGTCCTGACTGAAAAATTGCAAGCAAGCAAGATATCACAACATTTCTCATGAAAACTCCATAAAACACAAGGGAAGAAAAGTTACCAACCGCTTCTTAATGTAGAAAACTAGATAGATAAGTGTGTATTTAGATGAATTTATGTTGTCAACATTTTGCATGCATGAGAACAGATGAAGAGGAAGATAAGATTTAAATAAATAACAAAATAATATCTTAGAGAAGAATCCACATGAGAATTAGGCATTTTCTTTAAGAGGAAGAGTTAGCTCATAGTTGATTTCCATGCTCTTTAATATTTTCATTGATGATCTGCATGAGGGTGTTGTGTCCATCATCAGTAAATTTGCAGACAAATTTGCAGCTGGGGGCAGGTATTGATCTGTTAGAGGGTAGAAGGGCTCTGCAGGGGGACCTTGACAGGCTGGACAGATGGGCAGAGTCCAACGGCATGAGATTGAACTCATGTAAGTGCTGGGTTCTGCACATTGCCCACAACAACCCCATGCAGTGCTGCAGGCTGGGGACAGAGTGGCTGGAGAGTGGCCAGGCAGAGAGGGACCTGGGGATAGTGGTTGACAGTAGGCTGAACATGAGCCTGCACTGTGCCCAGGCAGCCAAGAAGACCAATGGCATCCTGGCCTGCATCAGGAAGAGTGTGGCCAGCAGAAGCCGGGAGCTCATTCTGCCCCTGTACACTGCACAGGACTGTTGAGTCCTGTGTCCAGTTCTGGGTCCCTCAGTTTAGGAAAGATGTTGACTTGCTGGAACATGTCCAGAGAAGGGCAACAAAGTTGGTGAGGGGTTTGGAGCACATGCACTATGAGGAGAGGCTGAGGGAGCTGGAGTTACTTAGCCTGGAGAAGAGGAGTCTCAGAGGAGACCTTCTTGCTGTCTACAATTACCTGAAGGGAGGTTGTAGCCAGGTGGGGATTGGTCTCTTCTCCCAGGCAGCCAGCACCAGAACAAGAGGACACACTCTCAAGCTGTGCCAGGGGAGGTTTAGGCTGCATGTTAGGAAGAAATTCTTCATAGAGAGAGCGATTGGCCATTGGAATGGGCTGCCCAGGGAGATGGTGGAGTCGCCATCAGTGGAGGTGTTTAGGAGGAGACTGGATGGGGTGCTTGGTGCCATGGTTTAGTTGATTAAATGGTGTTGGATGATGGGTTGGACATGATGATTTTGAAGGTCTCTTCCAACCTGGTCTGGTCTGGTCTGGTCTCTCAGTCTAACAGGGAAATATAGGTTGGACGCGATGATCTTGAAGGTCTCTTCAAACCAGGTTTGTTCTATTCTATTCTATTCTATTCTATTCTATTCTATTCTATTCTATTCTATTCTATTCTATTCTATTCTATTCTATTCTATTCTAATTCTATTCTATTCCATTCCATTCCATTCCATTTTTACATAATTGTCTTTCTAAGGAATGAATCTATAGTAATGTGCTCAAAGCACTTTTTCACCGAGTGCTGCCTAAATTCCTGCAACATTCCTTAAAACAATCAGTTAACAGTGCCACGAGTATGCTCTTGGTAACTAAAGTAAAGTAAAGAGTAACTGAAAATCAAGCAGTGAAACAAAAGTCTTCCTGTTCCAGATGAAACTATTTAAATAGGAACCATTCCAGGAGACTTTCCTTGAACTAATTAGCATTCTTTACTCATGGATGGATATCAGAAGAAGAAATGCTTCCCCCAGAATTCTGCATTAAGTCAGCTTTTTCCTTTCTGTATATATTATTGGCATCATGTTTTCTAGCCTTTCCTAGTCACAGCTGACTTCTCTCTCATGCCAGATCATGCCACTAACTCACACTGTGTTGTACCTATTCTTAGGCAAACGTCTGCACTCATTAGTCCCATGGAGTCAATGGAATGACTACTCTGCCACTCACTGAAAGTAAGGGAGGTAGACTAGGCTTTCATATAAATGAGCTTGTCACACAAAGCAACAGCAAACAATAAGAGAATGTGCATCTGGCACCTCATCATCACAACTGTTGCCATCGGGTTTTGTGATCTTGACGTTAAAAGGTTCTGCAGATGGATACTAAAACTGACTGGAGCAGCATGCACTGTGGCAGAGTGTAGGTACCCACGTGAGACAACATGGTAAAACAGAATTATTTGCAGCTTTATTCACAGGAAGTCGGTAAGAAAAGTACACAGAGCAACTATCAGAGGTAAATGAAATCATGCAGAGAGTGTCTTGTGAGCTATGTGTTCCCCACTCAGAGCCAGATAATGTGCTTTTCCTACTTTGAATCTTGTAACTTCATGTTGCAAGTTCAACTTGCAAGTATTTGTTTTACAAGTGAAAAATCAATCTAAGGAAAATATGGTTAGTGTTGAGTGCTAGGAAAATTATTTTTAGCTGTCCCTTACAGTGCTGGAGCAGCTGGGAAAATAAGACAGAAGGGACAAAGCCACGTGGCCAACTGTACACAGATCACAGTTTGAGAACCTCTGATATTGTAAATGCCAGGCTGCTGCACTGATTTGCCCTGCAAATCAAGGCTAAGCTTTTTAGGGTAGGGATCATGTCACCTGGGAACAAAAATCAGCAAGATGCATTGTGTTTGTTTGTTAACTTTCTTGCAGCTTTAGGTCGCTGCTGGATGCAGGATATTCGACTGGATGAAATATCGACAGCTAGTCCGGTATGAAATGCTCTAAGAAAACTGTCAACAAGCTGCCGACTCCTGTCCTGCGAGATGATGCCAGAATACATTTGAGAGGCACACGTTTCCAATTTGGCATTTACTTTAGCCTGCCAAAGATAAAAGGTTTCAGACAACAGAAGACTTTAGCAGCGTCAGGAATAATTCATTACCCAGCGCTATGACATTCTCTAATGAATATGAGGAATTTAGCTTCTTGTCTTGCTAACATCTCTCTTGCAGACATTGTTTTGGACTTTTGAAAACATTGTTCACATGCATAAAGCAATTACTGAGTCACACCACTGATTGTGTATCTGTCTCTATTTTTATGAGTCTTTCGGTATAGCTCTCTGAAGTCTGTTAGGCTAAACTTACTGAACAGTTCCCTTCTGTCTCCTTGTTTTGTGTTGTTGATTTGCTTGTTTGGGTTGTTTGGGGCTTTTTATATTTTTGTGGGTTTTTTCTTCTTCTTTTTTTTTTTTTATCACTTGGATAATCAGCTCTTTGTCTGTGTGGAAAAGATATCTTCATTGTGCAGTAAGGGAGATGGTTAATGAGGTAAAGCTTGAATCTAAATGATGATCATTTTAGTTCTTGGTCATTTCATGCGGTTGTGTCTAACCTTTGTTTGTCTGTAAGTTCTGTTTTCTTAATGTTCTGTCTTCTCTCTACAACTACCTGAAGGGTTGTTGTAGCCAGGAAGGGGTTGGTCTCTTCTCTTTAGCAAACAGCACCAGAACAAGAGGACAGTCTCAAGCTGTGCCAGGGGAAGTTTAGGCTTGCGGTGAGGAAAAGGTTGTTCACTGAGAGAGTCAGTCATTGCAGTGGGCTGTCCAGGGAGGTGGTGGAGTCAGCATCCCTGGAGGTGTTCAAGAGGGGACTGGATGTGGCACTTGGTGCCATGGTTTAGTCATGAGCTCTGTGGTGACAGGTGGGACTTGATGATCTCTGAGGTCTCTTCCAACCTTGGTGATACTGTGTTGATGTCTGTATGGAAGAAATAATCTCCAGCTATGCATTTGTTTCAGTAAGTAAGCAAGAAAAAGTATAAGCCCAGAGCCTTGTAGTGTAACCTGCAGCTCACAGGTTCAGCTATTTGTGCTCCAGGACTTGGGATTGAGAAGCATAACTGTGTGACCTTAGCTCAACTTCACAGAGAAAAATTGCTGTTGAGCTGTGTGAAAAGTATAAAACACAAAACCACTCAAAATAAGAAAAATTAAAACAGTGAGAAGAGAATATTTTTTTCTGCTGGTAATTGTAACTCAAGGACTCAGCAGAAGAATACTATCACGAAAAGGTCTAAAAAGCTGATAGAAAATGTAGACAGGTGGAAGATGACAGCAGCAGGGTTGAGAATTTGCCTGTTGTGCAGTGCAATAGGGGCTGACACTTACCCATGCTACAAGCTGGCTTGCAGAGATACCTTGTACAGGTGGCAGGGGTGGGAAGTATATTACTGATCTGTTCTGGCTGGATCCTATTTGCCACTAATTGTTGTGCACTTATAAAACTGTGTTTCTGCTTCCATATCACAATGCAGCAAAGAGAAGATTACAGTAGGCATACTGTTGAGGTAGAAAAGAGGTATGTTGAGGTACAACAAGGTGAATAAGGCATGTTAAGGATAGATATGGTAAGGCATTCCTGGGGATCTACACTGGTAGGCATTCCTGGGTTTATCTAAAGAATGTTGAATGCAAAATAAATCACAGAATCACCAAAGTTGGAAGAGACCTCAAAGATCATCAAGTCCAACCTGTCACCACAGACCTCATGACTAAGCTATGGCACCAAGTGCCACATCCAATCCCCTCTTGAATACCTCCAGGGATGGTGACTCCACCACCTCCCTCTATATGATCACTCTCAGAAGACAAACTGAATTATGATTCTTCCCCTTCCTTTTCAACCATATGCTTTTATGGAAATTGCTCTAATGCTTTCTGCTAAACAAAAAATATGTACATAATATCAATATGAAGACAATGAGATGCAGTTACTGTGTGTGGGGAACTCTGCTGAGGGTGGTACTGTATGACCAAGGAGAGAAATAGGGGTTATATTCAGGCAGAAGCATAACATTCAGGTATCCTGACTTTTTGTGTACTGGCTGTGTCAGGATCCAAGGTCTGGCAGCCATGGATGGCAGCCAGTCTGAATCATTCATTGCTTGTTTGAACTTTGATGCCAGAGAAGCCTCCTGAACAATATTTACACCTACCTGTGTCATTCAGATAAACTCACTTCTGTTCCAAGAGAATAAGAGACATAAAAGCTTCCCAAAGAAAAGAATCACAGTTCAGTGTTATCTTTAAAGCACATTTATTTTTCATTTTGTTGAGAACTTCCCTCTTGTAAATATGGATAAACAGTGTGGAGGAGGAAAGAATCAATTTATTCTGTTTCTTCTCCAAAATGCTTCTTGATTTATGTTACGAAGACTGTTTTCAAAATAAGGAGAATTATTAAATCAATAAATGCAAATTGTTTGTTAAGAAAGAGTATGACTGTCAATTGACAGCAGAAATTTGTGTCTTCCCATTAGAGAATAGCTGAGGTTTGTATCTGAGTTCACTCAGCTAATGAGTATGTGGAGAAAAGGCTTTGGAAAGAAAGGAGTGATCTTCAGAGAGGTTTTTTTTGGGGAATACTTACTGTTAGAACAGAAGCTACTCAAATGGTATTTGTGTCAGCTAAGAGAAAAAAAAAATGCAGCACATTTGTGATAATTTAAAGTGTGTATCTCTTAACAAAGATAAAGAGAGCAAAGTATTTAAAGCTTAATGATACAGCAATAGCAATTGCCCTGCGATAATGAACAGTGCAGATTATCAGGCAAAGCTTAATGAATGCCTTGCTTACAACAAGCTTTTTATAAACAAATACTGGTTGAGTCCTCTTTCAGAATCAGTGCTGACATGAAAGTGAAATGATTTAATTAAAATATGGCAGATAAATAAGGACTTGGGCAAGGATGCTGCATAGCATAGTCTGGCAAGTGTTTGCTGACAGTAGGTCTTTCAAAATTACCAGGCAGAGTACAGCATGTGTCTGGCTGACCCACAAAATGACATTAGCACCGTGAGGACAGACTGCAGCCCTATCTGCAGCTCAGCCTGTGCCTAAGTGGGAAGAAATGCTTTTATTTCCTTCTGCTAGATTACCATGGTTTGGAGGTACAACAACCCCATGCAATGTTACAGGCTCGGGGCAGTGTGACTGGAACGCTGCCCAGCAGAGAAAGACCAGGGGGTGTTGATTGACAGCATTCTGAATATGAGCCATCAGTGTGCTCAGGTGGCCAATAAAGCAATCAGCATCCTGGCAGCTGTATCAGGAATGGTGTGACAAGCAACACCAGGGAAGTTAGTCCTCCTGTACTTGGCACTAATAAGGCCACACCTTGAGCACTGTGTCAGGTTTTAGGGCCCTCAACACAAGAAAAACATTGAAGTGCTGAGGCATATCCAGAGGAGGGCAGCAAAGTTGGTGAAGGGTCTCAAGAGCAAGTTTTATGAGTAGAGGTTGAGGGAAGTTGGGTTTAGTCTAGAGAAAAGAAGGCTCAGGGAAGACCTTATCACTCTCTACAACTACCTGAAAGGAGGATGGTGATGGTCTTTTCTTCCCAGAGACAGGACAAGGAGAAATGGACTCAGGTTGCAGTGGGGAAGGTTTAGATTGGATATTAGAAGAAACTTTTTCACTGAAAGGTTTGTCAAACACTAGAACAGGGGCTCCAGTGAGGTGGTTGAATCAGCATCCCTGGAGGTGTTTCAAAGATTAATAGATGCAGTGCTAAGGAAAGTGGTTTAGCACCAGACTTGAGAGAGTTAGATAATGGTTGGAATCAATGATCCTACAGGCTTTTCCAACCGAAAATGTGTTTTGTTCATAAAATGTCTTCAGTTAAATACTGACAGAGGAGAGGAAACATCAGTGGAAGGCTTGTCTGTCATTTGCAGGGGTTTCTTGGGCTACTTATCAGCTTAGGGTCTGACCAGGTGTAGAGTTAAAATGTGGCCATGGGATTTCTTTTATTAATGCCTCAACATTAATGCCTTAACTTGCACTTTCAGGTTTCACAAATCTCTGTGAAATGTTAAGGAAATGCACCACAAAGAGCTCCAGCTTTTCTCTGGTGACTTTGTCCTCTGATAACCAGCATTACTGAATCATAGAATCACACAGCTGCTGTGGTTGGCAGGTATCAGATTATCTAGTCCAACTCTCCTGCTCAAGCAGCATGAGCTACAGCAATTTGCCCAGGACAGGTCATGTTTTGATTATCTCCAGAGATTAAGAAGTGTTTCCTGATGCTCAGATTGAATCTTCTCTTCTTCAGTTTATCCACTTTGCATCTTGTTCTGTCACTGGGCACCACTGAGAGGAGCCTTGCTTTGTCCTCCTTGGTCCCCAATTTGGTATCAATAAAACACTGACAAGATCACTCGGAGCCTTTTCTTCTCTAGGCTGAATGGTCCCATCTTTCTCAGCCTTTCCTTCTATCAGAAGTACTCCAGTCTCTTAGTCACCTTCTGGCCCTTTGCTGGACTCTTTCAGTCTGTCCACATCCCTTTGTCCTGGTTTAGAGGGGGACAGATGCTCTGTTGCCCTGAGAGGGGCAAAACAATGACACTCACACAAATGGATTGGGTAGTGATGGAAAGTTTAAATGGAAAAGCAATAATCTTCTACAAAACATACCACAGTGATAGAGATAGTGATAGAGATAGTGATAGAGATAGTGATAGAGATAGTGATAGAGATATCCCAAAACATACAGATTTCCCTTGCACCACACCCAAAGGCCCCCCAACACTTGCCTTCTCCCCATGTGAGGGTACATCCAAAATCCCCAGGGCTCTTTCTCCCCCACACTGCTAAGCTAGTCTCAGGCTGGCCATGTCTGAGAGTGCTGTCCTCCCTTCTCCTCCTGGCATTAGGACTAGACAGGCTTAAGAGGCCTCAGATACTCCCCCACCATTTACCCAATAGGGAAACATCTCCCACGGGAGCAGAGAGGGAAGAAAGAGGAAGAGAATGACTTTGCAGAGGGGTTTATATGGTGCAGGATTTATGGGCAGAAATAGGCTGTTTCCTGTGCCCACCTGCTGGGTTGGACACTCTGCACACTGAAGGTGTGACTTGTGTGGCAGCCCAGGAAGCACCCAGCCTGAACTGCCACACTCTTGTACTGGGGAGCCCAGAAATACATCCAGCATTTTGAGGGTAGCCTCAACAAAACTGATTAGAGCAGTAGGATTGCCACTCACAACCTGCTTGCAATGCTCTTCCTCATGCAGGTCAGTATGTTATTTTCTGCCTCTGCCACAAGCAGGCATTGCTGGTTCATATTCAAATTTTGTCCACCAGGACACTCAGTCCTTTTCTGCAGAGTTCCTTTCCATTTGTTTGTCCATCAACATATACTGGTATTTGGGTTTGTTCCTTTAGGATTTGACAACTACCTGAAGGGAGGTAGTAGTCAGGTGGGAGTTGGTCTCTTCTCCCAGGCAACCAGCACCACTATGAACCAGAGGACACAAGTCTCAAGCTGTGCCAGGGGAGGTTAAGATTGGATGTTAGGAAGAAATTCTTGACAGAAAGAGTAATTGGCCATTGGAATGTGCTGCCCAGGGAGGTGGTGGAGTCACCATCACTGGAGGTGTTTAAGAGGAGACTGGATGGGGCACTTGGTGCCATGGTTTAGTTGATTAGGTGGTGTTGGATGATAGGTTGGACTTGATGATCTCGAAGGTCTCTTCCAACCTGGTCTATTCTATTCTATTCTATTCTATTCTATTCTATTCTATTCTATTCTATTCTATTCTATTCTATTCTATTCTTTTTTGTTGTTGTTGCTGTTGAATTCTGTGAGGTTCCTGTTTTCCCATTTCTGGGGGAGACGAGGAGATCATCTTAAATGGCAGCAAAACCAAGACTGATGCATCAGCTGCTCCTCAGTTTTGCGTTGTCTACAGCCTTACTGAATAGGCATTTGATCCCATCACTGATGTCATTAATGGAGCAATTAAACACTATCGGATCCAGTCTGACTCATGGGGTACTCCACTAATTATTAACTTCTGACTGGACTTTGTGCCACTGCTGAACACACTATTCTAGGTGGAGTCTCATGAGAGCAGATTAAAGGAGAATACCTTCCTTGACCTACAGGTCTTACTTTTGTGATGCATCCCAGATACAGCTGGTTTTCTAAGCTGCAAGTACATGTTATAGGGTCATGTGCAATTCTCATGAAGCAACACTCCCACGACCCTCTCCTTAGGGCTGCTCTCCATCCACTTCCCACTCAGCTTGCATATGTGCTTGGAATTGCCCCAACTCAGACACAGGACCTTGCCCTTGGCCTTGTTGAACTTCATGAGGTTTGCATAGCCCCACTTTTCAGGCCTGCAAGGTCCCTCCAGTGTGAGAATGACATCTCACAGCTTGGTGGCAACAGCAGACTTATTGAGGGTACACTTAGTTCCACTGTCCGTAGTGCTGATAATAATGTTAAATGGTGCTGGTCCCAGTACTGACTCCTGTGGAAGGCCATTTATTACTGCTCTTTACTTGACCATCAAGCCATTGACTACCACTCTTTCAGTGCAACCATCCATCCAATTCCTTATCCATCAAGTGGTCCATCTATCAAATGCACCTCTACCTGGCTTAGTTGGAGAGGATAATGTTGTGTAGTACAGTGAGAAATGGTTTTCCCAAGACTAGGTAGAGGTTATCAGCTACTCTTCCCTTATACACCAGCGTTTGTTGTAACCTTGCCGTAGAAAGCCACCCAGTTTGTCAGGCACAATTTGCCTTTAGTGAAGTCACTTCAACTGTCATCATTTAGGGAGCTGGGATTGTTTAGCCTGGAGAAGAGGAGGCTCAGAGGCGACCTCATTGCTCTCTACAACTACCTGAAAGGTGGTTGTAGCCAGGAAGGGGTTGGCCTTTTCTCTCTAGCAACCAGCACCAGAACAAGAGGGCACAGTCTCAAGTTGCACCAGGGGAAGTTTAGGCTTGAGGTGAGGAGAAAGTTCTTCACTGAGAGAGTCGTTCTCCATTGGAATGGGCTGTCCAGGGAGGTGGTGGAGTCACCGTCCCTGGAGGTGTTTAAGAGGGGACTGGATGGATGTGGCACTTGGTGCCATGGTCTAGTCATGGGGTCTGTGGTGACAGGTTGGACTCGATGATCTTCAAGGTCTCTTCCAACCTTAGTGATACTGTGATACTGTGATCACCTCTTATTTTCTGTGTGGCTTAGCACACCTTGTGGTAAGATCTGCTCCTTTTCCCCTCTTTACAAATGGAAGTTATGTTTCACATTTTCTGGTGGGAACTTCACTGGACAGGCACAGCTTCTCAAATATGATGTTTCTGGCTTAACAAGTTTATCTGCCAGTTTCCTCAGGACCTGTGTATGTGCCTCATCATGTCCCATGGAGTTGTGCACCTTTATGATCTTCTCAGGATCTCAGGTAGTGATAGGACTAGGGGGAATGGAATGAAGCTGGAAATGGGGAGATTCAGGCTGGATGTGAGGAAGAAGTTCTTTACCATGAGAGTGGTGAAGCCCTGGAATGGGTTGTCCAGGGAGGTGGTTGAGGCCCAGTCCCTGGAGGTGTTTAAGACCAGGCTGGACGAGGCTCTGGCCAGCGTGATCTAGTGTAGGGTGTCCCTGCCCATGGCAGGGGGGTTGGAACTAGATGATCCTTGTGGTCCCTTCCAACCCTGACTGATTCTATGATTCTATGATTTATATTCCTTAGCAGGTCTCGAAACTGATCTTTTCCTCAAGTGGGAAGCTTTTCATTATCCCAGTCCCTGCCTTTGCCTTCTGTGGGTGGGGTGGTTGGAGCACTTGCTGGTGAAGGCTGAGTTCATGCTGACTACTCCTAATCACCTCCTCGTCCTTCACATGTCTGTAAATGGCTCCCAGAATTAGAGGCTGCGTCACCTGTTCATGCATTAATATGCATCGACATCTGTTGCTATGTTCAGATTTTGGTTGGAGCCGCAAGCAGAACTTTATTTTGAAAGCTGATGTCATCTGGGTGAATAGAAGATAATTCATTTAACAATTAGTTGCATTATGCAGTCCAAATGGTTAGTTTGGGCCGTCAGAGCAAGGCTACAGAGAAGATATCCATGAGACGCTTCCTTGCACATGAGACAAATATGGTTCTAAACATACACTGAAATCCTAGAGCTTAAAGATAGCTAAGATTTTGTGTGTGTGTGGTTTTTTTTGCCTCTGATAATATATGTGACTTCATTAATTCATAAAACCACTAATTAGAAATAGTTCAGCACTTGGAATTTATTGTCAAATATAAAAATCAATCTTGGATCTCTCTGAGCTTATTAAGCAGATACAGAATAAAGTCACAGGGTTGGAGAAAAGCCTTTGATGAAAAAAAAAACCAACACACACACATAAAATGAAGCACAAAACGAAACAAAACCAACAAAACCATAGAATCACAGAATCATAGAATCAGTAAGGTTGGAAAAGATCTCAAGGATCATCAAGTCCAACCTGTCACCCAAGACCTTATGACTACTAAACCATAGCACCAAGTGCCATGTCCATTCCCCTCTTGAACACCTCCAGGGATGCTGACTCCACCACCTCCCTGGGCAGCACATTCCAATGGCCTATTACTCTTTCTGTGAAGAACTTCCTCCTCACCTTGAGCCTAAACTTCCCCTGGCACAGCTTGAGACTGTGTCCTCTTGTTCTGGTGCTGATTGCCTGGGAGAAGAGACCAACCCCCTCCTGGCTACAGCCACCTTTCAGCTAGTTGTAGACAGCAAGAAGGTCTCCCCTGAGCCTTCTCTTCTCCAGGCTAACAAAACCTCAGTCTTTTCTTGAGTGACAAATTCTATTTATCTTAATGTTAAAATTGGTCCAGATTTGGGTACACTGGGGTCAGTCTGGTATATGTAACAAGACTGTATCACAGTATCACAGTATATTAGAGGTTAGAAGGGACCTCACGAGACCATTGGGTCCAACTGCCTGCCAAAGCAGGAGAGCCTGTGGTCTGTGTCCACAATGAAACATGTATGCCTCTTTCTGTCTCTGTCATTATGAGAGAAAACACAGAATGTCATTTTAGTCCTGCAGAATGTTGGGGGAGTGGGTGTTATTCAGCAGGTGATTTAATGAAATGGAAAGGACCAGAGCACTGGAGGAGAATGCAGCTGTGATGCAGAAGAAGTAAAATATTCATTCAGCCTCTTGTTTGCTCCCTTTCCTGGAGTCCCAGAGGGCTCTCTGTGTGATTTTTATCTTTTGGAGTCTGTTTTGTATTGTTTGAGCCACAAAATAATTTAATTTCTTTTGATGTGTGTCTTAAGCAAAGGACTGTTCACATGTCCACTGACCTTAGGATGACCTGTAATAGCCTAGAGATTTAGGTTTAGCTACGCTGCTTGCCATCAGCAGCCTCTAGTATGAGAACGCACACAAAAAAGGAGCTTCAGTGAAAACATGCACAACAATGAAAGAGAGAGACTTCTAGGAAGCAGAGACTGTAAGGGCAGTGGCTTCAGGAAGAAAGAGAAAAACTTTATTTTTGTCTCAAAAACCTTTGCATGGTTTTCTGGTATTCTGAGTACAGTGCACACACGTGTAGCAAGTTCAGGGCATATAAAATACAACAGAAATGAGAAGAAAGGAGAAAGACATTTTTAAATAAACCCAGGCATACTCATAAAAACACACACAGATGTAGGGAATGAGAGTAGTTTCCCAAAGAGTCTGAATTTAGTTTATACTCTGGGACCTTGCAGAGGGACTTTGACAGGCTGGACAGATGGGCAGAGTCCAAGGCTATGAGATTTAACACATCTAAGTGCTGGGTTCTACACATTGCCCACAACAACCCCATGCAGTGCTACAGGCTGGGGTCAGAGTGGCTGGAGAGCAGCCAGGCAGAAAGGGACCTGGGGATACTGATTGACAGCTGGCTGAACATGAGCCAGCAGTGTGCCCAGGGGGCCAAGAAGGCCAATGTCATCCTGGCCCGTATCAGGAACAGTGTGGCCAGCAGGAGCAGTGAGGTCATTCTGTCCCTGTACTTAGCACTGGTTAGGCCACACCATGAATCCTGTGTCCAGTTCTGGGCCCCACAGTTTAGGAAAGATGTTGACTTGCTGGAACATGTGCAGAGAAAGGCAACAAATCTGGGGAGGGATTTGGAGCACAGCCCTCTGAGGAGAGGCTGAGGGAGCTAGAGTTGCTTAGCCTGGAGGAGAAGAGGCTCAGGGCAGACCTTCTTGCTGTCTAGAATTCCCTGAAGGGAGGTTGTAGCCAGGTGGGAGTTGGTCTCTTCTCCTAGGCAACCAGCACCAGAACAAGAGGACACAGTCTCAAGCTGCATCAGGGGAGGTTTAGGCTGGAGGTTAGGAAGAAGTTCTTCATAGAAAGAGTGATTGGCCATTGGAATGGGCTGTCCAGGGAGGTGGTGGAGTCACCACCACTGGAGGTGATTAGGAAGAAACTGGATGGGGTGCTTGGTGCCATGGTTTAGTTGATTAGATAGTGTTGGATGATAGGCTGGACTCAATGATCTCAAAGGTCTCTTGCAGCCTGGTCTATTCTATTCTATTCTATTCTATTCTATTCTATTCTATTCTATTCTATTCTATGCTATGCTATGCTATGCTATGCTATGCTATGCTATGCTATGCTATGCTATGCTATGCTATGCTATTCTATTCTTTCTTCTCCAGGCTGAAAAGCCCCAGGGCTCTCAGCCTCTCCTCATAGGGCACATGCTCCAGTCCCTTAATCATCGTCACAGCCCGCTCTTGGACTCTCTCAAGTAGATCTCTGTTAACCTAAGAAACAATAAGGAATGGGAATTATAAACATTCTTCTGATATCTGTCAAAGCAAAAGGTGTCTGTGACTTGTTTACAATCCAGTTGTTGGCCATATTTGTTTTTCTGAGTTTACTTGGTTAAATTTCAATGATCACTGAATTAAATCAGTTCCTGGCCAGTAAGTGAAAAAGAATGGGAAAAGAAGCAATTAATAGAATAAATTGTTTGCTAAGTTTCCTGTTTAGCTCCAATTACAATAAACACAAAGGAAAAATTAGGTCCATAAGCCATCGGTGTGTGCATAACCTCAAGGCCAGCAGGGATGAGATAAATTAGCACACAATAATATGCCTGGTGGGGTTAACAACTGTTGACAGCGCTGTGAATGCTAAGGCAGGTGATACTCATCAGATATGGCAACAGCACAGAATGTTGAGAATGTAAGTTCATTCTTCATTTCTCAGTCTCAGAGTGCAAAAATGGACCAATTGAAGCTCCTATTTTTATTTAGGCAAATCTACCCCTATAGTATCATAGTATCATAGAATCAGTCAGGGTGGGAAGGGACCACAAGGATCATCTAGTTCCAACCCCCTGCCATGGGCAGGGACACCCCACATGAGATCAGGCTGGCCAGAGCCTCATCCAGCCTGGTCTTAAACACCTCCAGGGATGGGGCCTCAACCACCTCCCTGGATAACCCATTCCAGGCCTTCACCATTCTCATGGTGAAGAACTTCCTCCTCACATCTAGCCTGAATCTCTCCACCTCCAGCTTCATTCCATTCCCCCTAGTCCTATCACTACCTGATATCCTAAGAAGCCCCTCCCCAGCCTTCTTGTAGGCCCCCTTCAGATACTGGAAGGCCACAATGAGGTCAAACAAAGATCAAGGAAAAAATATGGCAAGGAGCTTTTGAAAACATTAGTAGCTATTTAAGGGTTGAGATTTTATGGTAAAAGCAGTACTACCGATACAAGAAATCAAATTACTTGCAGAGATTTTCTGGCTGAGCCTCCTTCCCATTTCAGGATGTACAAGGTGCTGTGCCTTGTTATCTGCAGACAATGGAGTTCCAGTCTTAAGATCTGGATTTCATCTTCCCTTGGATGACACAGATTTCAGTTGAAACCTCTCCATTATCTCCAAAGTGATCCTTCTCATGGATGATCAGCCCCTTCTTCCTTGGTAAAGAAAACTTGACAGCACTGATACCACAAGGCTCACTGCCAAATGCTAAAGATATCAAATTTGAAAAAGAGGTTTTAGAATGTGAAAGGGTGAAGAAAAGAAATGTTGATTTTCCTCCCAAAGAATTAATTTAGGGAAGTGTTGTAGTTATATAAATGTATTGGCCAGAAATATGATAAAATATGAATATTATTTATTAAATATCAAAAATTGCTTTCCCGAGCCAGTTTTATTCAGGTTCATTTGCTTGGTCGATGACAGGTTGCTTATACACAGTAGAAGGCTAATAAATAGTAGAAAAACAGTCCAGAACAATCAGAACTTAGAATACAGAGGAACAAACTGGAATCTACCTGTACATGCAAAACCAAACAATAGTGCCTTGGGTTGCATAGACGAACCACCATTGATTTCACAAGAGAGTTATCAAATAGGTAACTGTGAGACTAAAAGCTTGTCTCTCCTGGTTTGACTCAACAAAGATAAAATCACTTGCTGCTTGCCCAGAAAATAGTTGATGTGTGTTGGGCAGAGCCACTGGAATGACCCTTGGAAGGTGCAAAGATAACATTGCTCTTTATGCTATTGTGACACACCTAAAGAGACAGACAAAAGTTGATGACATGATAAAAACACAGAATAATCTTGTTGAATTGCAGAGCAAAACACAACTTGTTTTGCAGTTGATTGTGCCACAGTATCTTCCAGTTTTTCTGTTTTGCTTAATAAGCATGCACTTAATAATTGGTCTTTTGTGTGTTGCTCATGAACCTTCTGATGTTTTGTCGCTATCAAAGTTTAGGCTCGAGGTGAGGGAGAAAGATCTTCGCAGAGAGAGTTGTTAGCCATTGGAATGTGCTGCCCAGGGAGGTGGTGGAGTCACCGTCCCTGGAGATGTTCAAGAGAGGTTTGGACGTGGCACTTGGTGCCATGGTTTAGTAGTCATGAGGTCTCCGGTGACAGGTTGGACTTGGTGATCTTTGAAGTCTTTTCCAACCTTATTGATTATATGATTATATGATTCTGTGATTCTATCCAATACTACAAATGACAGAAAATGACAGAAGTAATGATGAAAAATCGAAATTAATCCAGTTTGACTTCACAGGAGAAAACAGACTACAATTGAAAAACCTGTGGAGAATATTGTCAGATCTGTCAGAGTGGGAACGTACTGTGGTGGTTTGAAGCTTCCCCCAGCATTAGCTTTTAGCCAGACTAGCTCAGCTAGAAGCAAATGAAGCTGTATTTACAAGCAAAAAACTACACTCTACAATGGAATGCAATGAATATGTACAAAATATACAGGATGTACAATATTATGCAGATACTGACAACTAGCAAACAACATGGAAACTCCCCTGGCCAAAAAAGACCAGGGAAGCTGCTCCACTGCCTCTCCCTCCACCTCCCCACCCCCAAACATCCCAGACCCCCTGTACCGAGAGAGAGAGAGAAAACTGAGAGAATCCAGTGTTAGTCTTATCTCAAGGCCAGTGAGAAACAGCACATTATCTCCTGGGTGAAGCAATGACAGCCAGGATTGGAAGAGAAGAAGAAAGGAATGGGTATGGAAATGAAAAGCGAAGAATTGTTATGATACAGCTTCTCTTATCTCAGACATTTATCCAATGAATTTGTTTAGAATAATCTTTCCTTTTTGTTTTTACACCCAGTAGTGTTTTATTTATACTTTTCTACTTTTCTGCTCAAAATCTGCAGCTACATTTTAAAGGCATAGCCCCAAACTACCACAATACACACCTAAGAAAAAATTTTTAAGCTACCATTAAAAAAAAGAATAGAATAGTGTCATAGTATCATAGTATCAGTCAGGGCTGGAAGGGACCACAAGGAGCATCGAGTTCCAACCCCCATGCCATGGGCAGGGACACCCTGCACTAGATCAGGCTGGCCAGAGCCTCATCCAGCCTGGTCTTAAACACCTCCAGGGACAGGGCCCCAGCCACCTCCCTGGATAGCCCATTCCAGGGCTTCACCACTCTCATGGTGAAGAACTTCCTCCTCACACCCAGCCTGAATCTCCCCACCTCCAGCTTCATTCCATTAGAATAGAATAGAATAGAATAGAATAGAATAGAATAGAATAGAATAGAATAGAATAGAATAGAATAGAATAGAATAGAATAGAATAGACCAGGTTGGAAGAGATCTTCAAGATCATTGTGTCCGGCCCATCATCCAACACCATCTAATCAACTAAACCATGGCACCAAGCACCCCATCAAGTCTCTTCCTAAATACCTCCAGTGATGGTGACTCCACCACCTCCCTGGGCAGCACATTCCAATGGCCAATTACTCTCTCTATGAAGAATTTCTTCCTAACATCGAGCCTAAACCTCCCCTGACACAGATTGAGACTGTGTCCTCTTGTTCAGGTGCTGGTTGCCTGGGAGAAGAGACCAGCCCCCGCTTGTCTACAACCTCCCTTCAGGTAGTTGTAGAGAGCTATAAGGTCTTCCCCGAGACCTTAAGTACTTAGTCCCTAAAAATACCAACCAGTGAGTATACTGGATCTTGCAAAACTGCTGTGTCATACAGTCACAGCTGAAGGAACTTCTGAGAGGGGAAAATGACTAATTAAATGAGTGATCTGTCTTTCCTATGGGGGAAATAATCATTTTGCAGTGAAATTGCTCTAAAGGTTACACATGCATTGACAATATTGATGCAGAAAGTACAGAGCCTTTATCTATTTAAAGATGTGTTTGAAGAGTTGGGCTGTACAAAAGGCATCAAATTAAAGTTCTTCACCTTGTGAAGTGCTTGCCTCTCAGAGCACCATTAGTATTAAGGGAGCAGATTAAATACAATTTAGATCACATTGAAAGACTAAAGTCAATTTAGCAGGTATATAACCATGCATGATAATAGTCTCTAAATCTACAGCAACAAGGTGAGGATATGGTTGGCTATGCAGGATAAAGATGTGAAACTAAAATAATTTCCTTTGAGGACTATAACAGAAGTAATGGCGAGGAGGCAAAATTTAGATGCTAGTTTGTTTAAGTATGTAAATTCAATGGACTGAGCTAGAAGGGAAATAAATCTGATAGAAGTTTTATATATGGTCTGGAGGGTATTGTGAGCTTGACCTTTGTTGGACTAACCGAGTTCTTAACTGAATGGCACAGTATTTCATTATTATTTGCAGGTTGACAGCAGCATTCAGATGCAATAATGTGGGAGACATGAAAATATTTTTCAGACAAAAAAAAGGCTTATGATCTTCCAGACTCTTCTCCACTCAAAATATTATGTGTAAGGTGATTGACCTTGTTTCTCATTCATTGCCCACTGTATGCTGACATGTATCAGAGGCTCAAAGGTGAAAGCAAGCCTTAAACTACAGCAAGATCATGTTGTAGGCTAAAAGCTGTGTTTATCTTGCCAACAGATACTTTCAAAGAGCATGGAACACATGAGGAATCAAATTCATAATGGCTTTAAATTTATATAGTGCTGGGATAGAAGGTGGGCTTAGAAAAATAAATGAACAATGCAGCTGTCTGTGAAACCTTATTTAAGTTGAAATTCATCTGTATGGCACAGGATGAAAGTTTGCTCTTTTAGGCATAAGTAAAAGGTGATTAAGCACTTAATGTTCAGTCTGATCTGCCTAATGAGGATGCTTAACTCTTGTCTGAACTTAGATAAAGAATCAGAGCAGAACCCTAAGAAAAGGACACATTCTAGGAAAAATGAATACATGACTATACAGCTTTCCTTTGTAAGTACTTAAAGAGATGTAAAGATGTTCCAAGTAAGCTGTCTTTTCATATAGCTATTGACAGTACTGACCTTACAACACAGCTTTTGCCTTTGGAATTTACTTTGATACTCTGATTGTTGGGACCTCCTGTCATGAAGTGACTGGGGCTCTACTACTGCCTTCTATAGGCCCTATATCACCTGTAATGGATCAGCTAGCAATTAATTTTTCCTAAGGAACTTCACTAAGTGACTTTGAGGTCTCAAACGCAAGTCCTATGAGGAGAGGCTGAAGGAGCTGGGATTGTTTAGCCTGGAGAAAATGAGGCTCAGGGGAGACCTTATTGCTCTCTACCTGAATAGAGGTTGTAGCCAGGAGGGGGTTGGCCTCTTCTCCCAGGCAATCAGCACCACAACAAGAGGACACAGTCTCAAGCTGTGCCAGGGGAAATTTAGGCTCCAGGTGAGGAGAAAGTTCTTCACTGAGAGAGTTGTTAGCCATTGGAATGGGCTGCCCAGGGAGGTGGTGGAGTCACTATCCCTGGAGGTGTTCAAGAGGAGATTGGACGTGGCACTTGGTGCCATGGTTTAGTAGTCATGGGGTATTGGGTGACAAGTTGGACTTGAAGATCTTCGAGGTCTTTTCCAAGCTTATTCATTCTATGATTCTATGATTCTATGATTCACAGTCAGACTCCTTGCTTTCTCTTTCATCAATGCTGATTCCTGTCTGGTCCCATCAATACATGAAGTCTGGACCAGACAGGTCCTTAAACTCTGCCCAGACATCCAAAGTCATGTCTTACAGCCCTGTCACACTTTTCTCACCAAGAATTTTGTGTTTATGAGGACTTGCAGCAACCAGCTCCAGGAACCTCAAGAGCATTTAGAGGACACAGTCTCAAGCTGTGCCAGGGGAGGTTTAGGCTGGATGTTAGGAAGAAGTTCTATACAGAGAGAGTGATTGCCCATTGGATTGGGCTGCCCGGGGAGGTGGTGGAGTCACCTTCATTGGAGGTGTTCAGGAGGAGACTTGATGGGGTGCTTGGTGCCATGGTCTAGTTGTTTAGGTGGGTTGGATTGGTTGATAATTTAAACGTGATGATCTTGAAGGTCTCTTCCAACCTGGTGGATTGTATTGTATTGTATTGCATTGTATTGTATTGCATTGTATCCTAACACCAGCTTTTTGATCACCACAAAAGGTGATCTAACAATGTGATTCAACAAAAGTTTCAGGGTGTCCTCACTGGCAGAGTAAGGTGGGTCAGCATTACCTGCTAATGAAAAGTTGTTTTGAGCCTTTTTTTATGTTCCTTTCTGAAAGACTGTACTTTGAAAATAGTAACATAAAGTCTGAAAAAGTTATCTTTTATAAAGTAAAAAATAAAATGCCATGTCCAGAAAAATGGAATGGACTGGAATGGACTGGAATGGACTGGAATGGAATGGAATGGAATGGAATGGAATGGAATGGAATGGAATAAACCAGGTTGGAAGAGACCTTCAAGATCATTGCATCAACCCATCATCCAACACCACCTAATCAACTAAACCATGCAACCAAGCACCCTATCAAGTCTCCAGATTTTTCCTTCTCTCACACAAAATTAGGCACAGCACACAAAAAACCCTTGAGCATCTTGAGACCTTGTCCTCTCGTTCTGGTTAATCATGCTTCTTTTTTGGGAAGGCCTATACAAATACAGTGTTTAGCTGATACTCACCTGGCTTAATCCTCCTGTTGCTAGCTTCACCAAAACAACTAAAAAACAGCTCTAAGTTCATGCAAACATTCTAGTACAGCTATACTGCTCTCATTCTCATGCGCTGCCTTTATCCATGCTTTAATATGTTTTTTTTGATCTCCTGTGTTACTGATATAATTCTTAAGTCCTTTACAAAGAGGATGTGAAAAGCTCCAATATTGAGAATTAACATCCTGATTCAGTAAGGTAGTAAACCATGTGCTTAATTGGAAGCAGTAGTTATGCTGCAGCAAATGGGATTTCTTGCAAGCACTAAATTAGAGATGCACTTAAATACCTTGCTGAATTTCAGCTTCGGTTTGCATATTGCACTCCTCCTAATAAACAGCATTGTGTTGTGTGTCAGGGTGTCACATGCTGTAAGTCAGCCGGTAAACTGAGCAGAATGGCAAATGAGAAAGAACCCACATTTCTGTTCAGAAGGCAGGGGGTTAATTAAGGGCCACATCAGGGTTTTTATTCCGATCCCAACAACATTTAAATATAGGTTGCATGGTAAATTAGCGTGCCTGTCAAGGAATGTGGCTTTGGCCAGGCAATTAAAGGGGGCAAAATATTTCAAATGAATTTTTAAATAGCTTCCCCCAGCCATTATGCACAGTTAGCACATCCATATTTCATAAATGTAAAACACTGAAGTTCTCAAAAGTCTGCTCTCCACAGTAGTTGTTATTGATGACCCATCTGAGCTCCATTTCCTAACTGAAAACCCTTGTCGGTCAATTTATTCCAACGTAACACTATTTGGTTGGGTAGTTATTAATCCTGTAATTGTTCATGGCATGCCAGAAATAATTCAGCTAATTATTACAATATGTCTTACTTTGCCATGGTTATATATGTCAGAATGACTTCTGCACATATTGAAAAAAATCGGTTTCCTAATTTAACTGAAGATATGAAAATTGATTATTAATTCACCCCCCCAAAAAAATGGAAAATTACATATTTTCCTCTGCCCTACACATAATTTCTACTGGTCTGGATACACTTTTGACAAATAGTCTGCTGCTAACTTTAATTGATCCGTGAATAGTACTATGCAGCACAACCTAAGAGTGCTGCCCTCGCTGAACGTTAATTTCAATTATAGGACAACTGTTGCAGAACGTGCTGGATTATCATAGAAAAGGACTTCATTTTTTTCCCCAGTTCATCTTAGATAAAAACCAAACCAAACCAAACCAAAAAGCACACCCCAAAAAAAAACAATTGAAAATCTAAGATTAGAGGAGGCTGAGGGGAGACCTTATTGCTGTCTAGAACTACCTGAAGGGAGGTTGTAGACAAGTGGGGGCTGGTCTCTTCTCCCAGGCAACCAGCACCAGAACAAGAGGACACAGTCTCAAGCTACACCAGAGGAGGTTCAGACTGGATGTTAGGAAAAAATTCTACACAGAGAGAGTGATTTGCCATTGGAATGTGCTACCCAGGGAGGTGGGGGTGTTTAGGAGGACACTTGATGGGGTGCTTGGTTGCATGGTTATGTTGATTAGGTGGTGTTGGATGATGGGTTGGACACAATGATCTTGAAGGTCTTTTCCACCCTGGTCTGGTCCATTCCATTCCATTCCATTCCATTCCATTCCATTCCATTCCATTCCATTCCATTCCATTCCATTCCATTCCATTCCATTCCACTCTACTCTACTCTACTCTACTCTACTCTACTCTACTCTACTCTACTCTACTCTACTCTACTCTACTCTATTCTATTCTATTCTATTCTATTCTATTCTATTCTATTCTATTCTATTCTATTCTATTCTATTCTATTCTATTTTCTCTTGGCAAAAAAGAAAAAGTAATTGATAAACATGTTATTCATTAATTACTGAACACTTACTCCAATGCGGTTTAAATGCATATTTATGCATGAAATCGACTATATTTAATTACATGCTGCTGAATTCCCATAAATAAAGTGCATTTGGTTGTTTTTTGCATTTTTCACATTTGACAATATTTCTGGGTTTGGTGAAGTCCCAGGAAACCTGTGACAGAACAAGAGCACAGTCTCAAGCTGTGCCAGGGGAGGTTTAGGCTGGATGTTAGGAAGAAATTCTTCACAGAAAGAGTGATTGGCCATTGGAATGGGCTGCCCAGGGAGGTGGTGGAGTCACCATCCCTGGAGGTGTTTGAGAAGAGACTGGATGGGGTGCTTGGTTTAGTTGATTAGATGATGTTGGGTGATAGGTTGGACTCGAAGATCTCAAAGGTCTTTGCCAATCCTCTCCTCTCCTCTCCTCTCCTCTCCTCTCCTCTCCTCTCCTCTCCTCTCCTCTCCTCTCCTCTCTCTCCTCTCCTCTCCTCTCCTCTCCTCTCCTCTCCTCTCCTCTCCTCTCCTCTCCTCTCCTCTCTCCTCCTCTCCTCTCCTCTCTCTCTCTCCTCTCTCCTCTCCTCTCCTCTCCTCTCCTCCCTCTCCCTCTCCTCTCCTCTCCTCTCCTCTCCCTCTCCTCTCCTCTCCTCTCCTCTCCTCTCCTCTCCTCTCCTCTCCTCTCCTCTCCTCTCCTCTCCTCTCTCTCCTCTCCTCTCCTCTCCTCTCCTCTCCTCTCCTCTCCTCTCCTCTCCTCTCCTCTCCTCTCCTCTCCTCTCCTCTCCTCTCCTCTCTCCTCTCCTCTCCTCTCCTCTCCTCTCCTCTCCTCTCCTCTCCTCTCCTCTCCTCTCCTCTCCTCTCCTCTCCTCTCCTCTCCTCTCCTCTCCTCTCCTCTCCTCTCCTCTCCTCTTCCTCTTTCCACTTCTAATCTCTCTTTGGCCTAGTAAGAATACAATCAGGCTCTTATGGACTGAAGTACCTTTTTAGTTCACAATAGATGCAAGCTAAGAATCAGAGCATTTGTTGGTTTATAGTTCTCATCACATTTCTATACTACAAAACAATGTTCTTAAATTGTATTCTGCTGGGGCAAAGAAGATCCCTACATCCTAATTAACGAGTGACTGCGTGTACACAGACTAGACCAATATTTTACACAGTGGAGTTCCATGCTGTGATATACTGATGCAAGACAGGATATTTGAAAATGATAACCACATAAAAAATTAGTAACATTTTATGCTTGTGAAAATTGTTCCAGAACATTGTTCTCACTGTGAATGTCCTCCAGAGATGATGTCTCTCACGCCAGACTTCATATGTTTATGTTCCACCCAGAGACTTATCCAGAGATGTACAAAACAATATTGAGAAGCTTCTGGAGATGATTTCTTTTTTCTTAATATAGCTTTGAAGCTGAAGGAAGAGGCAAAGGAAAGATGTTCTGAAAGAACAAATAATCTCAAAATTAGCAATTGAAACCAGAGTAAATAAACTCGTTATTTCAAGAGGTGCTGCCTTAACCAACAATGGAGTTCATCAGGGAAGTCTGGAATCATAGAATCATAGAATGAATAAGGCTGGAAAAGACCTCAAAGATCATCAAGTCCAACCTGTCACCCAACACCTCATGACTGCTAAACCATGGCACCAAGTGCCACGTCCACTCCCCTCTTGAACACCTCCAGGGATAGTGACTCCACCACCTCCCTGGGCAGCCCATTCCAATGCCTAACAACTGTCTGTGTGAAGAACTTTCACCTCACCTCAAGCCTAAACTTCCCCTGGTGCAGATTGAGTCTGTGTCCTCTTACTCTGGTGCTGATTGCCTGGGAGAAGAGGCCAACCCCCACTTAGCTATAGCCTCCCTTCAGGTAGTGGTAGACAACAAGAAGGTCTCCCCTGAGCCTCCTCCTTTTCTCCAGGCTAAACAATCCCAGCTGCCTCAGCCTCTCCTCACAGGGCTTGTGCTTGAGGCCTTTCCCCATCCTCGTTGCCCTTCTCAGGACATGGTCAAGAGTCTCAATATCCTGCTTAAATGGAGAGACCCAGAACTGGACACAGTCCTCAAGGTGTGGCCTAACCAGTGCTGAGTATAAATCAGTGACTGCAGTGAACTACTCTGCTCTGAAGAAGGCATGTACCCTAGAGGAGCCAGTTGATTTCAGTGACCAGGTGCAGTGGAGATATTTTTTTGTATTGAAAAATCAGTCAAGTCACCAAATCTTTTGAACCTCTTGCTTGAGTAAGTCTTTGAAAAAGCTTTGCAATTTGCATTAATTGTTTGACACACACGGCCAGAGACTTCAGAGTCTGTGCCGTTTATCTGGACTATGCAGATCTGCTTAGTTTCAGGAATTTGATGGGAGTTAGCTTGCTTTAATACCTTTTTTTTTTTACATTTAGAATAGAATAAACCAGATTGGAAGAGACCTTCAAGATCATCACGTCCAACCTATCAACCAATCCAACCCACCTAATCGACTAAACCATGGCACTCCCCTGTCTCAAGCTGCACCAGGGGAAGTTTAGGCTCGAGGTGAGGAGAAAGTTCTTCACCGAGAGAGTGATTCGTCATTGGAATGTGCTGCCCGGGGAGGTGGTTGAGTCGCCGTCCCTGGAGGTGTTCAAGAGGGGACTGGATGTGGCACTTGGTGCCATGGTCTAGTCATGAGGTTTGTGGTTACAGGTTGGACTCGATGATCTTCGAGGTCTCTTCCAACCTTGGTAATACTGTGATACTGTGATACTGTGAAGTCTCCTCCTGAACACCTCCAATGATGGTAACTCCACCACTTCCCTGGGTAGCCCATTCCAATGGCAAATCACTCTCTCTGTATAGAACTTCTTCCTAACATCCAACCTAAACCTCCTCTGGCACAGTCTGAGATTGTGTCCTCTTGTTCTGGTGCTGGCTGCCTGGGAGAAGAGACCAACCTTCCAAGTAGTGTCTCACTGGGAACCACTGTGATGATTTTTTGGTATTTATTGTTATGAACAGGAAGAAACGCAGCAAAGAGGCATCGACTCTCAAACAAAACGAAAGAGAAAAGCCAGATGCTAGAAACTACAAAATCCATTAGGAACAGAGCTCAAGAAATAGAGAACCATGACAGCAGTCTGCCTCTAACTGAGCATAATTCTAAATGAGTCATTTTAAATGCTGGAGTGTCTAGACGCTGTGAGTACTGAGGTTAAATTTCTCCTGTCTCTTTTCCCTTTCCTATTTGTAATGGGACTACCATTCAATACTTTCCCATTTATACAATTCTATTTTTACCTCTTCTTTTTTTTTTTTTTTTTAACTATTTTCTTTTCCTAACTAAGTGTATTGTGTACTAGAATGATTCTCAGGGATGAGGAGATGCAGATCTGCAAATGCATGTCATCCTGAGCGTTATAAAGCACAGATGCTCTTAATTGAACTTGTAAAGTGAGAAAGCACTCTCAGGAGCACTTCAAAAAAGGAGCTGTCTGGAAAACAGAAAATAATTCCATTCTTTTAGACATTTTGATACTTCCATCTTTTCAGCTCTAAACTAAGGAAAAGCTTAAATTTGTAGATTCCTAATAAAATTGTGATGAAAGTGGGTATTCCTCTGAATTTTCCAAAATCAAATCATTTCATGTTGGATATCATTTCATGTTGGCCTCTCAGTTTAGGAAAGATGTTGACTTGCTGGAACATGTCCAGAGAAGGGCAACTACGCTGAGGAGGGGTTTGGAGCACAAGCCCTATGAGGAGAGGCTGAGGGAGCTGGGGTTGCTTAGCCTGGAGAAGAGGAGGCTCAGGGCAGACTTTATTGCTCTCTACAACTTCCTGAGGGGAGGTTGTAGACAGGTGGGGGTTGGCCTCTTCTCCCAGGTAACCAGCACCAGAACAAGGGGACACAGTCTCAAGCTGCACCAGGGGAGGTTTAGGCTGGATGTTAGGAAGAAGTTCTTCCCAGAAAGAGTGATTTGCCATTGCATTGTGCTGCCCAGGGAGGTGGTGGAGTCACCATCACTGGCGGTGTTTAAGAGGAGACTGGATGGGGTGCTTGGTGCCATGGTTTAGTTGATTAGATAGTGTTGGGTGATAGGTTGGACTCAACAATCTTGAAGGTCTTTTCCAACCTGGTTAATTCTATTCTATTCTAAATATATGCAGCTTAAAATAACATCAGAAAGTAATATTGTTAGCAGTTGTCATAGAGCATCATAATACAGCATACAGTATAATGTGAAATCATAGAACTTATGACGACATAGCAGCACTTTAATACTCGTTATCTCAAATAATATGACTAAAAATGCAAAGTTAATGTATACATAAAATGGTTAATGAGGCTGCCAGTTGTTCGGATATAGTAGAAATGAACTGACACAAGTCAGAAAAAGGTCTGTAAGTTTTCCTGTTCATTTCTTTGCAAGCTTTGTTCCCATAAAAGAATTCAGCTTAAGCAAATCCACATTTTCCTTTCAAAAAGTGCTGCTAGTAGTGTTTCAATTTCTTTTCCTGGAGAGCTCATGATGCTTGCAAGTTCAAAGAAAACAGCAGCCAGGTCAAATAAGGTGCTTGTTAGAAGTACCTAGTCTTATCTCTGCTTCAAATTGATCATGTTTCTTCCACGAAAAATACTGTACTATGAAAGCAAATTAAAAAGTAGGAGAGCCCATAATACACTTGCAGTGTGTTTGGCTGGGATTCAGCATCCTTTGGCTTAATTGTCCTGAACCAGGGTCTTAAGGCTGCTGCAGAGTGAACATGGGAAATGTTCATCGATATAATTTCCATTGCCAAGTTCATGCTGCTACCTACTGCAGCCAGTTCAAGTCATTGCTTATGCAGGAACAGAAAAATAAGTGTGTATCTATTTGCATATAGATTGTATATCTGCCAAAGTGAGCAACTTAAAATAATAAGGCTAGCAATTTCTACTGCTCATGTTGGGAGAGCACCTTTCATTTAAAACAGAAGCCTAAAAATTAGGTGGAGCACTGGCTTGTTCTTTGTTCTGCCTTAAACCTTCTCTATGACCTTGAATAAACAATTTAGGTCTCTTTTTTCTTTTCTTTTCTTTTCTTTTCTTTTCTTTTCTTTTCTTTTCTTTTCTTTTCTTTTCTTTTCTTTTCTTTTCTTTTCTTTTCTTTTCTTTTCTTTTCTTTTCTTTTCTTTTCTTTTCTTTTCTTTTCTTTTCTTTTCTTTTCTTTTCTTTTCTTTTCTTTTCTTTTCTTTTCTTTTCTTTTCTTTTCTTTTCTTTTCTTTTCTTTTCTTTTCTTTTCCTTTCCTTTCCTTTTCTTTTCTTTTCTTTTTTTCAACACGGAGAAAGTTCAGTCATGAATGCGCTGCTCTAATTGTGCAGAGCTGAAACAAAAGGTCCTTTCTTTTCTGTTCTTCATATTAAAAATAAGGTTAACATCACTCCACCTAATTCGCTTTGTAATAACAAGCATGGTGTCGTGTTGACTCATTAGTTTATCTTGTTGTGCAGTACTTTGAAAACCACAGAGGTTCTTTTGACAGTTATATATAATTATCATCAAAGGCAGGTAATTCTTCTTCCTTGATCTATTCTGCTACATACTTATGCCACTGTTTTTTATCGTGATCTCAGGAAAGGAAATGAGATTATTTTGTGTGTATATGGAGCTGATAAGGAACTTTGAGAGTGTTCAGGGGAAGGGAGCACTTCTTTGGTCCTGCATCAGGACCCGCATCTGGACCAGGCCTGAGCAAGCACTGTCTTCTGTCTGTTCCCTATCAGGTTTCTGTTCTATCTTGTGAAGAAATATGACCATATGGTACAAATTAAGCCATAGCAAACTCCAGCAAATCCATTCCATTTATTTCAATAGTCATGGAGCCAGCACTGTGAAGCACATCATGGAGAGTATCAGCTCCATGATTTAGGCAGAGTTTCTAGATGAAATACTAATACAGAGAAGGGAAACAAAGCTGTTGAGAGGTCTGGAGCACAAGCCCTGTGAGGAGAGGCTGAGGGAGCTGGGGTTGCTTAGCCTGGAGAAGAGGAGGCTCAGACAAGACCTTATTGCTGTCTACAACTGTGCCAGGGGAGGTTTAGGCTGGACGTTAGGAAGAAGTTCTTCATAGAAAGAGTGATTTGCCATTGGAATGTGCTGCCCAGGGAGGTGGTGGAGTCAGCAGCACTGCAGGTGTTTAGGAGGAGACTGGATGGGGTGCTTGGTGCCATGGTTTAGTTTACCAGATGATGTTGGGTGATGGGTTGGACTTGATGATCTCGAAGGTTGTTTCTGTTTCTATTCTATTCTATTCTATTCTATTCTATTCTATTCTATTCTATTCTATTCTATTCTTGTCTTGTCTAGTCTAGTCTAGTCTAGTCTAGTCTAGTCTAGTCTACTCTAGTCTATTCTTGTCTAGTCTATTCTATTAATATTCTATCCTATTCTAATCCTACTGGCAGAGGATTCCAGTGGATGGTAGTATACTGAAACTTGGGGAGCTAGATTCTGACTGTCTGAAGTACCCCTAGCAACTCATTTGCTTTCCCTGGGTTTTGACACATGTAAAATGGACAAATACCAATGAACTTGGAGAACCAAGCAATGAAAACTTCTGTCAAATATTATTAATGTTATGTTGTTGCTGCTGCTATCAGTTGAATTCTGAGTGAAGAGGTAGATATTCTCAGAGCTGATGGAAAGTTTTTGTTGATCCTGGAGGCATCTACAAAACAGACAGCAATAAATGCAGATTTATTGTCACCAAAATTACTCAACACTCCTGACACAATTACATTACAAGTTTGGATGTCAGTTGGGAATATACTATTACACAACCAATTAAGATTTAACCTTAAGCTTTTAGGAATATTCTTTCTAGAAAGATGAACCAAAATATGTGTGCAGGCAATCATAAAGCAAAAATCTCCCACTCAAGCATACCCAAATAACGCACTCACCAAAGTGGGGGTGAGGACTCACCCAATCCATTGCAATATCTTTAGATGGTGTCCCTTTCTGAGGGGAGAGGACTCAACTGCTAAGGTTCTTGCTCCAAGAAGACCAGCTCAAAATATCTCTGTATCATAGTATCATAGCATCAGTCAGGGTTGGAAGGGACCACAAAGATCATCTAGTTCCAATGCCCCTGCCATGGGCAGGGACACCCCACACGCGATCAGGCTGGCCAGAGCCTCATCCAGCCTGGTCTCAAACACCTCCAGGGACAGGGCGCCAACCACCCTCCTGGATAACCCATTCCAGGGTTTCACCACTCTCGTGGTGAAGAACTTCCTCCTCACATCTAGCCTGAATCTCTCCACCTCCAGTTTCATTCCATTCCCCCTAGTCCTATCACTACCTGATGTCCTGAGAAGTCCCTCCTGAGCCTTCTTGTAGGCCCCCTTCAGATACTGGAAGGCCACAATGAGGTCACCTGGGAGCCTTCTCTTCTCCAGACTGAACAGCCCCAACTCCTTCAGTCTGTCCTCATAGGAGAGGTGCTCCAGCCCTCTGATCATCCGTGTGGTCCTTCTCTGGCCACTCCATTTATAACCTAAGTCAGGGATGCGTTGTCATAAATTCTAACTAGTGGGAGGGCTGAGCCCACATAAAAGCAGGGTAAGAACCATGGTATGGATGAACCAGTTAGTGTCTGGAAGGCACCAAAATTATCTTTATCAGTATTTATGAAGCCTTGGCCCTTTCCAAGATGTCTGTCAGTCTTCTGTGTTTCTTTCAAGTCAGTTGTACCTAGAACAGATGGGTCTCTGTACGAAGAGAAGTAAAATGCATCAAAACCTCTGAACATGAGCCATCAGTGTGCCGATGTGACCAAGAATCATAGAATCATAGAATCAGTCAGGGTTGGAAGGGACCACAAGGATCATCTAGTTCCAACACCCCTGCCATGGGCAGGGACACCCTACACTAGATCAGGCTGGCCAGAGCCTCATCCAGCCTGGGCTTAGACACCTCCAGGGACGGGGCCTCAACCACCTCCCTGGATAACCCATTCCAGGGCTTCACCACTCTCATGGGGAAGGACTTCTTCCTCACATCTAGCCTGAATCTCCAGCTTCATTCCAGCTTCATTCCAGAATTTCCAGCTTCATTCCATTCCCCCTAGTCCTATCACTACCTGAGATCCTGAGAAGTCCCTCCCCAGCCTTCCTGTAGGCCCCTTTCAGATACTGGAAGGCCACAATAAGGTCACCTGGGAGCCTTCTCTTCTCCAGACTGAAGAGTCCCAACTCCTTCAGTCTGTCCTCATAGGAGAGGTGCTCCAGCCCTCTGATCATCCTCGTGGCCCTTCTCTGGACACGCTCCAGCACGTCCACATCCCTCCTGTAATAGGGGCTCCAGAACTGGACGCAGTACTCCAGGTGGGGTCTCACCAGAGCTGAGTAGAGGGGAAGAAGCACCTCCCTTGACCTGCTGCTCACACTTCTCCTGATGCAGCCCAGGATCTGATTTGCTTTCCGGGCTGCAAGCGCACATTGAGAGCTCATGTTGAGCTTCTCGTCAATGCCAATGGCATCCTGGCTTGCATCAAGAATGACGTGGCCAGCAGGAGCAGGGAATTCATGGTGCCCCTGTACTCAGCACTGGTTAGGCCACGCCTTGAGTACTGTGTCCAGTTCTGGGCCCCCAGATTTAAAAGGACATTGAAGCACTTGAACGTGTCCAGAGAAGGACAAGGAGGCTGGGAAGGGGTCTGGAGCACAGCCCTATGAGGAGAGATGGAGGGAGCTGGGGTTGTTTAGCCTGGAGAAGAGGAGACTCAGGGAGACCCTTTTGCTGTCTACAACTACCTGAACGGAGGTTGTAGCCAGGAGGGGTGTTGGTCTCTTCTCCCAGGCAACCAGCACCAGAACAAGAGGACACAGTCTCAAGCTGTGCCAGGGGAAGTTTAGGCTCGAGGTGAGGCGAAAGTTCTTCACAGAGAGAGTTGTTAGCCATTGGAATGTGCTGCCCAAGGAGGTGGTGGAGTCACTATCTCTGGAGGTGTTCAAGAGGGGATTGGACATGGCACTTGGTGCCATGGTTTAGTAGTCATGAGGTGCTGGATGACAGGTTGGACTTGATGAGGTCTCTTCCAACCCTGGTGATCCTGTGATTCTGTGAAACCCAAAACCTGCCCCATAAATGCCTGGTGGCCTTGGATAGCTTCTCCTATTCTTATTTAAACTTGGAATATTGTACCAGAGACAGTGATATTGCTTGGAAGGGAAGATCAGTGTTAATATTGAGTAAGTGTGAAAGATTCTGGCCTCTCACTGTTAGTGCAGTTATTAAACTGTATTTTTCTCATATGAAAGAAAAATGCAGGTTCTCAGTTAGTGTGCTGGAAACACCTAAACTGCAGTTATCTGTAGCCCTTTTACTGACTTTTTCTAACCTACATTATAAACGTTCCCATGGTTTTTGTCCCAGAAAAGCTTCAGGCATCCACTGTGTTTGTGGCCTACATGTAATCTCAAACTTTCTTTCAATTATTTCTAGCCCAAGAGGCCTGGGCTGTACAAACCTAGTTTGAAAACCTGAAAATACCTCATATTTTCATTTTTCCTGTTTGATACAAGTCATACACAAGAGCCATTTCAGGGCAAAACGTTTGTCTTTAATATCTGACATTCTAGTATTTCAGTTTTTATGTACTAGCCCAGAAGCTTTGTTGAACTTGGAGACCATTGTTGTAATTATTATTTACAGTTTATATTGCCACTAAACTTTGGATGGTCAGGTTCCACTTCTGCTAGGTACTGCACAATAAAAGCACAAAAAAAAACCCCAGCCACCCAACTTAAAAAAACACCCTAGTGTGGTGTGGACACTTCAGGATACCCTGGTATCTTTTTTTCCCCCTATTCTGCATGTTACACAGGTATTGAGAATCCTTTGGAACAAAGAGAAGATGCACAGTCATGATAGAGTGAAAACTTTTAAACAGGGGCAAATTGGTATTTTTATCTGTACAGGGTCTGTCTGTGTAACTTCACTTAATTTTTATTTCATTGGCCTCCTTTTTCCAAAGAAATGTTGATGTTTTCTGTGATATTTTTTACTGACTGATGTATAAAATAGGATATATTGTATTTCCTAACAGGTTTTTATGCTTGCCAAAATAGACTGTACAAAACCTAATGGTAAATATAGATAGTTTAGTCATGTCTTGAAGATGGAGTACTAAGAAATTGGGTCCATCACTGTCATTTTTCTCAGAGATTCCTCTCATCTGTCACAACGCAGTAGTTATGAAAAATGAAACCATAAATTCAATTTAGAGGGCAATTTGCAGCTAATCTTTGGAGTAATTCCAGTGTGAATAATGCAGCAATTTAGATGCATGGTCAGTCAATTCTGTCTCTGATTTATTAGGATTTAAGAATTTTTTTTCTCCCCTTTCATTAATGATAATTACCAAAGAAGAGAAAATAATTTCTCAGAAATTATCTGTCTTCACATCTGTGGTCTCAGTTTAGAGAAAGGCTGCAATGTTGTTTAAACTTATTATTATAGGGGAGGGTGGTGGTGGGGAAGCTTTTGCAAAAGATATATGAGGTATTTAAATCCAGAACTGTATCTCTTTACAGCACATGTGTGAACTGATCAGCACTGGTTTATGGCTGCTTTTATATGACTCCCATTAGAGCTAACATTTTGAATATCTCAGCATAAGGACACTGGGATTTGCTATTGATTCTCCACACTTCTTACACCTTGAAGATTGCATTAAAATCCAGCTCAAGCAAGAGTGACATTTTTTGTTCTTATTTAAAAGTCAAATTTATTATCTGAGGCTTTTTTCTACTTATTAAATCTCCACTTTTTCTGATACATTATTTATGTATATTTTTTTTTTCCCCTATATCTTTCTTTCACTTCTCAAGGTCTTCTCTTGATTTTAACAGGCGGCATCTACAACAGATACATACAACAGATATTATCCGTGTGTTTGCGCCTCTGTATTGCTAATGGCGTGGAGGGAATACCAGAGGGAAAATCAGCTCATTTAACATTGGCTTTGAGCTTTATTCAAAGTTTTCAGACACCTAGAGAAATACTTCTTATGAGGTAAATGCCTTTGAAAACCTCTAGAGGAAGATCTCAAGCTCTATGCCTTGACTTGCCATGTCTTCAAAGCCTCCTTCCTCTTTTCAGTACTGCTGAAGGGAATGAGCTATTTCAGGGGTGCTGGCTCTTAAAGCACTAGAGTGCTTGATAGTAAAAGAGACTGAAGTCTATCTTTGCTTCTCATACCTGAATATATGGCCTTCTTAATTAGCTTTATGTCAAATAACTCTGCTATCACACCACCTTGTAGACTAGACTAGACTAGAATAAACCAGGTTGGAAGAGACCTTTGAGATCGTCGTGTCCAACCTATCATCCAACACCACCTAATCAACTAAACCATGCAATCAAGCACCCCATCAATCCTCCTCCTGAACACCTCCAATGAAGGTGACTCCACCACCTCCCTGGGCAGCCCATTCCAATGGGCAATCACTCTCTCTGTGAAGAACTTCTTCCTAATATCCAGTCTAAACCTCCCCTGGTGCTTGTAGGGAAAAGCATTTCATAATTAGGAACAAAGAAAGTGAAGTGGGACTGACATCACCTTCCAGTCAGAGCAGGATGCTTCAGAAGGCTTAGCCCACAAAAAAAAGTTTTTAATTATACATCCAAATTCCTTTGAACCATGAATTCCTATTTCTACCACAACAATACTCCTTCTATTTTTGTGTTAAAATGCTGCAGAGTTAATTTGCCTACTTTGGGGTTCAAAGCAGCAGGTTCTTAGATATGACAGCCAAAGCCTTAGATGCAATCCACAAATTTGTGCATCCTGGTTTTCTAAAGTGAAGAGTGCTGCTTCAGTGATGATGAATACATACATTGTTCCCTGACAGTATTACAGCTAGGAATCCAAACAAGAGATCAGGTAAGCCTGGCAAGTGTGCTTTGTTGAAGCATTTAGGGTTGCTTAGCCTGAAGAAGAGGAGGCTCAGAGGAGACTTTCTTGCTGTCTATAACTACCTGAAGGGAGATTTGAGGCAGGTGGGGGTTGGTCTCTTTTCGCAGGCAACCAGCACCAAAACAAGAGGACACAGTCTCAAACTGCACCAGGGGAAGTTTAGGCTGGATGTTAGGCAGAAGCCCTTCACAGAAAGAGTGATTGGCCACTGGAATGGGCTGCCCAGGGAGGTGGTGGAGTCACCATCACTGGAGGGTGTTTAGGAAGAGACTGGATGGGGCGCTTGGTGCCATGGTTTAGTTGATTAGGTAGTGTTGGATGATAGGTTGTATTTGATGATCTCAAAGATCTTTTCCAACCTGGTTAATTCTATCCTATCCTATCCTATCCTATCCTATCCTATCCTATCCTATCCTATCCTATCCTATCCTATCCTATCCTATCCTATCCTATCCTATCCTATCCTATCCTTTCCTTTCCTTTCCTTCTATTCTATTCTATTCTATCCTATCCTATCCTATCCTATCCTATCCTATCCTATCCTATCCTATCCTATCCTATCCTATCCTATCCTATCCTATCCTATCCTATTCTATCCTATTCTATTCTATTCTATTCTATTCTATTCTATTCTATTCTATTCTATTCTATTGCATATGAATTGACAAAATCTGCCACCTGAGGCATACTTTTAGTTGCCCCATGTTATTAAGTATTCTGAGTGTTTAAAATGTGTTATAAAAGTTCCTGCCTCTTCTGTTTTATTTACAATTGTATACAGCTAATTTTTAGTTCATTTTTGCACCTGACAGAATAGGTTTCATATAGATGTAGAAAAAAGGCAAAAAAGACAATTACCTATTTTCTCACATTCCCTTACACTAGACTGTGAGCCTTCTAAAACAGGTCTCTAAAACTGTAAACCTGGAAGAGGTTTATGATTGTTGAACAAAATGCACATTTCCCTTCCCTAAGCACATCACCTTTTTATACTTCTAAGAGTTTAAACTGGCTTCACAAGAAATTCACACACTGGTTAGTATTCTCTCAGAGGGTGGTACTCAATGGCTTGAAGTCCAGACAGAGAGCAGTGACAAGTGCTGTCCCTTAGGGGTCTGTACTGGGACCTGTGCTGTTTAATATTTTTATCAATGATATAGACAGTGGGATCAAGAGCACCATCAGCAAGTTTACAGATGACACCAGAGGGACCTGGATAAGCTGGAGAGGTGAGCCCAGGGGAACATCTTGAGGTTCAACAAGAGCAAGTACAGGGCTCTGCACCTGGGCTGGAACAATCCTTGCTATTAATACAGTCTGGGAGAGGAGGTGATAGAAAGCATCCCTGAGGAGAAGGACTTGGGGGTGCTGATGGATGAGAAGCTGGACACGAGCAGGCAGCGTGTGCTTGCAGCCCAGAAGGCAAATCATATCCTGGGCTGCATCAAAAGCTGCGTTGCCAGAAGATGCAGAGAGGTGATTCTGCCAATTTGCTCTGCTCTACTGAGACCTCACCTGGAGTACTGTGTGCAGGTCTGGAGCCCTCAATATAGGAAGGACATGGACCTGATGGAGAGGATCCAAAGGAGGGCCACGAAAATGATCAGGGAGTTGGAGCACCTCTGTTACAAGGACAGGATGAGGGAGCTGGGGTTATTCAGCCTGGAGAACAAGAAGCTCCAGGGAGACCTAATAGCAGCCTGCCAGTACCTGAAGGGGGACTGTGAGAAGGATGGAGAGAGACTGCTTACAAGGGCCTGTGGTGATAGGATGAGGGGCAGTGGCTTCAAACTAGAAAAGAGCAGATTTAGATTGGATGTTAGGAATGGGTTCTTTACAATGAGGGTGGTGGAACACTGGAACAGGTTACCCAGATATCTGGGGCTCCATTTCTGGAAATATTTAAAGTGAGGCTTAATAGGGCTCTGGTTAGACTGATCTAGTTGTGGATGTCCCTGCTTACTGCAAAGGGGTTGGACTAGGTGACGTTTGGAGGTCACTTCCAACCCAGACCATTTTATGTTTCTATGAAATCATCACACCACACTACTGTTAATTTTAAAGTAAAATGTTCATTTGTTTTGTTTGAATGAATGCCATTATGTAAGTTTTAGTCACAGAATAGGTTTCTAAGAATGATTTTCCTCCTTCTTTATACTGATTTTTTTTCAGGCATGCATT
Organism: Picus viridis; assembly: GCA_033816785.1. Taxonomy (NCBI): domain Eukaryota; kingdom Metazoa; phylum Chordata; class Aves; order Piciformes; family Picidae; genus Picus; species Picus viridis. The sequence continues at coordinate 84,438,920 of CM066566.1, read as the reverse complement.
TCAGTCTTACAATCTACTGGTCTTTTTCACTTCCCCTCAGATAAAGGTCAATCCTATCAACAATTCTCTGTGTGAAGATGTTAAAGAAGAGTATTTTGCCCAATTGGTACAACACTACAGCTTTAAATCTTCACAACTGAAAAAATTCTGTATAACCTTCTTAATGTTGCAATTATGCTCGATAATAACTTCAGACTGCATCACAGCTTCCACCATAAGTACAAAAAAGCATCTTAGTGAAGCAGTATTTAATATATTATTAGTTGAAGAATTTTCCTTATGAATGTCTAATTAAGATACAGGGGGGAAAATATCTTATTTATTTAGTTCCAGTTCTCTGAAAATTTCAAATTTTCCCAACTGCAGTGAAGGTGATGATTGGTCTGTGAACTGGGGCTATTTAGAATAAAGTAGAATAGAATAGAATAGAATAGAATAGAATAGAATAGAATAGAATAGAATAGAATAGAATAGAATAGAATACAATTAACCAGGTTGCAAAAGACCTTTGAGATCATTCAGTCCAACCTATCACCCAACACCATCTAATCAACTAAACCACGGCACCAAGCACTTCATACAGTCTCTTCTTAAACACCTCCAATGGTGGTGACTCCACCATCTCCCTGGGCAGCACATTCCAATGGCCAATCACTCTTTCTGGGAAGAACTTCTTCCTAACATCCAGCCTAAACCTCCCCTGGTACAGGTTGAGACTGTGCCCTCTTGTTCAGGTGCTGGTTGCCTGAACCCCCACCTGGCTACAACCTCCCTTAAGGTAGTTGTGGACAGCCATAAGATCTCCCCTGAGCCTCCTCCTCTCCAGGCTAAGCATCCCCAGCTCCCTCAACCCCTCCTCAGAGGGCTTGTGCTCCAAACCCCTCACCAGCTTTGTTGCCCTTCTCTGGACACATTTCAGCAACTCAACATCTTTCCTAAACTTCGGGACCCAGAACTGGACACAGCACTCAAGATGTGGCCTAACCAGTGCTGAGTCCAGGGGCACAATGACTTCCCTGCTCCTGCTGGCCAACCTGGTTAATTCTATTCTATTCTATTCTATTCTATTCTATTCTATTCTATTCTATTCTATTCTATTCTATTCTATTCTATTCTATTCTATTCTATTCTATTCTATTCTACAAATTATATGGGGGCTATGGCCTTGACTGATCTGCTGGACGATTTCTGTGTATAGTAATCTACACAGATTGATCAGCAGTTCTCTTCCACAACACCTTTAGACTTCAGCTAAGCAGTGAGTGTGAGCTGAAAGCAGAGTAACCCTTATGGTGGAATCTCAAGGCATGTAATATGTTACAGACCAAACCTAGTAGACATCTGGGCTTTGTGTTAACACTGTAAAAGAAAAGAAATGGGCAGGAAGGGGGGATGTCACACAATGTTTTCCAGTTTCATTTCTCTCTGTTTGTAACACAAGCCCTATGAGGAGAGGCTGCGGCATCTGGGGTTGCTTAGCCTGGAGAAGAGGCAGCTCAGGGGTGACCTTATTGCTCTCTACAACTACCTGAAGGGAGGTTGTAGATAGGCGGAGGATGGTCTCTTCTCCCAGGCAACTAGCACCAGAACAAGAGGACACAGTCTCAAGCTGCACCAGGGGAAGTTTAGGCTGGAGGTTAGGAAGAAATTCTACATAGAGAGAGTGATTTGCCATTGGAATCAGCTGCCCAGGGAGGTGGTGGAGTCACTGTCATTGGAAGTGTTTAGGAGGAGACTTGATGGGGTGCTTGGTTTAGTTGATTAGGTGGGTTGCATAATAGGTTGGATGAGATGATCTCGAAGGTATCTTCCAACCTGGTCTGGTCTGGTCTATTCTATTCTATTCTATTCTATTCTATTCTATTCTATTCTATTCTATTCTATTCTACTCTGTTCTCCTATTCTATTCTATTCTATTCTATTCTATTCTATTCTATTCTATTCTATTCTATTCTATTCTATTCTATTCTATTCTATTCTATTCTATTCTCACCTGCTAGGTTAACTTTTTTTTTCTAATTGAAAACCTTTTAAATAAAATCCAGCAGGCTCTATGACAAGTTACCTCCTAATAAATCACCAAAGCAGGTCATGGACTGCTCCTTGCAGCTCCCTGCCAGGTCTGTAAGGTCTGAACAAAGTGCAGCATGCAAGCTCGGGTATGCTGTGGCTTTGTGCATTGTGTCAGCTGCAGAATAACCTCAAATTGCATTAGGCAAATGCTTCTGGGAATGTTACTCCATTGTTCATTTATCAGGGGGTTTAAAGTCTTCATTAGCCAAAGCATAAATACATCTGTGGAATTAATTTATCAAATTAATAGTTGTGTTGTTAAGCTGCATTCTTTCGCCTGATTTTCCTAGCAGTGGCTTGAGGAGTGCAGCCTAAGTGAGATTTGCTTACACGAATGTGAGGCTTCCGTAGACACGCATTAGGGTTGAGATGGATTCACAGTGTGCGTGAAATTACATTTGAAATTAAATTATGGATGGCAACGCGTGCGTGGCATTCTCAGCTGAGTGTCCTTAAATGGAAAATAAAGAATTACATGGGCTATTTTATTTCAAAACACACATAAAGACTGCATTTTGTACCTAGACATCATCAATTGATTAAGGAACTGGAACGAGTGCTTCTACCACTCCCTACTACAATTTATGCCAATATTTGTATGTTAACTGCAAACAATTGTTCAAATCAGCTTCTCTACTTCACATGAGATGTGGAGATTTTCAATTTTCCCCTGAGTCTGATATTTACTTTTTTTTTTTAAGTCAAAGTTTTCCCCAAAGCCCTCTGTAAAGCAAATTGTAAGGCATGCAGAAACCCTCTTGACTAGCAAGGCAGATTGTCGCACCTGCTAGGCAGCCACTCTCAATTGAAGCTAGACAGCTTCAGTATGACAGATGAATCATGAAGCACCTACCTCGCTGCATTGACTCTAAAGGGTATCTAGATAAAATGTAAGTATTGCAGCTTCTGTAGGTGTCAAAGTGAGGTGGCATAAATTTCCCCTTACATGCCCTACTGTGACACTGACATGGCACATAGTGCCATGGTCTAGCAGTCATGAGGTCTGTGGTGACAGGTTGGACTTGGACACAAGTGGCCTTGAGCACAAGCCCTATAGGGAGAGGCTGAGGGACCTGGGATTGTTTAGCCTGGAGAAGAGGAGGCTCAGGGGTGACCTCATTGCTCTCTACAACTACCTGAAAGGTGGTTGTAGCCAGGAAGAGGTTGGCCTCTTCTCCCTAGCAACCAGCACCAGAACAAGGGGACACAGTCTCAAGCTGTGCCAGGGGATGTTTAGGCTCGAGGTGAGGAGAAAGATCTTCACTGAGAGAGTCGTTCGCCATTGGAATGGACTGCCCAGGGAGGTGGTGGAGTCACTGTCCCTGGAGGTGTTCAAGAGGGGACTGGACGTGGCACTTGGTGCCATGGTCTAGTCATGGGGTCTGTGGCGACAGGTTGGACTCGATGATCTTCGAGGTCTCTTCCAACCTTAGTGATACTGTGACTTGATGATCTTTGAGGTCTTTTCCAACCTTGTTGATGCTATGATTCTATGATCTATGCTATAATTCTATGATTCTATGCTATGATTCTATGATTCTATGCTATGATTCTATGATTCTATGCTATGATTGTAAAATGACCAAAATATTCAAGTATAAATGTAAGTATAGTTGCTACTTGATATGGAAAGAGCTTAATTCCTTATTTCAAGCATCCTCCTCAGAGATTTGGAGGATGAAAATAATCAAATCAATCAGGTTTATGTTCATCTTATCTAACTTAAAACATCTAACTAGTTTAACTTACTAATTAAGTTAAAAGCTTAATTGGCCCTGTAATCAATGGTGATAGGCATCTCCCGAGTCACATCTTTTAAGTTGGCTGAATAATCCTCTGGAGGTACTTCTTTTTCTAGAGACTTTAAGTTAGCACAAAATAACAAAGAACATCAGCTGAATCTAGTTTCCTGAAACTCATCAATTTAATCATCCAGATTTTCAGGACTGACTAAGCTTAAAGCCCTCTAAATTTATTACTAGCTCTGTATTTAGGGTGAAATACTTCTGGGGACCTAACTCTAAGGACTTATGCATGTTCATACTTGGGACTTAAGCACTTACATCCCACTAAAGCTCTTTGAGTCGTATTTCAACAGCTCTATCTACAGCACAGGAGTAACATGTTAGAAAACGTCTGGAGTGTGAGATGTGGTTGCCACATACTTTTGCCTAACTTCCATGCAGTTAGATCATTCATATGGAAATAAGAGTCAGAAAGTAGGATCTTCTCAGCCAGGAGGCTGATTCCACATGATCCATATTGTAGGAAGGTGTATAAGCACCTCGGAAGTAGCCTCCACAGGTCTATCAGTGCATACCCTTCTTCCTCACACTCTTCCCCTACTTCAGTGTGGGGTGCCTCTACGAACTTCTCCATCATGAGTCCTTCTGAAGGGCTTTAGTTCCCCATGAACTGCTTCAGTGTGTGTCCTTTTCACTTCTACTTCCACAAGGCATAGTCCTTCAGAAACAGAATAATTCAGGGTGGGTTCCCCATGGGGTTACATACCTGCTTAACCCTGGTCTTCTCTCTCCACAGGGCCACAGGTCCAGCCGGGAGCCACCTCCAGGGTGGACTTTGGGGGCATGGTCTACCTCAGGCACATACATCTCCCCTCCTGTGGGGTTCTCCCTGAGGTGCAGGTGGATATCTACTTTACCATTTACCTCCATGGGCTGCAGGAGAGCAGTCTGACTTAATATGGACTTCACCACAGGCTGCAGGGGAATCTCTGCTTTGGCTCCAGAATCACCTCTTCCCTCTCCTTCTTCATTGACCTTGGAGATGGCAGAGTTGTTTGTCTCACTCCTGCTGACCGCTGTTCCACAGCTGTTTTTATTCTCCTTCTTAAATATGCTACCACCTTGCTGGTGGGCTCAGCCTTGGCCAGCAGTGGGTCTGACTTGAAGGCAGTGGGAATTAACTCTGTCATAGCATCACAGAATTAATAAGGTGGGAAAAGACCTCAAAGATCATCAAGTCCAACCTATTACCCAACACCTCATGACTAACTAAACCATGGCTTCAAGTGCCGTGTCCAAATGTTTCTTTTGCTGCATTTAGAATAGAATAGAATAGAATAGAATAGAATAGAATAGAATAGAATAGAATAGAATAGAATAGAATAGAATAGAATAGAATTAAACAGGTTGGAAAAGACCTTTGACATCATCGAGTCCAGCCTATCATGCAACACCATTTAATCAACTAAACCATGGCACCAAGCACCCCATCCAGTCTCCTCCTAAACACCTCCAGGGATGGTGACTCCACCACCTCCCTGGGCAGCACATTCTAATGGCCAATTACTCTTTCTGTGAAGAACTTTCTCCGCACCTCGAGCCTAAAATTCCCCTGTTGCAGCTTGGGACTGTGTCCTCTTATTCTGGTACTGGTTGCCCGGGAGAAGAGACCAAGCCCTACCTGTCTACAACCTCCCTTCAGGTAGTTGTAAACAGCAAGGAGGTAGGTCTTCCCTGACCCTCCTCTTCTGCAGGCTATGCAACCCCAGCTCTCTCAGCCTTTCCTCATAGGGCTTGTGCTCCAAACCCCTCCCCAGCTTTGTTGCCCTTCTCTGGACATGTTCCAGCAACTCAACATCTTTCCAAAACTGAGGGGCCCAGAACTGGACACAGGACTCAAGGTGTGACCTAACCAGTGCTGAGTACAGGGACAGAATGACCTCCCTGCTCCTGCTGGCCACACTGTTCCTAATGCAGGCCAGGATGCCATTGGCCTTCTTGGCCACCTGGGCACACTGCTGGCTCATGTTCAGCCTACTATCAACCAGTACCCCCAGGTCCCTTTCTGCCTGGCTGCTCTCTAACCGCTCTGTTCCCAGCCTGTAGCACTGCATGAGGTTGTTGTGGACATGTTGTGGACATGTGTTGTATTGGACTTAAAGGAAGATGCTGGCATCTTATTACAGACTGTAGCCCATTGCTACAAAAGCCTTACCATGTAAACCCAACACAAAGCAATGGCATCCACAACGCTGGTAACTGTGATGATTGCTCAGTAGACTAGTCCACAATGGCACCTACTCTGAGGCTGCTAAATTGCACCCCCAAAATAAAATCAAAGACATAGTGCCCAATAGAGCTTCCCACCTCTAAAAATAGGCATTATTTTTCAGTATAGAAGACTCTAAGCCTAGAAATGCAGATTTTTAAGGCATCTGTCATGTCTGAATTCTGACTACATGAACCGATAAAGGAAGAACTCACTGTAAGAGTTGGAAGTCAAGTTTCTGCTGTGCGCTAATTTAGCTGCAGCAGATGGGAGGCTTTAGAACACATTTTTACATTAAACAACCACTTTTAAAAATTATGATAAATAGAAACTCTTGGAGAAGAGCTACTAAGATGACCAAGAAGCCTGTCTCCTGTAAGACAGATTTTAAAAAATTAGCTTGTTTAGCTCAGGCAAATTCATCAGAGAGGGGAAAAAGAAGAGATACTTAACCTAAGGAGCAATTTTGGCTTAAGGACAAGCGTATGTAAGCTGGACATGAATAACCAAGCTCTAAATTGGATGGGTGGTATTTGATCAGTATAATGGTTTTCAGAACATCCTTCCATGTGGCTGCCAAGTTGACTAGTGACACCAAAAACTCCCTCCTCCCATCTGTTCTTGTCCAAAGGTTTAACACCAGAAGACAGGGAATTTATGAATGAGATTATCTGCTCTGATTGGCTGTGGTAGCAGGCAGTGAAATCCCATAGCTGACTTGCTGTTGAATAAAAGAGGATCAGAACTAGATGGATATGGACTGGCTCATCCTCTAGTTGTTGAAGTTCAATCTCCTCTAAGTAGACTGCTCACATGGCATGATACTTGGTTTTTGCCTCTTCTGTAGAAACCCCATGCAGTGCTACAGGCTGGAGTCGGAGTGGCTGGAGAGCTGCCAAACAGAAAGGGACCTGGGGGTACTGATTGACAGCTGGCTGAACATAAACAAGCACTGTGCCCAGGTGGCCAAGAAGGCCAATGGCATCCTGGCCTGCATCAAAAATAGTGCGGCCAGCAGGAGCAGGGAAGTCATTGTGCCCCTGTACTCTGCACTGGTTAGGCCACACCTTGAGTCCTGTGTTCAGTTCTGGGCCCCTCAATTTAAGAAGGACATTGAGTAACTTGAACATGTCCAGAGAAGGGCAACAAGGCTGGGGAGAGGCCTCAACTACAAGGCCTATGAGCAGAGGCTGAGCGAGCCGGGGTTATTTAGCCTGGAGAAGAGGAGGTTCAGGGCAGACCTTCTTGCTGTCTACAACTACCTGAAGATTGGTTGTAGCCAGGAGGGGGTTGGTCCCTTCTCCCAGGCAACCAGCACCAGAACAAGAGGACACAGTCTCAAGCTGCACCAGGGGAAGTTTAGACGTGAGGCGAGGAGAAAGTTCTTCATAGAGAGAATTGTTAGCCATTGGAATGGGCTGCCCAGGGAGGTGGTGGAGTCACCATCCCTGGAGGTGTTCAAGATAGGACTGGACGTGGCACTTAGTGCCCTGGTTTAGTAGTCATGAGGTGTTGGGTGACAAGTTGGACTTGATGATCTTTGAGGTCTTTTCCAACCTTATTGATTCTATGATTCTATGTGGTGCTCCTAGGAAATAAAAAACTGTATTGTGTGAACTTGAGATTTTTTTCTTTCATTTTACTTTCCTCAGTTTAGAGGAGCTCAAATGATCCAAGGGTTGTGCTGTAACCCATCAGAGTGATGTTTTAGAAGATGTGATAGGGCTGTGCTGCATACCTGGTGTTCACTATACAACAAACTGTACCTGAGGTTGCACAGGTTGCTGATCTCTTTTGATTAGTGCTTGTACTTGTTCAGGTATGTGTATGTTACTGTATTGGGTTTACATGGCAAGGTTTTGGTAGCAGAGTTCTACAGAGGTGACTTCTCTCAGAAAGTGCCAGAAGCTTCCATTGTGCCCAACAGAGATGAGGCCAATTGGCTGCAAGACAAACTGACCACTGGCCAAGGCTGAGCCCGTCACTGATGGGAGTAGCGCCTCTGTGATAACATATTTTAAAGGGATGTAAAAAAAAGCTGTGCAAAAGAAATTGTGCTCAGAAAAAGAGTGAGAATATGTGAGAGAAACAGCTCTGCAGACACCAAGGTCATTGAAAAAAGAGGGGGAGGAGGTGCTCCAAGTACCAGAGCAGAGATGCCCTTGCAGCCCATAGTATAGGATTAGAATAGAATTAGACCAGGTTGGAATAAACCTTCAAGATCATCAAGTCCAACCTATCACCCAACACCACCTAATCAACTAAACCATGGCACCAAGCACCCCATCCAGTCTCCTCCTAAACACCTCCAGTGATGGTGACTCCACCACCTCCCTGGGCAGCCCATTCCAATGGGCAATCACTCTTTCTGTGAAGAACTTCTTCCTAACATCCAGCCTAAACCTCCCCTGGCACAGCTTGAGACTGTGTCCTCTTGTTCTGCTGCTGGTTGCCTGGGAGAAGAGACCAACCCCCACCTGGCTACAACCTCCCTTCAGGTAGTTGTAGAGAGCAAGAAGGTCTCCCCTGAGCCTCCTCTTCTCCAGGCTAAGCAACCCCAGCTCCCTCAGCTTCTCCTCATAGGGCTTGTGCTCCAAACCCCTTGTGAGAGACTAAAGCTTGTCTCTCCTGGTGTGACTCAGCAAAGATAAAAATCACTTGCTGCTTGCCCAGACAATAGCTGATATGTGTTGGGCAGAGCCACTGGAAGGACTCTTGGAAGGTGCAAAGATAACATTGCTCACTGGACTGCAGCTGGCCTACAACAATGGCCCAAGGGCCCAGCCATCACGCCTTCATGACAAGATCATTTCCAGCCATCACATACACCAGGAAGGGAGGATGATGAGACAATGGATTCACCACCTGTTCCCTGATGTGTAATGAGTGTGTGGGCAGGGGGATGGAGAAGGAGGAGGCGGAGGCCACCCCTCCATCCAGACCCCTGCCCAAACTCACATGAATACACAGAAAGATTTCCTGGGGAATGATACCTGGATACTTACCTAAGGATGATTTCCTGGCCCCTGAATTCCTGAGGGACAGTACTTAGAAGCATAGCTAAGGACTGAAAAGCTGTATAAAAGATTTGAGCAACTACTGGCTCAGAAGAAGAAAATGCAGAAGGAAAACTGAGAACCAAAAACACAGATGAAGGAAAACACAGAAAGACAATGCTGCTGAGAAGGAAAGCACAAGAGAAGGAAAAGCCCAGGACAACGCTGCTTCGAAGAAAATAGGCCATAGAGCCTGGAAGAAGCAGACTGAACCCTCTCTCCGTGTCCTAAGTTCCTCCTGCTGCAACTCATGGAGCTGAAGAAGCTGCCCAGAGGACCACATCTGTTCTACAGCCAAAGCCTCAGCACCCTTCCTCTACAAACCCAACATCTCCTGCAGCACATTTCCTCCACAGACTCAAGCTGTCTTGGGGGGTGAGGGGTGTGGTAATATAATTCCTTTCCTCTTCTCTCTCTCTTTTCTCTCTCTCCCCTTCTGATCCCTCCACTTTATTTATGTAATAAATAGTCTAGCTGTTGATATTTTGGCCTCGTTTGTGCCTCTCATTTCACAACACGGGAATATTCAAAAGAACTGAGTCTCTTTCCCTCTCCAGACCGAGACACCCCTCCCCAGCTTTGTTGCCCTTCTCTGGACATGTTCCAGCAACTCAACATCTTTCCTAAACTGAGGGGCCCAGAACTGGACACAGTACTCAAGGTGCGGCCTAACCAGTGCAGTGTACAGGGGCAGAATGACCTCCCTGCTCCTGCTGGCCACACTGTTCCTGATGCAAGCCAGGATGCCATTGGCCTTCTTGGCCACCTGGGCACACTGCTGGCTCATGTTCAGCCTACCATCAAACAGTACCCCCAGGTCCCTTTCTGCTTGGCTGCTCTCTAGCTATCCTGACCCCAGCCTGTAGCACTGCATGGGGTTGCTGTGGTCAATGTGTAGAACCCGGCACTCAGATGTGTTAAATCTCATGCCGTTGGACTCTGCCCATCTGTCCAACCTGTTAAGGTCCCTCATGGTGAAGACCATGTTGAGGCAGGCTGTCCCTCTGCAGCCTGTGGATGTTAAGAGTGGTATAGATATACATTTGCAGTCCATGGAGGACACAAGTGGATGCCCTGGAAGGAGGCTGTGATCCCATGGGAAGCCCTCACTGGACCGAGCTCCTGGCAGGATATGTGGACCAGTGGAAAGAGAGGATGTCACACTGGACTAGATTTGGTGACAGGACCTGTGACACCTTAGGGAACCCATGGTGGAGTCACCTATTTCTGAGGTACACCCTGTGGAAGGGACCCATGCTGGAGCAGTTTGAAGAACTGCAGCACATGAAAGTGACTTCACAGTGGAGCTGGGTAAGAAAGTGAAGAGTCCACACTCTGAGGCAGAAGGAGCAGCAGAGGCAATGTGTGATGAGCTGACTGCAACCCCTATTCACTATCCCCCTGAACTGCTCAGGGATAGGAAGTAGAACATTTGGGAGCAAAGTTAAGGCTGGAAAGTAGGGATTGGTGAGGGGAAGGTGTCTGAAGATTCAGTTTTCATTTCTCATCATCCTATGCCAATTGGATTGATAATAAATTAAACTAATTTCCACAAGTTGAATCTGGTTTGCCCATGATAAATGTGATGTGCACTTTGCCCCTCCTTATCTTGACTAATGAGCCTTTTATTATACTTTCTCTGACCTGCTGAGGATGTGGAGGGATATAATGGCTTGGTGGACACCTGGTATCCAGCCATGTTCAATCCACCACATTTACAAATCACATTTCAAGGCTTAGGACCTCAGTGGCCATCAGATCTGTGATAGAAAACTAGGAACCTCTATGTTTTAGCTGATGACCATTCACACATGACCTCATACACTATCTACCAGAACTGTGGGGAGTGCGTCAATAATACAATAAAATACAATACACCAGGTTGGAAGAGACCTTCAAGATCATCTCGTCCAACCCATCAAACAATCCAACCCACCCAACAACTAGACCATACAGCCAAGCACCCCATCAAGTCTTCTCCTGAACACCTCCAGTGAAGGTGACTCCACCACCTCCACGGGTAGCCGATTCCAATGGGCAATCACTCTCTCCGTGTAGAACTTCTTCCTAACATCCAGCCTAAACCTGCCCTGGCGCAGCCTGAGACTGTGTCCTCTTGTTCTGGTGCTGGATGCCTGGGAGAAGAGGCCAACCTCTGCCTGGCTACAACCTCCCTTCAGGTAGTTGTAGAGAGCAATAAGGTCACCCCTCAGTCTCCTCTTCTCCAGGCTAAGCAACCCCAGCTCCCTCAGCCTTTCCTCATAGGGCTTGTGTTCCAAACCCCTCACCAGCTTTGTTGCCCTTCTCTGGACACGTTCCAGCAAGTCAACATCCTTCCTAAACTGAGGGGCCCAGAACTGGACACAGGACTCAAGGTGCGGCCTAACCAGTGCAGTGTACAGGGGCACAATGACCTCCCTGCTCCTGCTGGCCACACTGTTCCTGATGCAAGCCAGGATGCCATTGGCCTTCTTGGCTGCCTGGGCACACTGCAGGCTCATGTTCAGCCTACAATCAACCAGCACCCCCAGGTCCCTCTCTGCCTGGCCACTCTCCAGCCACTCTGACCCCAGCCTGTAGCACTGCCTGGGGTTGTTGTGGCCAATGTGCAGAATCCGGCACTTGGATGTGTTAAATCTCATGCCATTGGACTCTGCCCATCTGTCCAGCCTGTCGAGGTCCCTCTGCAAAGCCTCTCTGCCCTCCAGCAAATCAACTGCTGCCCCCAGTTTGGTGTCATCTGCAAATTTCCTGATGATGGACTCAATGCCCTCATCCAGATCATCAATAAAGATGTTGAAGAGCATGGGGCCCAGTACTGATCCCTGGGGCACACCACTAGTGACAGGCCGCCAGCTGGATGTGGCGCCATTCACCATTACTCTCTGGGCTCGGCCCTCCAGCCAGTTCCTAACCCAACGCAGTGTGCTCCTGTCCAAGCCACAGGCTGCCAGCTTGGCCAGGAGTTTGCTGTGGGGGACGGTGTCAAAGGCCTTGCTGAGGTCCAAGTAGACCACATCCACAGGCCTCCCCACATCCACCAGGCGGGTCACCTGATCATAGAAGGAGATCAGGTTGGTCAGGCAGGACCTGCCCCTCCTAAATCCATGCTGGCTAGGCCTGAGCCCCTGGTCATCCTGTAAGTGCTGTGTGATCGCACTCGAGATGACCCGTTCCATAATCTTGCCTGGCACTGAGGTCAGGCTGACAGGCCTATAATTCCCCGGCTCATCCAACCGGTCCTTCTTGTGGATGGGCACCACGTTAGCCAGCTTCCAGTCTTCTGGGACCTCTCCAGTGAGCCAGGACTGCTGAAAAATGATGGAAAGTGACTTGGTCACTTCCAGGGGAATGTGGATGGAGGAAATCAGGCCTGGTACAATCTCCTCCATGCCATCTCCTGAATCTGACTCTGGTGTGAAGGATACACCAAGTCTTCCCTTGACTATCTTCCCTTGTCATCTAGTTGGAACAACCCACAGCAGAGCAAGTGGGAGGTTGTAGACAGGCAGAGGTTGGTCTCTTCTCCCAGGCAGCCAGTACCAGAACAAGAGGACACAGTCTCAGGGTGTGCCAGGGGAGGTTTAGGCTGGATGTTAGGAAGAAGTTCTGTACAGAGAGAGTGATTGCTCTTTGGAATGTGCTGCCCAGGGAGGTGATGGAGTCACCTTCATTGGAGGTGTTCAGGAGGAGACTGGATGGAGTGCTTGGTACCATGGTTTAGTTGTTTAGGTGGGTTGGATTGGTTGATGGGTTGGACGTGATGATCTTGAAGGTCTCTTCCAACCTGGTTTATTCTATTGTATTCTATTGTATTGTATGTGAGGAAGCTAACAGTGGAGCAATGCAGGTGGTTACAGGTGAAGTGCTTGATCTTCCCCAATTCTCTTTTGTACAGCTGTTAGTATAATTGCCTGAGTGAAATTAATTATCCGTAATAGAGGTGTGTTTGAGAAATTTAGGGAAAAAAAGGTTTAAAAGTTACAGGTAATTTGGTAACCATCTTAAGTATAAAATGGTACAGAAAGTATTCCTAAAAATAAATTACTGTCAGTAAGAAATTTCATCATTTTAGACTTCAAATTATAGTCTTTATATAGCCACTGTCAGCTCTGCTGGTATAAGATCATTAGTCTAAGGAGTTTTATGGATGTATTAGTGGGATTGAGAGTACTCCTTGTGAAACACACAAACTTCTCAGCCTTAGGTGTTGATTTTCATTGAATTTCAGCACAGGTTTTGATGACAGATGTGGCTGTGAACTCTACTGTGAAGGTAAACTGCCTGATGATTACATGAGGTTGCTCCTTCTGTGCAGGGGAGCAGTGTTTTGCTGGTTTTGCTTGGGCAGACTAGTACTGTGGCCATGATGTGTGTTAGAAACCCAGTGGTGGCTTGAATTGGAAATCTGCTGGAACTCTGGAACTGGAAGCTCTGTGGGCTAGCATTGCCTTTCTCTCAGGGCCATTTCTACTCACAAAACTGGTATGCAATATACCATAAATAATAAGGAGCACTGTTGAAGCCTATTAACAGAGATTTTTGTTGTTGTTTTTGTGTAGTTTTTTTTCTTTCATGTGTAAGCAGCTTGATACTGTGTCCTCTTGTTCTGGTGCTGGTTGCCTGGGAGAAGAGACCAGCCCCCACCTGTCTACAACCTCCCTTCAGGTAGTTGTAGAGAGCAATATGGTCTCCTCTGAGCCTCCTCTTCTCCAGGCTAAGCAACTCCAGCTCCCTCAGCCTCTCCTCATAAGGAGGAGGCTCCTATTATTTTCCAGGTGAGGAAAAGGGTGAGTAGGGGAGGAAAGAAGAGAACCTATGTTTTATGTGAGTGGGGTTGATGAATGCTTTAGAGTGAAAAACAGAGGAAAAATACACTTTTGTGCTGAGTACCAAATTATTACAATAAAGAGTACAAAATTATGGGGTTAATAACAATGACTCACAGACCTGAGGGAATGGCTGCAATGATTTGTGCAGTTGCCTGGATTACGTCTGTTGCCACATACAGACTCAACACACACTCGAGTGTATCGAAACTGCTAGTAATATTGAAGACAAAACAGAAAACTTGCCTTAAAATGGAGATATTTCATAAAAGGTTTGTAGAGGGTCATGGGCCTTTTGAATGAACCTGAACAGGATGGTGGGTTTGCAACAGCATCATGAAGAATTTGTGGTGCAGTGTGCAACACAGTACCACTCTGCACGTACAAAGGCAATTTTCAGCCAGGCAGCACCTGATGCTTCCTGCATGTTAGTGAGACAAGCCTATCACAATTGCCTTTGACAATCTCTCTCCTCCAAATAAAATAAAGGCTGCAATATAGAGCTTCTCTGGTACCTCAGGTTTTAATGGCAGATTGTAATTAGTGTTTGGAGCACGTGAAATGAGACTTGGGGAATCTGCTGTGTATGGCTTGCAAATCTTGATTAATTTTTACAAAAATCTTTCATTTGGTGCCTCCATATGTGATGAGTCACCTAGAGCTGGCAAGATTACCGACACATATTGCCTGTTCCGTCTGAAAGATATCACAGATCCTCCACAGGAAGGCTGTCAGGCATTAGGAACTGAGAAGTGGTAAAACAATGCACATGCTAAAGAAAAGAGTTTAGCAAAATCTGGTTAGACAATGCTGTCTGAGAGACTGAGAGTAGGGAAATACACACTGAATATAAGAACAAAGACCAAAGGTGCAAAAGTGGGTTTAAAAGTTCTTCATAGAAAGAGATTGATTGGCCATTGCAATGGGCTGCCCAGGGAGGTGGTGGAGTCACCATCACTGGAGGTGTTTAGGAAGAGACTGGATGGGGTGCTTGGTGCTAAGGTTTAGTTGATTAGATAGTGTTGGATAATGGATTTGACTTGATGATCTCAAAGGTCTCTGCCAACCTGGTTAATTCTATTCTATTCTATTCTATTCTATTCTATTCTATTCTATTCTATTCTATTCTATTCTATTCTATTCTATTCTATTCTATTCTATTCTATTCCTATCCTATCCTATCCTATCCTATCCTATCCTATCCTATCCTATCCTATCCTATCCTATCCTATCCTATCCTAATTCTATTCTATTCTAGTAAAGGCAAAAATCACAGGATCTTTGGTGGCCCACTTCAAACTCAATGCAGAGAGACTTCTAGATACCTTGAGCTCGTTGATGTATGATTTATTCAAGGGGGGAAAAAGCCACCTGAATTGGTGATATCAGTGATAGTACTGATATCAGTGATTAGTACTAAAAATATGACAATTTCTTTTTAATACCTTGCTTTGGTTATTTTTCAGCAATTACATTCAAACTTTGTTTCTGTGCTTCACACTTCACACAGGAGACGGACCTGATTATAGAGAGAGGTCAGATTCAATGTAATGGGAAGCTGACTAGGGTGGGAAACCTGTGTGGAAACAATTAGTACTCCAGAGAAGTTAGGAAGAGAAAGAATCAGGACAAAGGACTTTTTAAATGGAAAGCATATCAGTGCAAATCTGAAATTTACACAAGTTTTCTCAGGGAGATGATGTATGGAATGAAGAATAAGAATTTTATTGCTTTGTCTGGAAGTAAAAGTATATACACATTTCCTAGACTGTCTGTGATTGAAAGTGATTAATTTTACAGTCTTTGATAAAGTTTGTGTGTTACATGTCCGATTGTCACATCTGCTGGAGCATATAATCAGTCTTACATATCTACAGGGAACGTAGTCACTCCTTTTGGGTTGGTCTCTTCTCCCAGGCAACCAGCACCAGAACAAGGGGACACAGGCTCAAGCTGCACCAGGGGAGGTTCAAGCTGGATGTTAGGAAGAAGTTCTTCATAGAAAGAGTGATTGGCCATTGGAATGGGCTGCCCAGGGAGGTGGTAGAGTCACCATCACTGGAGGTGTTTAGGAAGAGACTGGATGGGGTGCTTGGTGCCATGGTTTAGTTGATTAGGTGGTGTTGGGTGATAGGTTGAACTCAATGATCAAAAAGGTCTTTTTCATCCTGGTTTATTCTATCCTATCCTATCCTATCCTATCCTATCCTATCCTATCCTATCCTATCCTATCCTATCCTATCCTATCCTATCCTATCCTATCCTATCCTATCCTATCCTATCCTATCCTATCCTATTATTTTCGGTATGATTATACATTAAGAATTGGATTGCCATATTTTAAAATCAAAGTTGAGCTGAGGAATAAATATTGTTTTTTAAAACCTAACTTTCCTTTTTCTTGGTTTTGTTGTTGTTTTGTTGTTGTTTTTTTGTCTGTTTCTGGTTTTGTTTTGTTTTCATTGTTGTTGTTGTGTGTGTATGTGTGTATGGAGAAAGCCAAATATTCTCCTCATGGCACAGGTATTTCATATGTTTTCAAGGCTGAAAAAAATGAACTCTTCAAGTATTGCTGTGTTATAAGCATAATCTTTTCCTGGTCATGCCTTTTTCTTTCATTTACATTAGCAAAGTGTTTCCTTACTTCAGGACTTAGATTGCTTCATCTCACTGAGTAGTCTTCAAAGTATTCTCAAGTAAATTCTCTCTGTCTTTGAAATATTTTTCCTTTCCTTATCTCAACATGAAATATCTTTGCATCGCTCAGTCTACAGGAGTTACTAACAGCTCTCTCCAGAACCCAGCATTGTGTGTGTTTATTTCTATATTCTGATCTTCATGTGGTATCAGATAATATTTTATAGGTGTGACATGACTGCCTTTAAAAAGAAGTGAATCTTCTTTAAAGTTTTCAGTGTGGATTTTCTGCAAAGAAACAGATGGGAAATGTGGAGACCTTGTGAAAAATCTGTTGGGAAGAGAGAAGTAATGAAGGCTGAGACTCAAAAGTAACTTGGGCTCTTAAAAAAAAATCCATAAAAGTCTGTTTCACCCTCAGAATTGAATGGCAATACAAAAACCAAAACAAAGCATTGTCCAGACCAGGTTGGAAGAGACCTTCGAGATCATCAAGTCCAACCTATCATCCAACACCATCTAATCAACTAAACCATGCAACCAAGCACCCCATCCTGTCTCCTCCTAAGCACCTCCAGTGATGGTGACTCCACCACCTCCCTGGGCAGCACATTCCAATTGGCAATCTCTCTCTCTATGAAGAATTTCTTCCTAACATCCAGCCTAAACCTCCCCTGGCACAGCTTGAGACTGTATCCTCTAAGCTTGAGACTGTGTCCTCTGAGTTAGCAACCATTCAGCACTGACTCAAACCTGGCTTGCTAACCCATCAAAAACCAAAACAAAGCATTGTCATATGTGATTATGTAATATACCCTGATGGCAACTATCATTAGGGTACAAGTAATCAGAATAGAATAGAATAGAATAGAATAGAATAGAATAGAATAGAATAGAATAGAATAGAATAGAATAGAATAGAATAGAATAGATCAGGTTGGAAAAGACCTTTGAGATCATCACGTCCAACCTATAAACCAACATAATCTAATCAACTGAGCCATGGCACTAAGTGCCCCATCTAGTTTCTTCCTAAACACCTAAAGTGACGGTGATCCACCGCCTCCCTGGGCAGCACATTCCAATGGCTAACAACTCTCTCTGTGAAGAACTTTCTCCTCACCTCCAGCCTAAAATTCCCCTGGTGCAATTTGAGACCAACCCCTCCTGGCTACAACCTCCCCTCAGGTAGTTGTAGACAGCAATAAAGTCTCCCCCGAGCCTCCTCTTCTCCAGGCTAAGCAACACCAGCTCCCTTAGCCTCACCTCATAGGGCTTGTGATTGAGGCCTCTCCGCAGCCTTGTTGCCCTTCTCTGGACACATTCAAGAGTCTAAATGTCCTTCTTAAATGGAGGGGCCCAGAACTGGACACAGTATGAGAGGCGCTGAAATTGTACAAATTGGCTGCATTGTGCATGAAGACTGAAGCGAAATATTTTAAAACTCTTTGAAGGAAATTTTCTTTGTAGTTCTACCAGGTCATTAGAAACATTTTGTTTCAGGAAAACTGAGGCATTTAATTTTGATATTGCCAATTTTAATCTCTTTTTTTTTCACTACAAAGTATGCAAAATACGATTTTTTTTTTTAAAGTAGGTTTAAAAAATAAAGAACTTTAATCTACATGTAATGGTGAAGGAAATTCAACCTTTTTGACAATCACAGTATCGTAGAATCAGTCAGGGTTGGAAGGGACCACAAGGATCATCTAGTTCCAACCCCTGCCATGGGCAGGGACACCCCACACTACATCAGGCTGGCCAGAGCCTCATCCAGCCTGGGCTTAAACACCTCCAGGGACGGGGCCTCAACCACCTCCCTGGATAACCCATTCCAGGCCTTCACCACTCTCATTGGGAAGAACTTCCTCCTCACTCCCAGTCTGAATCTCCCCATCTCCAGCTTTATTCCATTCCTCCTAGTACTATCACTACCTGATAGCCTGAGAACTCCCCCCAGCTTTTTTGTAGGCCCCCTTCAGATACTGGAAGGACACAATTAGGTCACCTCGGAGCCTTCTCTTCTCCAGACTAAACAGCCCCAACTCTTTCAGTCTGCTTCCCAAAACAAAATTCTGGGAAAATTGACCTGATTTTGCAAGGGTCTTGATGGTACTGCATATTCTGATGGAAAATGGCTCTTTGGAAGGGTCCCTTTACAGCTCTGTTAATGAGTTTATACACGAAACATTTGCTGAACAGGTAATGTTTAAAGAATTGAACTACTGTACTTCCTTTATAACACCCTGATCTTTAGAGCCATGATTTCAGTTGTTTACTTTCCTGTTTTATGGCTAAAGTGAAGCTAATCAAGGAATAAAAAACTAGTACAGAGTGCTATATTGGCATGCAGTTTATGTTTCCTTATTTGCAGATCTGCAAGCTTTTCAAAATGCAGGTGATAGAAAATTCACTGTTCTATTGAAGGATGCTGGGAATTGTTCTCTTTCCCACCAGGGAAAAGTTTTATATTTTGAAACATGGCTTGAGCTAAATTTTTGCTGTAATTAACTCAGTTAATAGGAGGAGAATAAAACCCCCACCTGTCAAGAAATTAACTGTAACATCAGTTGGTTGGTTACAAAAGAGCAACCAGGCAGAAAAGGATCAGAAAAGGCTGAACATGAGCCTGCAGTGAGCCCAGGCAGCCAAGAGGGCCAATGGCATCCTGGCCTGCATCAGGAAGAGTGTGGCCAGCAGGAGCTGGGAGGTCATTGTGCCCCTGTACACTGCATTGTTGCAGTGTGCACCAACATGGTCATGTGTCCAGTTCTGGGCCCCTCAGTTTAGGAAGGATGTTGTCTTGCTGGAGCGTGTCCAGAGAAGGGCAACAAAGTTGATGAGGGGTTTGGAACACAAGCCCTATGAGGAGAGGCTGAGGGAGCTGGGGTTGCTTAGCCTGGAGAGGGGGAGGCTCAGGGGTGACCTTATTGCTCTCTACAACTACCTGAAGGGAGGTTGTAGCCAGGCAGAGGTTGGTCTTTTCTCCCAGGCAGCCAATACCAGAACAAGAGGACACAGTCTCAGGCTGCGCCAGGGCAGGTTTAGGCTGGATGTTAGGAAGAAGTTCTATACAGAGAGAGTGATTGCCCATTGGAATGGGCTGCCCAGGGAGGTGGTGGAGTCACCTTCATTGGAGGTGTTCAGGAGGAGACTGGATGGGGTGCTTGGTGCCATGGTTTAGTTGTTTAGGTGGGTTGGATTGGTTGATGGGTTGGATGTGATGATCTTGAAGGTCTCTTTCAACCTGGTGTATTCCATTGTATTATTGTATTTATTGTATTGTATTAAAAGTCACCCTTTCTATCTCTGCAATATATTACAAAGGGGGAAAGAGATTATAAAGAGGAAAAATAAAGTGATCACTGTGATTCATTATAAGTTGGTGTAGTAAATTTTAGAAATAGAATAGAATAGAATAGAATAGAATAGAATAGAATAGAATAGAATAATAGAATATAGAATAGAATAGAATAGAATAGACCAGGTTGGAAATGACCTTAGACATCATTGTGTCAAACCCATCATCCAACACCACCTAATCAACTAAACCATGCAACCAAGCACCCTATCAAGTCTCCTCCTAAACACCTCCAATGATGACGACTCCACCACCTCCCTGGGCAGCCCATTCCAATGGCCAATCACTCTGTCTCTGTAGAATTTCTTCCTAACATCCAGTCTGAACCTCCCCTGGTACAGCTTGAGACTGTGTCCTCTTGCTCTGGTGTACTTGAAATCATTCTAACAAAATAAAAGCCACAAGTCACTTATTTACCCAGGTATATTCTGAATACTTCAAATCTGTCTTCTCAGGAAATGTATGACTTTGCTGTATAACTTCTTACCATTTTCATTGCCTTGAAAAAGTAGAGCACTGAACTGGTAGGGGTGGTTGTATCAGAAATAATTAAAGTAATCCTCACTCTGGCATGAATGTCCTTGTGGTAACTCTATAGGATACCACCAGTGGCTAACAGGGAACACTCACAGAATCACAGAATCACCAAGGTTGGAAGAGACCTCAAAGATCATCAAGTCCAACCTGTCACCACAGACCTCATGACTAAACCATGGCACCAAGTGCCATGTCCAATCCCCTCTTGAACACCTCCAGGGATGGTGACTCCACCACCTCCCTGGGCAGCCCATTCCAATGGCAAATCACTCTTTCTGTGAAGAACTTCTTCCTAACATCCAGTCTAAACCTCCTCTGGTGCAGCTTGAGACTGTGTCCTCTTGTTCTGGTGCTGGTTGCCTGGGAGAAGAGACCAACCTCTGCCTGTCTACAACCTCCCTTCAGGTAGTTGTAGACAGCAAGAAGGTCTCCCCTGAGCCTCCTCTTCTCCAGGCTAAACAATCTCAGCTCCCTCAGCCTCTCCTCATAGAGGTTGTGCTTGGGGCCTCTCACCAGCCTCGCTTCTCTGGACACATTCAAGAGTTTCAATGTCCTTCTCAAATTGAGGGGCCCAGAACTGGATACAGTACTGAAGGTGTTGCCTGACCAGTGCTGAGTACAGGGACACATGTCCTTGTGGATGAGGGCAGAGGGAATCAGTTCTTCCAAGCAAACTGCATCTGCTTATCAGTGTTGGGCTGCTTCTGCTTTCCAGGTCTGGCTGAAGGAAGTGTGAACTGTAGATGTGACATTGTTTCCCAGTGTGGTTCTCCCTAGTTTGTTCAAATTTGGGTATATTTAAGGTTCTCCAAGGTGGGCCCATGCATGGTATGTAACACTTGGTCCTGTGTCTCTTCTGTACTCTGCATACAGTCCCTCTAGCCTTGTGAGACAGTCTTTTTAAGTTTTCTTTGTTTGCACAGGCATACTAGCATGATTGATCTGACAACAAACTGGAGCGACCAGACTTTTATCTAGCTTCAGAGGGACTCAGGTATAACAGTTGAGCATGTTAAAGATGCTGAACTGAATAACTACCTGGGTACTGAGATTTTTAAACCCAGAGTCTCACTCTTGAAAGGCAGATTGCCCTTGCTGGGTTCATGCTCATGGAAGAGCAGAATCACTGCTCCCTCCAGGGACCTGCCAGTTTCATTTCTCTGAATGGGGCTCCCCCAACACAAAGGAATAAGGGATTTTGAGTGAGACCACCATGAGGTTACTTACACAGAGCTCCCACTGCAGTCTGTTCTAATCTCCCTGCCTCCCAAGTGTGATTACACATTAGTATTGCCATTTTCTAGACAATTTAAATGAAACCAGTGGCTGTAACAGAGACAGCCAGGCTTTCTTATCTGTATGGGCCTTTAGCAGCAACTTTAGTAATTTGGAATTACATGAGTCTCCTGAGACATATGTTAAATATTTTCCCTCAGAGTATTTCAGAGCTATATAATGCTAGGAAATTTTACTAGGGAGAGGGTGAGATGGCTTGCTTTTCGGTGTGACACTCCAGTCTGCGTGTTGGATTTCCATATGGTGTAAATACTGTTGCTTCATTGACTTCACAGTCAGCTCCTACTGAGACATCCATGTACAGCAAAAATTAAAACTTTAGTAAGAAGTATATAAGGGAAATACAGCTACTGTAAGAATCACTGTCACTGGGCCAGGGCAAACAACTTGCAAGAATGGCATGCAAGGAGGCATTTGTCTTCCCAAACCAGAGACTTTTTTTCTGTATGATTACTAAAGTTAACAGGTTGAAAACATTGTTGGATTTGCAGAGGGACCTTGACAGGCTGGACAGATGGGCAGAGTCCAAAGACATGAGATTGAACACATCTAAGTGCCGGGTTCTACACTTTGGCCACAACAACCCCATGCAGTGCTACAGGCTGGGGTCTGGGTGGCTAGAGAGCAGCGAGGGCGAGAGGGACCTGGGGGTACTGGTTGATAGTAGGCTGAACATGAGCCAGCAGTGTGCCCAGGTGGCCAAGAAGGCCAATGGCATCCTGGCCAGGGTCAGAAATAGTGTGGCCAGCAGGAACAGGGAGTTCATTCTGCCCCTGTACTCTGCACTGGTTAGGCCACACCTTGAGTCCTGTGTCCAGTTCTGGGACCCTGAGTTTAGGAAAGATGTTGAGTTGCTGGAACATGTCCAGAGAAGAACAACAAAGCTGATGAGGGGTTTGGAGCACAAGCCCTAGGAGGAGAGGCTGAGGGAGCTGGGGCTGCTTAGCCTAGAGAAGAGAAGACTCAGGGAGACCTTCTTGCTGTCTAAAACTACCTGAAGGGAGGTTGTAGCCAGGAGGGGTTTAGTCTCAAGCTGTACCAGGGGACGTTTAGGCTAGATGTTAGGAAGAAGTTCTTCATAGAAAGAATGATTGGCCATTGGAATGGTCTGCCCAGGGAGGTGGTGGAGTCACCATCACTGGAGGGTGTTTTTTCTTGTTTTACAGAATACAGAACAGGTATAGGGAATTAACCAGGCTGGAAAAGGCTTCCAAGATCATCAAGTCCAACCTATCATCCAACACCATCTAATCAACTAAACCATGGCACTAACGGCCTCATTCAGTCTCTTCCTAAACACCTCCAATGATGGTGACTCCACCATCTCCCTGGGCAGCCCATTCCAATGGCCAATCACTCTTTCTGTGAAGGAAGAGACTGGATGGGGCGCTTGGTGCCATGGTTTAGTTGATTAGATAGTGTTGGATGATAGGTTGGACTCGATGATCTCAAAGGTCTTTTCCAATCTGGTTAATTGCATTGTATTGTATTATATTTTATTGTGTTGTATTGCATTGTGTTGTATTGTATTGTGTTGTATTGTATTCTACTGTATTGTATTCTATTGTATTCTATTCCATTCTATTCTATTCTATTCTATTCTATTATTCTATTCTATTCTATTCGATTCTATTCTATTCTATTCTATTCTATTCTATTCTATTCTATTCTATTCTATTCTATTCTATTCTATCTTAGCTGCCTTTATATACATATATATATATATATATAAAAATATATACATAAATTTTATAGATAGATAGATAGATAGATAGATAGATAGATAGATAGATAGATAGATAGATAGATGAGCTTATTGGGCTAAAAATATTTTGGCAGTAAAGTCTAGGGTCTGCAACTTAATCTTCCCCTCTTATATTTGGCTGTGAACTGCCATCTTTTCTCCATATACTTTACATTCTTGTCCTGTCTTTTACAGATAGAATCACTGAGGTGAACTTAGTTTAGGGCTCCCAATGAGATTGGTTACAGCTGTGCTAATGAAGATTGTGTAATGAGAACCCCAGATTGTACACTGCCTTTGAGTTTAGTTGTAGAAGGCTGGATGAGGCTCTGGCCAGCCTGATCTAGTGTGAGGTGTCCCTGCCCACGGCAGGGTGGTTGGAACTAGATGATCCTTGTAGTCCCTTCCAACCCTGACTGATTCTATGATTCTATGATTCTATGGTGCTAGTGTTTATAGCCTTTTTAATCATTTAGGGCAAAAAGGTGCTAGGTTCAACTTTTTCTGCTTTTTTTTACTCTTGTTTTTCACTTGGCAGTTTAAGAATAAATTATTTGCTCAGATTCATCATTTCCATACATATTTTCCTAGGATTGAGGCAGAAAATACCTGTAAAAAGATCCTTTACTCCTAGAAGCACTCCTTTTTTTGATTGTCTAGCAGCCCATACGCTTGTTGACCTTCAGAACACAGCTGAGTGTATCAATGATTTTGGTTTATTTCTTTCTTTTTGGTGTTGTGTGGGGTTTGTTTTTTGCCCCTTGGTTCAGTGGTTCAGACAAGGAAAATGTCATCTTGGATCCGTCTGAGATGAAAATTTGTTTGGCTGCTCTCGAGAATCAAACCCGAAAATTGTCTGGGATTGAAGGAAATGCCTTGTTTGACCCCAAATAACTTTGGATGAATCTTATTCTGCTTTAGAAATGCAGAGGAAGTTTGGGACCAAATACTGAATTCACAAGGGAAATTAATTCAGAACGAGCGAGTGTATCCTGCGACGCTCTTCTGTTTACCTCCTTTTTCTTGCCCCTGGAATCTCTATGTTTGCAGCAGCTTTTGGGTAAGTGGGAGATGCAGTTTCAAATCCCCCTCTCTCTGATTTTAAATATAGATTTTTCTATCTCTGTAGCATATCTATTGGTGCATTGCAGTCTCGCTTGCTGAAGCTGCTCTACTTTTTGTAAATAATTGAGTATTCATTTTGACAGACAGGGAAATAAATGTGAAGGCCTGGTTCTTTAGCTTGCTGGTTATGACATTTTAGCTTAGAGCTATGAAAGTCAGTTCAAGTCCTTGCTTCAGTGATAGTTAACCACTTCTACTGGCTGCAGGGGGATTTGAAAGGAGAGATCATTCCTAGAAATACTGGGAGGCCTAACGTTAAGGAGACTTCTGCTAATAAGGGAGATTCCAAGTTCAATTTCTGACGCACAGAGGGTAGAGGAGAAGAAAATATCTTCCTGCCCTCCAGCCACAGGTCCTTTCATGAGGGACACTGCACTACACAGTTCTTGTGGTGCTGATGAAGTGCTTTTGTAAAGTTTATGAAATGTTATCCTGCTTCCTCTGACCAATAGTGTTTGTCTGAACTGAGCCAAACTCACAGATGGTTTCAGCTGCTCCAAAATTCATCTTTCAGTGAAAAGAGACATCAAAGTAATGTCACAGAATCATAGAATGAATAAGGTTGGAAAAGACCTCAGAGATCATCAAGTCCAACCTGCCACCCAACACCTCACGACTACAAAATGATGGCTTCAAGTGCCACATCCAATCCCTCTTTGAACACCTCCAGGGATGATGACTCCTCCACCTCCAGGGGCAGCACATTTCAATGGGCAAACACTCTTTCTGTGAAGAACTTTCTCCTCACCTCAAGCGTAAACCTCCCCTGGCACAGCCTGAGACTGTGTCCTCTTGTTCTGGTGCTGGTTGCCTGGGAGAAGAAACCAACCCCCACCTGTCTACAACTTCCCTTCAGGTAGTTGAAGATAGCAATAAGGTCTCCCCTGAGCCTCCTCTTCTCCAGGCTAATCAACCCCATCTCCCTCAGCCTTTCTTCATAGGGCTTATATTCAACCCCGTCACCAACTGATAGCAACCTCCTATATAATTGTTTTGCAATAAATAAGTGAATACAAATAATTTTTAAGAGAACATGTGTTCAACACCCAGGGGACTGAAGATGACTATGTGAGTCACTGAGACCACTCACTAGTTGTCATATGGAATAATGAAATTATGCTATTGAGACCGGGTCCAGAGGACACTTACTTCAAACATCCTTATAACTGTGACCCAAAAATGCTTCCCAACAGTGCTATATTAATCAAATACCCAGGTTATAAGTGTAACATTTCACCAGCTTTTCCCAGTGTTTTGGGTTTTAGGGACATCAGGACAGCTATACTTTGGCATTATGGCCCATGGTTCAAAGAATGGTAGAAACAACAGTGGTTCATGTTGATTTAACCTAAGGACAAAATGCCCCCTGAAATGTCATAGTTAATTGTTAATTTGCTCTCTACCACTACCTGAAGGGAGGTTGTAGACAGGTGGGGGCTGGTCTCTTCTCCCAGGCCACCAGCACCAGAACAAGAGGACACAGTCTCAAGCTGCACCAGGGGAAGTTTAGACTGGATGTTAGGAAGAAATTCTTCAAAGAGAAAGTGATTGTCCATTGGAATGGGCTGCCCAGGGAGGTGCTGGAGTCACCATCACTGGAGGTGTTTAGGACGAGACTGGATGGGGCACTTGGTGCTATGGTTTAATTGATTAGATGGTATTGGATGATGGGTTGGACATGATTATCTTGAAGGTCTCTTCCAACCTGGCTTATTCTATTCTATTCTATTCTATTCTATTCTATTCTATTCTATTCTATTCTATTCTATTCTATTCTAATTTATGTCTGAGAATGTGAATGGGACTAGAGATATAGCAAGCACTATAAACCACTTACTTACCTAGGCCTTGTTTTATCACACCTTATTTTAGACATCAACCCTGTAGAAGCTTACATTTGAGTTAGTCATAGAGACTACCTTAACAGAAAATGTGCAACAATTAGCATTTCTGGAAGACTTCTGGTGTTTTAGTATCTAACCTAGTTTGACATGGACTGAGTCCTGCTTTAGAGCAAAACATTTGCTATCAGTTCAAATATAGGCATCACAGGCATCCGGGTTTAAACAGCTTTATTCCGCCCATTTTAATTGAACTTAGTTTATTACATAAGAATAGAATAGAAAGAATAGCAGGATGCCCACCTAAGATGTTTCCCTGGCACAAGTGAGGCAGAGTTTCTTTGCACTGTAAGTAACCTATCTTCATGGATTTTGTCTCCCTTATTTTTGCCAGGTTAGGGCATAGCAGGATGCAAAGGCAATAGAAGAGTTTGTTTTACAGAGCATTGATTCTGAGAGACTCTAAGGTAATCTAAAAAGATGAAGAGAAACAGAAGAAAATAGAGAGGGCAATAAACAGTTAGCTGTGTAAAATGTCCTATTATGTGATTTAAGATTATAGAGAAATAATAATCTTGAAGCATAAAATGTACCACTTTGCTTTATTGTTGAGAACCCACCAATTTATCTACTGTAGAGTTTGAGAAGTCAATTCTTTAATGAACAAGAAACCCTGCTGGTGTTATATTCTCTCTCTTGTTTCTGTGGAGCTATATGCCAAGCTATTTTATTAAACTGAGAATGTCTTAAAATGCTATTTAAAATTTTGAACCTTACTTTATTAAAGCTAATAGTCAGAGGTTATTGGAAGATTGAGAAGGCAATTGTTTCAATTGCATTAAAGCATAATGTTATTTCCAACTTTTTTCTTCTTTTAATTCTTGCCTTACCAGAACTCTGTGTCAATCAAGGAAAACTCATTAGTCCAACTAACAAGCATAACAACAGTTGTTCTTCTGGAATCAAGTAAGCAGAACTCTGTTACCCGTTGTCCACTAGCTCACTAGTCCACTGCTATTTTCTTATGCAGAGCTTATAGCTCTGCTTGGTATAACAGTCCTGGGACCAGTCTTGTTCAACATCTTTGTTGGTGTCCTGGACAGTGGCATTGAGTGCACCCTCAGCAAGTTTGCTGATGACACCAAGCTGTGTGGTGCAGCAGACATGCTGGGGGAAGGGATGCCATCCAGAGGGACCTTGACAGGCTGGAGAGGTGGGCACAAGCCAACCTCATGAGCTTCAACAAGACCAAGTGCAGGGTCTTGGGGGTGCTAGTGGATGAGAAACTCAACAGGAGCTCTCAATGTGCACTTGCAGCCCAGAAAGCCAATCAGATCCTGGGCTGCATCAAGAGAAGTGTGGCCAGCAGGTCAAGGGAGATGATTGTCCCGTTCTACTAAGCTCTGGTGAGACCCCACCTGGAGTACTGCCTACAGTTCTGGAGCCCCCATTACAAGAGGGATCTGGAGGTTTTTGAAGGTGTCCAGAGAAGGGCCACAAGGATGATCAGAGGGCTGGAGCACCTCTCCTATGAGGACAGACTGAAGGAGTTGGGGCTGTTCAGTCTGGAGAAGAGAAGGCTCCCAGGTGACCTCATTGTGGCCTTCCAGTATCTGAAGGGGGCCTACAAGAAGGCTGGGGAGGGACTTCTCAGGACATCAGGTAGTGATAGGACTAGGGGGAATGGAATGAAACTGGAGGTGGGGAGATTCAGGCTGGACATAAGGAGGAAGTTCTTCCCCATGAGAGTGGTGAAGCCCTGGAATGGGTTGTCCAGGGAAGTGGTTGTGGCCCTGTCCCTTGGAGGTGTTTAAGAGCAGGCTGGATGAGGCTCTGGCCAGCCTGATCTAGTGTGGGGTGTCCCTGCCCATGGCAGGGTGATTGGAATTAGCTGATCCTTGTGGTCCCTTCCAACCCTGACTGATACTATATGATACTATTTTCTTGAATATAAGGATCTGATCCTTCCCCATTGTACAATGGAGAAGCAAAAAAGGCCGTTATAACATTTCACATTGTGTCTCTGCATTTTGTGGGCACAGATAGTAATTCTTCAACATGTCTTTCAGCCTCAAAACATCAAAGGAGCGAAGGATACAGAGAAGTAATTATTCCATCTTCTCAAATATGAACCACCTATCAGGCCAACAAGGTAAGTCTAAGGATGGTGCTTTTGTTGGAGGAGTATTATTTGCACACTCTATTGGCATGTGAGAGATGGGGCTCCACTATTGTGAAGACTCTTAATGATCCAAGAAGGGAGTTGCACCTTGAAACTGTACCTGAAAAATAACAATGAAGATTTTTAAAGTACCTACAGATCTGAGGCAATTCTCTCTGGTTTTCAGGCAGGTGTACGTTGCTTCACGTAGATGTTACCTACCAACATTTGTCCTGTGTGCTTATTTCTGGCAAAATTATATCTAGTTCTTGCAATTTATGCAGAAAAAAATGAATCTTCACAGAAGTGCTGCCTATCATCTCAAAAATTTCTTTTATTGTGACAAGCCAAGATTTCTCAGCCGCACGAAGTAAGTATTCTCTAACACCCACTAACAAAATGAAAACATTGTGCATTTTCACACAGAATCACAGTATCACCAAGGTTGGAAGAGACCTCAAAGATAATCAAATCCAACCCATCACCACAGACCTCATGACTAAACCATGGCTTCAAGTGTCACATCCAATCCCCTCTTGAACACCTCCAGGGATGGTGACTCCACCACCTCCCTGGCCAGCACATTCCAATGGCTAATGACTCTCTCTGTGAAGAGCTTTCTCCTCACCTGGAGCCTAAACTTCCCCTGGCACAGCTTGGGAGTGTGTCCTCTTGTTCTGGTGCTGATTGCCTGGGAGAAGAGACCAACCCCCTCCTGGCTACGACCTCCGTTCAGGTAGTTGTAGACAGCAATAAAGTCTCCCTGAGCCTCCTCTTCTCCATGCTAAACAATCCCATCTCCCTCAGCCTCTCCTCACAGGGCTTGTGCTCAAGGCCTCTCCCCAGCCTTGTTGCCCTTCTCTGGACATGTTCAAGTGTCTCAATGTCCTTCTTAAACTGAGGGGCCCAGAACTGGACACAGGACTCAAGGTGTGGCCTAACCAGTGCAAAGTACAGGGACACAATGACTTCCCTGCTCCTTCTGGCCACACTATTCTTGATACATGCCAGGATGCCATTGGCCTTCTTGGCCACTTGAGCACACTGCTGGCTCTTGTTCAGGTGGCTGTCAATCAGCACCCCAGGTCCCTTTCTGTTTGGCAGCTCTCCAGCCACCCAGACCCCAGCCTGTAGCTCTGCATGAGGTTGCTGTGGCCAAACTAAAGATATTCTCCTTCAATAATGTAACAGTTGTGTAAAACTGAGTGCAAGCTTTCAGTGAATTGTTGAAAACACGGCCTCAGCATTTGATAGATTCACAAGTTCACATTTCCTTCACTGGGTTTTCCCCCCCAAAAGACCTTTAAATAATTGAGTTCTGCCAGCAGAAAAGCAAATTCTGAAGTTGCAAAAGCAGTACTGAAATTCACATACAGATGTACTAATGCCCAGAGTATATAAACACTCATCAGACTGGGAAAAGTAATAAATGAAGTCATGTGCTTTACCAGACCAATTCCTACAGCATACCAATGCAGATAATTTAGCAAGCACTAGATTTCAAAAGCTCACAGGGAACTATTCAGGCTCAATCTGCAGTCTAATTATTCACCAAAAGTGGTCAGATGATTTCAATTAACAAATAAACTAGAAAGCAGATTTACTAGCAGATATTCAGGGACCAAAAAAAAAAAAAAAAAAAAAGAGGTTATATTTAGCAGATTAATTATTCATTTTGAATTATTTGCTCAGCTCTAATAAGGACAGACAAGGAAAAATTAAACTTAGAGCAAATAATTTATATCCTAAAAAAATTGATCATTGAAATGAGCCTCAAAAAGAGACTTCTAAATGGAAGAAAGAATGAGAGATGATCAAGAACAATATCAAGCTTCAACTTGAATTTGAGTGCACCCTCAGCAAGTTTGCTGATGACACCAAGCTGTGTGGTGCAGTGGACACGCTGGAGAGAAGGGATGCCATCCAGAGGGACCTTGACAGGCTGGAGATGGGGGCACAAGCCAACCTCATGAGCTTCAACAAGACCAAGTGCAGGGTCTTGCATCTGGGTCGAGGCAATCCCAGGCATAAACACAGACTGGGCAGTGACTGGCTGGAAAGCAGCCCTGAGGAGAGAGACTTGGGGGGTGCTGGTGGACGAGAAGCTCAACATGAGCTCTCAATGTGCACTTGCAGCCTGGAAAGCCAATCAGATCCTGGGCTGCATCAGGAGAAGTGTGACCAGCAGGTCAAGGGAGGTGATTCTTCCCCTCTACTCAGCTCTGCTGAGACCCCACCTGGAGGACTGCCTCCAGTTCTGGAGCCCCTATTACAGGAGGGATGTGAACGTGCTGGAAGGTGTCCAGAGAAGGGCCATGAGGATGATCAGAGGGCTGGAGCACCTCTCCTATGAGGACAGACTGAAGGAGTTGGGGCTTTTCAGTCTGGAGAAGGCTCCGAGGTGACCTCATTGTGGCCTTCCAGTATCTGAAGGGGGCCTACAAGAAGGCTCGGGAGGGACTTCTCAGGATCTCAGGTAGTGATAGGATTAGGGGGAATGGAATGAAGCTGGAGGTGGGGAGATTCAGGCTAGATGTGAGGAGGAAGTTCTTCACCATGAGAGTGGTGAAGCCCTCGAATGGGTTATCCAGGGAGGTGGTTGGGGCCCCGTCCCTGGAGGTGTTTAAGACCAGGCTGGATGAGGCTCTGGCCAGCCTGATCTAGTGTGGGGTGTCCCTGCCCATGGCAGGGGGATTGGAACTAGATGATCCTTGTGGTCCCTTCTAACCCTGACTGACTGATACTATGAATAAAATTTATACCTGTGATTTAGACATGCAATTTTACACACATATTATCTCACACAGATATATTTGCATTAAAGCCCTTGTACACTTAAAGAGTTTCTTACTTACTTTCTTTTGCATTATGCTTATGAGAAGTGGTCTATTCTTAACCACAGCTTAAAAATGCATTCACAAGGTAGCTTTCTAATTGTATTACGTACAGGTTTTGTTTTGATTATTTTACTGATTAATATAATGCTGTTTACTTGCTCCTTGCATTTGCAGTCCTAGAGGCTTTACTGAATGGAGAGATTCTCAGCAATGAAACAACCATGAAATTAGGGTTGAAACCACGAAACTGACAGCAAGGATCTCCATGGAGACTATCAAGAGCCTTGTGATGGGAAATCTTTGCGCTGACGTGGAAGGAACACTCTTACTCAGCCTCAAAAGAAAATAAAGGGAAACAATGACAGAAAAAGCTGCATTATCTCAGCCCCCTTATTTACCATTGAATCTTTTAAAACAATAAATAGATTGCACTGGAGAAAGAATGTCCATGTAGGAACAGTTTATACCACCAGAAAGAGCATTAAAGGGAAAGGCATTTTAACTATTACATCATCAGCCTTACAGGAGGGTTATTCAATTACAGAGATGAATTTGCTTAAAAAAAGGAATGTGTTGAGTCATTCACAACATTTAGTGACCCAAAAGTTACCTTTCTATCAAAGCTACGAGGTGGTTTTCTATTTTGGCATGGAAAAGGGTTAAAGAAATGTTTTAGAAGAAATGCAGAAATGATAAACTCCGTGTAACTTGGCTTTGCTGACTTTTTTTATCAAGTGCAAAAAGCCTTTCCTGATCAAGTCTAATATGATTTTGTGATAATTTCTTTAGGCTGTTTAAAACTTTGGTATAAAATGCATTTTCCCTGGTATAGGGCTGATTAAGAGGAGTACATTTAATTACCTCTACACTGTCGATAAGCCGAGAGAAGTTCTGTACCACAATACATTATTAAACTCATAACACAAGCCTGTGTTTCAGAAGCACTTTGGGAGAACATGGGTTACCATCCCCATCCAGATGCTTTAGAGTTCTTTTGTGGTTACGACTCAACACGGTGAAAGGCAGGAGCAGCATGTGTCAAGATGTGTATGCTGAAAGCTGTTGCCACAATACAGCGGTAACAGCGGGATTAGAGATTCGTTGTGCTGAGAAGCCTAGCAATATGTAACAAAAACATCCCTGCCCCAAAGGTTTTTCCACTATGGCATAACCCCAAAACCACAGCATCATTATGAAAGTGAGAGGCTCTGCAATAAAAGGCAGGGATAACAAGACCTTACAAGTGCAAATCCCTTACAAGGGACCCAGGGGTACTGGTCGATAGTAGGATGAACATAAGCCAGAAGTGTGCTCGGGTGGCCAAGAAGGCCAATGGTATCCTGGCCTGTATCAGGAAAAGTGTGGCCAGCAGGAGCAGGGAAGTCATTCTGCCCCTGGACTCAGCACTGGTTAGGCTATGCCTTGAGTCTGGGCCCTTCAGTTGAGGAAGGATGTTGAGTTGTTGGAATGTGTCCAGAGAAGGGCAACAAAGCTGGTTAGGGGTCTAGAGCACAGCCCTCTGATGAGGTTTAGGCTGGATGTTAGGAAGGTTTAGGCTGGATGTTAGGAAGAAGTTCTTCACAGAAAGAGTGATTGGCCATTGGAATGTGCTGCCCAGGGAGGCGGTGGAGTCACCATCACTGGAGGTGTTTAGGAAGAGACTGGATGGGGTGTTTGGTGCCATGGTTTAGTTGATTTGATAGTGTTGGAAGATAGGTTTGACTCAATGATCTCTGAGGTCTTTTCCAACCCAGTCAATTGAATTGAACTGAACTGAACTGAACTGAACTGAACTGAACTGAATTCTATTCTATTCTATTCTATTCTATTCTATTCTATTCTATTCTATTCTATTCTATTCTATTCTATTCTATTCTATTCTATTCTAACCATGCAATATACTGACATGCCTGGTTTCATAGCCTGATGTTTCAGAATTGAAAAATACATAAGGAACATGAGATGCTAAATGTATCAGTATCCCTACTGCTTACTTGCCTAAATGTTAGTCAATGTGCTTATTAATGCAGCATGAATTCAAAGAGAAGCAAAAAACATTCTTGAAATCAGAGTTCAAACAAATGCAAGGCAAAAGGGATTTCTGCAGACTTCCTTCCTTCTTTTGTCTCTTGGGTCTGGCCAGCCTGTTCTAGTGTGGGGTGTCCCTGCCCCTGGCAGGGGGCTGGAACTAGATGATCCTTGTGGTCCCTTCCAACCCTGACTGATACTATGATACTATGAAATTTAGAATACAAGAAAGTTTTTTTTCTTTCTTGTAATATACATGTATTTCTTGATTTCTGTCCCTTGTAGAACAATTAGCCACATCTGAACCCTGGAACAGTTACCCATGGCAGATCTCCACAGCAGTCTCTGAAATAGGTCAGGAATCTGCTGAAGTAGCTTGCTTCTATGATTATGGTTTAACCCTTTTCTTTGGTATCATAGAATCAATAAGGTTGGAAGAGACCTCAAAGGTCATTGAGTCCAACCTGTCACCCAACACCTCATGGCTACTAAACCATGGCACCAAGTGCCACGTCCAATCCCCTCTTGAATACCTCCAGAGATGGTGACTCCACCACCTCCCTGGGCAGCACATTCCAACGGCCAACTGCTCTGTGAAGAACTTTGTCCTCACCTCGAGCCTAAACTTCCCCTGGTGCAGCTTGAGACTGCGTCCTCTTGAGGTAGATGAGGTATTTAGGGCACCAGGATGAATCAGAAGCATGGATATTAACTCCACCCATCCTATTTCTTTGCCTTTGAGCCTCATTTACTGGGTATGCCTCATGGCAATTCATGTTTTCAGTTTGAAGGCAGCATTTGGGCTCAGCAGCTCTTAGGCCTTTGCTCTCTCCCCTCTGCCAGCCTCTGTCAGCATCGTGTGCTCTGCTGGATTCCCTCCATGAGACTGAGAAGCATGTTGAGAGTATCTCTGCCTGTCTACTACATTATTCCTTTTCACATCTTTTGTTTGTTTATTTGTTTGCTTTGCTTTGTTTTGTTTTGCTTTGTTTTGTTTTGCTTTGTTTTGTTTTGCTTTGCTTTGCTTTGCTTTGTTTGGTTGTGTTTCGTTTTTGTTAGTGCAGTTTTGCCTAGCCAGTGGCAGGTATTGGATGTCTAATTGGCAGTGGAATGACACTTAAATTACAAGTCTGTGCCACATCTAAAGTATCAGTGTTTCTGTAATATTGTGACATGGCAACCAATACATTAACTCAGGAGGCTTTATGACATCAGGTGCTACAATTCATCCTTTTAATTTTCCTTTGAAAAGACAGCTTGAGAGGGGAGAGTTTTCAATCACAAAGCTATACATTTCATTAGTATTCTCATTACAGTTCATACTATTTATTTATGAAGAGCTCAGAAGCATGATAGATGCTATGTGGCTCAGCAGACCTTGGGAGCAAGCTTCAGATATGGCAAGGCAAGTGAGACCTGAACAATAGGTCAAATTCTTTTTGTGTTAATTGGATCTGGGAGGAAAATTGAAGGGAGGAAGAAAACCCTCCACTATTAGGTATCCCTAAAACTTCCACTGACTTTAACAACATTAGTATTGTGGCTTTAACGACAGCCTCATTCTCCTTGAGCAGGGATGACAATATTTTCTCACTAAGACTCTGTAAAACCTCATGCTTATTTTTCCTTTCCTACACCTTTTCTAGTAAGATATCTATGTCAGCTTCCCAGGTGTGCCCAACGAAGGAAGCCTGGTTTTCACTTTTTGGTGGATTGCTGATGCCTGACAACAATCACAAAGGCAGTTTGTGTCCTTGAGCCCTCCCAGGAACTAATAGTGCAGCCTGAATTGGGTGTTCTGCATTGCAGCTCAGCCTTTGGGAAGCAGCTGGGGACACTGAGCACACCGACCCGCGAGTCGCGGCTCGATTCTTCAATTAAAATGCGAGCTGTCTCTTTTATAGTTCTGAGTGTTGTCTCCATTTCTTATTGCAGCACTTCTACCTGATGCAGGTTATTTTAATGCTTGCTTGCTGGCAGTCAGTTATATATTGAGGATTTATTATTTTTCCTTTGGTCCTCTGGGAGGTGTGCTCTGTTGTTTTGATTGATTTTCACTCCTTTTATTACCTGCAAAATACTAGATTCTGAAAGTAATAGCAACCATCGTTAAATAGCATAGGAAATAAAAGATACCTCAGTTGTCTTAAGGCTGTTTCAATCTCCTTTTCCTTTTCTTTGGAGGTATATAAGTTTGTCTATGGCTTAGGAAAAAAAAAAAAAAAGTAAAAAGCCTTTTCTTCAATGTAGAGAATTTTTTTTTTTGTCCTTTAAAGGTAAGCTTGAAAGGCTGTACTTGGTTTGAAAAGAATAAGAAAAATAAGTTAAGCTCCAAGAGTCTGCTTTATTCTGCCCACTACATTTATTCCTGCTGTTAGCAGGATTAAAATTTACTACCAGAGAGAGGCATAAATAAAGACATGTTCCTGGGAAATATATGCAAATGCGAACATACCTTTCAAAACCTCATTTGGCAGTTCAGATGCCTAAATGCCTGAGCTAGAAGCTACTGTAAAATTGAGTGCAGGGTGGAGAAAATGCATACAAAGTAAGCCAGAGGCAGAACAAGGCTGCAATTCAGGTCTGTGAAGTACCAGTCCAGTGCAGCAGCCTCTAGGCTACATCGTCATCTATTTGCCCTGACTAGCTTCATGCGAGGGCTCTTGTCTTTTCAGAATGGATGGTGGACCTGGATTTTAGGACATAGTAGCCCCTCTTAGGATTTTCTCACAGCTCTCTTGCCAACAGTGGTAAACAACCTTGCAGGATGTCTTAGGAAAAAGTCAGATTTCAGTTGGGAGGGGGGTGGTGGTAAACAAAGGGCTAAAGTTGCTTTCTGGGAGGGGGTGGGCAGCAGGTTGACAGCATCGTTTTCCATGCCTGGTCCCAGAGGAGGAGGCTAACTGAAAAGAGAACTGTAGAGTCTGAGTTTAGAGTCCTTCAAAATCAATAATGTAGGTCTGTATTCAGCAGCAGGATTTTCGAGGCAGGTAATTTAATATGGCTCTGAAATCTTCCCAGCACTGATCGTTTGAAAATTGCCTGACCTCTCAGGCCTTGACGCACAGTGTTGTTGGAAGCAGATTCTCTGGTGATCACTTTAAATCACATTCAGGTAATTAGCTCTCGGAGGGCTGGGTGTGTGCCTTTATCACACAGAAATGATAGACACTCCACGCCGCTCCTGAGCCCTGCTGCTGGCTTCGCTAGTAAACAGAGGTATGTCTGAGGAAATGGTGTGGTGGCTGAAGCACCAGTTAAATGCGTGCTTGCTCTCTTTTTGGGCACCTTGCAATACTAAAGGCTGGCACAATTTAAAACAGCTATGGACTGCTCAAAACACTGGCCAAAGGAATGTCTTTCAGAACTTTCGCACAACAGCCTTGATCTATGCAATTTGGTTGCACCTGAGGAACTGACCCTTTGAATGACAAGAGCAATGGCCCCAAACCTGGCTTAAAATAGACTGAAAACTGGTTTTTTATTTTCCCATTATTTGCTTCCAGAATGATTTCTAATCAGAGGGTCCAATCTGTGAAAAATGTATCTAGTTATCATATATTTCATTCTTCCTCGTGTGTTTATTTGCATTGGTTTCTAGGCATGTGAATGAATGAATGAATGATGTGAATAATGTGGTTTGAATGCTTCAGTGACTGGGTCTTTTAAATAAAACCAAGAGGGGATTGATCAGTGTCATGAAAGAGCCAATGAATCCCTTAAGCAGCAGCTCACATAACTGTGGACTGCATAATTCAAAGCTGTCCTGGGGCATCTTTAAATGATGCATAGATTTTGTTTTCTTACTTAACATTTTTGAGAGGACAAAGTTAGATGAAAGTTTCAGATTGGCCACAGTGTCATTGACAGATGTGAAGTGTTTTCCTTGGAAGATAAGATGCCTTGCCTGCCTGCTTGTTTAGAGTGAGGGGGGAAATTAGCTCAGCTACGTTACGCTGTTTTAGCAATGATTTCTCTCTGTTTAATTAAGACACATGTTGAAAACATAACAGGGAAAACAGGGAGACAAGTTCAAGCCTTTTAAAGTCACTGGTAGATGTTGTTAGAGAGGACTGCATGAGTATTGCTGGCTTTCTGGGGAGGGGATTTGAAAAGCAAATGGTGGTCTGATGAGAGAGGGCTGCCAGAGTCTCACTGAACTCGCTGAATGCTGCTCTGCACAGCAAAAACCTGCAGTGTTGGGGATCAGATGGTATGAGGCAGAAGGTATGGTGAAGAAATCTAGAATAGTGGGTTTATTTGTTCAGGACATTTAAGTTTTTCAAATCAACAAATTAAGACAACGTAATTCGTTAACAACAAACCTTATTTGTTTAGCCCACGAGTCTGAAGAACCCGCATCATTAAAACAGCACCTGTGGGTTATGTTTAATTACCACGGGTTTTGAGACAGTGGTATACATTTTAATTTTCTGCCTTTTAAAAACGAAGTCAGAGTTCAACGAGCCGATATTTATGAGAGGAGATTCTAGATTCCAGCGGCGGCGGTTTTTCCCCAGCTGCCACTAGGTGGCGCAGCCCGCTCACGGTTCGCTTCGAGCGGCGCCGGGGGTTGGGGCAGCTGCGGCCGCAGCGGAGAGACCAACAGGCAGCAGACAAGGGCCAGCGTGAAAAATGACGGTGGAAACAAGACAGTCCTTCAGGTATGGAGCTACATTCGTGACTTCCTCTGGCAAACCGAGGTGGAAAGCTTGATGTAGAAGAGAAACAAAACAAACCAAACCAAAACAAACAGGTTCTTGTTAGTGGCGGTGTTTGCTGAAGGGATGGAGGGAGAAGGTGTCTGTGCGATCCTGCTGTCCTAAGATCCTACACCTTGTGTGGCTGGCAATGCAGTATTCAGTCGCTGATGTGCTTCCAATTTGCAACTCCTGAAGGTTTTGCTGTGCAGAGCAGCATTCAGCGAGTTCAGTGAGACTCCAGCAGCCCTCTCACACCAGACCACCATTTGCTTTGCAAATCCCCTCCCCAGAAAGCCAGCAATGCTCACGCAGTCCTCTCAAACAATGTCTACTAGTGACTTTAAAAGGCTTGAACTTGTCTCCCTGTATTACGTTTTCAACATGTGTCTTAGGGATATTGTAGGGGTTGATGAATCTGAGTGAGAAAGGTGGGGCAAATCCCACACCCCCACACCCCTCTCCACTCTTGTGCATAATACACCTTTCTTTTTTCTTTTTTCCCTTTTTTTCTTTTATGATACAAGTTTGCAGCAAAGTTATATCAGTCATATAGTGATCAGCTCTTGAATGCCTTTTCTGTAATGAGTTTGGAGCAGAGAAAGGCTTTGTTTATGTCCAGGGCAGTGGTAAGTGAACTGGCAGTGCTTAAAAGGCATGTGGCATTTCACAGCAAACCCCGATTTTAAGTACACTTCAGTGATATGCTGCCAATAGATGAACATAGGGGATCCCATAAAATTGTACCCTGTAGCTTGTAATAAAATCCATTTTACCATGCAACATGAATTTGAAGAGAGTAGGGGATGGCAAATAAACAAAAAATATCCTTTCAAAGCATGGAAAGGAACTTGGCAAGTGAGCGACAGTAAAGATTCCCTGATGTGTAAGGGGATTGCT
The DNA here is from genome assembly GCA_033816785.1 of Picus viridis. NCBI lineage: Eukaryota > Metazoa > Chordata > Aves > Piciformes > Picidae > Picus > Picus viridis. The sequence continues at coordinate 84,399,781 of CM066566.1, read as the reverse complement.
GCCCTCTGAGTGAAACTACAGGACCCCTGTGGAGCATCCTTTAGATGCAAGGAACCTCCTTTATCTCCTTGGATACAGGGAATTTCTAGACACCTCTGCATGTCTGTGCTCCTTTATGACAGTACAAAAAGTAGGCTGGGAGAAGGGAAAGACTGAGACAAACCTCTGGTCTCTTTTAACAGTTGTGATGTCCCTGGAGAGAGCTCGAAACAGAATCACGGTGAATGGGCTGTCAAGCAGCAACTCTGTGAGAGTTTCTCCATAGCAAATTGGGAGGGTGATTGAGGCACTGATAAACTGGTTGTCTTCCCGGGGTTTGGGGCTTACTGCCGGACTGAACAGCCTGGGGTGTGCATATCTGTCTTTCCCAAAACGAGTAATAGAATATCACACTTGTACAGTTACTTAGCTTCTGTCTCTATAGGATTCCATCCTCTATTTTCTGATCCTGAGAGCTGTATTGCAGATGGGTTAGGTCACTCAGGTACAGACAGCAAGGCAGGATCCCAGAACCAAGCCATTTCCTCCTCTTCTTCAGAGACTCAGGGAAAAGATGCTCTCAGAGCTTGTGTGCATCTAAAGTGTGGCTGCTAGCACAATCCCAGCATTCTCACAGCTATCAAACACTGAGGTGACTGTAGCACAAAGACAGAGCCTGGCCCATGGGCATCTACAACCCACAGAAACCTCCCATTTCCAGGGTATGATGTACATTGAAGGGAGTTCAGTCTTCAGCCTGGAAGCTGTGTTACTGGGCAGGTGATGACAAGATCCCATGGGCCAGCAAACAAGGAAAGGATCACTGTGGTATGTCCAAAAGGTTAGTGTGCACACATGGAAGAGGTTGTTCTAGGACCTTCTTCAGGTTTTTGGTGCCTTTTTGTTTTGTTTTGGGTTTTGGTTTGGTTTGGTTTGGTTTGGTTTGGTTTGGTTTGTTGGGTTTTGTTTGTTTTTGTTGGGGGGTGGTTTTTTTCCCTTCCTTAATTCAGTGGCTGTGTCATGTGAAAAATGTGTTAAATTTTTCATGCTCTATTAAGGAGACTTACAGCAACATACCAGGATCTCATCAGGCCATCTCTGCCAGGAATAGCACAGCACTGTTAAGACAAAGAATGGATGATATGGATGACTTCTTTACCTCAGTCTTCACTGCAAGGGCCTCCAGCCACACTCTGGTGTCATGGAAGACGATGCCAGGGACAGGGATGAAGAACTGCCCATTGTAAGTGAAGATCAGGTTTGTGAGCACTTGAAGAACTTGGGACCCGATGGGATACACCCACGGGTGCTGAGAGAACTGGCAGATGAGGTTGCTAAACCCCTCTATTATATTCCAAAAGTCATGGCAGACTGGGGCAGTCCCCACAGACTGGAAAAGGGGAAACAGTGCTCCCATTTTCAAAAAGGGTAAGAAGGAGGAACTGGGGAACTACAGGCCAGTCAGTCTCACCTCTGTGCCCGGAAAGATCATGGAGCAGATCCTCCTGGAGGCACTACTGATGCAGAAGAATAGTGAAGAGGTGATTTGGAACAGTCAGCATGGCTTTGCCAAGGGCAAATCCTGCCTGACAAACCTGGTGGCTTCTATGAGCAGGTGACAGCATTAATAGATGAGGGGCGAGCAACTGATGTTGTTTGTTTACCTGGACTTGAGTAAAGCCTTCGACACTGTCCCGCACCACCTCCTGGTCTCCAAGCTGGTGACACATGGGTTTGATGGATGGACCACTAGATGGATAAAGAACTGGCTTAATGGCCACACCCAAAGAGTGGCTGTCAACGGGTCCATGTCCCAATGGAGGCCAGTGACAAGTGGAGTCCCTCAGGGATCAGTCCTGGGACCAGGCTTGTTCAAAATCTTTGTGGGTGACATGGACAGTGGCATTGAGTGCACCCTCAGCAAGTTTGCTGATGACACCAAGCTGTGTGGTGCAGTGGACACGCTGGAGGGAAGGGATGCCATCCAGAGGGACCTGGACAGGCTGGAGAGGTGGGCACAAGCCAACCTCATGAGCTTCAACAAGACCAAGTGCAGGCTCCTGCATCTGGGTCAAGGCAATCCCAGGCACAAATCCAGGCTGGGCAGGGACTGGCTGGAGAGCAGCCCTGAGGAGAGAGACTTGGGGGTGCTGGTGGACGAGAAGCTCAGCAGGAGCTCTCAATGTGCACTTGCAGCCCGGAAAGCCAATCAGATCCTGGGCTGCATCAGGAGAAGTGTGGGCAGCAGGTCAAGGGAGGTGATTCTTCCCCTCTACTCAGCTCTGGTGAGACCCCACCTGGAGTACTGCGTCCAGTTCTGGAGCCCCTATTACAGGAGGGATGTGGACATGCTGGAAGGTGTCCAGAGAAGGGCCACAAGGATGATCAGAAGGCTGGAGCACCTCTCCTATGAGGACAGACTGAAGGAGTTGGGGCTGTTCAGTCTGGAGAAGAGAAGGCTCCCAGGTGACCTCATTGTGGCCTTCCAGTATCTGAAGGGGGCCTACAGGAAGGCTGGGGAGGGACTTCTCAGGACATCAGGTAGTGATAGGACTAGGGGAAATGGAATGAAGCTGGAGATGGGGAGATTCAGGCTGGATGTGAGGAGGAAGTTCTTCCCCATGAGAGTGGTGAAGCCATGGAATGGGTTATCCAGGGAGGTGGTTGAGGCCCCATCCCTGGAGGTGTTTAAGACCAGGCTGGACGAGGCTCTGGCCAGCCTGATCTAGTGTGGGGTGTCCCTGCCCATGGCAGGGGGGTTGGAAGTAGATGATCCTTGTGGTCCCTTCCAACCCTGACTGGTTCTATGATTCTATGATTCTATATCAGAAGCTGATTGCAACTCTGAAGCTTACATTGATGTGGGAGCAGGGCTGTAGCACAGAGTAGCTGGTAGAGCAGTCTCCCCATTATAAAGTACCATTTGTAGTCTATTTCTCACGCAGATTCATCAAGCCCTACAATATCCCTAAGACACATGTTGAAAATGTAATAAGTAAGACCTACTTAACAAAAACGTATGTGTTATAAATATACTGGTGATTCTGTGACTTGTGTTAAAGGTAGAGAATTCAGAGTGCACTGGGATTGGGGGTCAGGAGCTTGCAGGAGCCTGTTTTGAGGACAAAGGGAGAGCTGCATATTATACAGACTTAAACAGAGACAGTGTGTTTGGCTAATTGGAGACACCAAGGCTGAGGAGGAGCTGTATTAAGATAAACACTCAGTTCTATTCAGAACTGGGGATTTGTTTTCTTTAGATAAGAAGCCTGGACAACTGAGCATGTGTGAAAGTGGACAACTTTGAGGATGACTCAATTACTTCATCTTTCGACCCTTGGGAGGACCCTTACCATGCAGAGTGCACATGAGCAGGTATCTACCCACCTATTCTAAGACCTTATTGCTCTCTACAACTACCTGAAGGGAGGTTGTAGCCAGGTGGGGGTTGGTCTCTTCTCCCAGGCAGCCAGCACCAGAACAAGAGGACACAGTCTCAGGCTGTGCCAGGGCAGGTTGAGGCTGGATGTTAGGAAGAAGTTCTATACAGAGAGAATGATTGCCCATTGGAATTGGCTACCCGTGGAGGTGGTGGAGTCACCATCATTGGAGGTGTTCAGGAGGAGACTTGATGGGGTGCTTGGTGCCATGGTCTAGCTGTTTAGGTGGGTTGGATTGGTTGATGGATTGGACACAATGATCTTGAAGGTCTCTTTCAACCTGGTGTATTGTATTGTATTGTATTGTATTGTATTGTATTGTATTGTACTGACTCATGATCATATGCCTGCCTTCTATTTCGCATAAGTTTGTTTATGTAGATGATGCAGCTATAGAAGATGAAGAAAGCTATTGTAAAGCTGCTGTGGAGATGAAGTTTCGTACCTTTGCATGCCCGACCAGTTGCTTTGTTTGCTTTTATTGCCCTTTATTGCCTTTTTATGGTCTTTTATTGCCAATAAAATTGTGACCAGAAAGTTTTACCTGGAGTCATCTATAACATATGCAATCACAGAATCACAGAATCACCAAGGTTGGAAGAGACCTCAAAGATCATCAAGTCCAACCTGTCACCACAGACCTCATGACTAAACCATAGCACCAAGTGCCATGTCAAATCCCCTCTAGAACACCTCCAGGGATGGCGACTCCACCACCTCCCTGGGCAGCACATTCCAATGGATAATGATTCTCTCAGTGAAGAACTTTCTCCTCACCTCAAAGCCCAAGTCTTGAAGAACTTTTGGAATTTGCACAGTAAAATCAAAATCCCATAAAGATACAATACAATACAATACAATACAATATAATACAATACAATACAATACACCAGGTTGGAAGAGACCTTCAAGATCATCATGGCCAACCTATCAACCAATCCAACCCACCCAAACAACTAGATCATGGCACCAGACACCACATCAAATCTCCTCTTGAACACCTCCAGGGTCTGTGACTCCACCACCTCCACGGGCAGACCATTCCAATGGGCAATCACTCTCTCTGTATAGAACTTCTTCCTAACATCCAATCTAAACCTTCCCTGGCGCAGCTTGAGACTGTGTCTTCTTGTAGATGTTATTTACAGGAAGACTACTGGTTAAAAAAATGACTGAGACAAAGCAGAAAGAAAACTAAACTTAAGCCAGTATCACAACCAATCATTTTGAATTCAGAAAACAGACCTTCTGTCCCTTGTGCATTGGAATTGTGTCTATAGGGATATTACATTCAATAAAAAGTAGCTGCATTTTACTGTGTATGGCTGCATGGCTCCACAGCACATCTTGCTGCCTTGTAATTAAGGTGCCTCTTTTTTTTTTGACAGCCACACTGGTATTTTGTTCCTATGGGTGTAGGATTTCACCCCGCATTTCTTCATCCTGAAGAAAAACCATCCTGGGCAGTCTAAAGGGCTTAGACACAAATCAGTTAGGAATTAACAGGTTAGTTAATTTCAAGTGATTGAGCTTTAAATAGCGTTTGGATTATCCCATGCAAAAGCACCTCAAGCTGTACATCACGCTCGTGAAACACACTGGTAAAACACAGTTATTGCTAAGGGTATATCAATTGCAAACCTTCCCTAATGATTTTTAAGATCCCCCAAATAAATTGGTATATTGACACAACTCTCTCCACAGTAGGGAATATTTGTAGTTCAGCAGCTGCAAATCCTGGAACAGTTGAATAATCTTATAGTAAACCCAACTCTGTCATACACATCCTCATTATGTTCTCCAACCATATTAGCTTATTTAATAGCCCTAACAGGGAAGTGCTCTCTATTTTCTCTCCACTGACAGGCTCAGAACAAGAGAACATGCATCCAGAGAAGCTGAAGTGATCCCACTTCATTCACAGAGCAGGTGACAACTGTTTGCAAGGCACTGGACTGCACATGCTGGATGAAGGTTCTGGAGAGGTTCCTGTTACAGTTCTGATGGGGAAGCAGGCATCAGTTTATACAAATATAATCTTGATCCCCTGCCTCTTGTCAATTCATAGAATCAAAGAATCAATAAGGTTGGAAAAGACCTCTAAGATCATCAAGTCCAACCTATCACCCAACACCTCATGACTACTAAACCACAGCACTAAGTGCCCTGCCCAATCCCCTCTTGAACAGCTTCAGGGACGGTGACTCCTGGGCAGCCCATTCCAACAGCTAACAACTCTTTCTGTGAAGAACTTTCTCCTCACCTTGAGCCTAAACTTCCCCTGGTGCAGCTTGAGGCTGTGTCCTCTTGTTCTGGTGCTGATTGCCTGGGAGAAGAGACCAGCCCCCAGCTGTCTACAGCCTCCCTTCATGTAGTTGTAGACAGCAAGAAGGTCATCCCTGAGTCTCCTCTTCTCCAGGCTAAACACCCCCAGCTCCCTCAACCTCTCCTCATAGGGCTTGTGCTCGAGGCCTCTCCCCAGCCTCGTTGCCCTTCTCTGGACATGTTCAAGTGTCTCAAAGTCCTTCTTAAACTGAGGGGCCCAGAACTGGACACAGTACTCAAGGTGTGGCCTAACCAGTGCTGAGTACAGGGGCAGAATGATTTTCAGACTTCACTTTTTCTGTGTAAGCTCTTTCACTTTTAACTCAGGGTCCTTGCTCTAAATATAATTTTGGGAGGAAAACAACATAAATCCATCATATATTGACCACTGGTAATTTATGCTATCTACAGGAAATTAAGTGCAAACAAGTGCCTCAGAAATATTACTGAAGTGAAAGAGTCCTGACTCCTGACTGATGGAAACGGGGAATATTTATGCTGGAGGTTGGGGTTCTCACAGTGCAGTACTCGGTTATGGTAGTGACAAGCGTTGATAGATTTAAAACTGGCATCTTTCATAGCATGAGTGAATGTAACATTGTGCATATGCCTGTAAGAGAACATTTCTTCTAATGAAATTACATGCATAATTAATGCTATGGACCTCATTATGCACAAAGAGTGGAATAGTTCTCAACTACTTGAGACATCTGTCTAAACAAATCAATGAAAAATCTTGGTGATGTTTACTAAAGAAACCTCTATTATCCACATGTAAGTTTTTCCTGTTACAATCAATGATCCTGTGGCTGCCTTTAACTTTTACAGAGAGTGAATTAATGCAGTAATGCCATCATCAAACTTCCCTGCATTGTAATTACAAAGACCTGGGAGGGGTACATCTTTTTTACTAAACAAAGTCACATCATTTTATGCTGATCCCTGATCCCACTTTCAGTATATCTAGGATTATTGTACAGAACAGTACATAAAGCAAACATTCCCTGCAATCAATACTATAAGGGCCTATCCCAGTCAGTTGCAAATACACTTTAGAAACTGCTTCTTCAATCATGGCATGACACTGGAGATCAAACAGATGCTAGTGTCTGAATTTACATCTCAGGGTTGCACAATAGGGTGGTTACAGTGAAAGACCAAGCTAAAACTCACCTACCCCACCAGCCCATTGGAATGGGCTGCCTGGGGAGGTGGTGGAGTGACTGTCATTGGAGGTGTTCAGGAGGAGACTTGATAGGGTGCTTGGTTGCATGATTAGATGGGTTGGATTAGTTGATAGGTTGGACGCGATGATCTTGAAGGTCTCTTCCAACCTGGTTCAGTTCTATTCTATTCTATTCTATTCTATTCTATTCTATTCTATTCTATTCTATTCTATTCTATTCTATTCTATTCTATTCTATTCTATTCTGCATTGTAAGAGAAATGACAAAGTCTGTTTACTCATCCTTGTGCTCAAATTGCCTGATCCAAATCTCACTGAAAGTAATGAAGAGGCTGACTCAGAATGCAATGGGGTTTGGAATAGATATTAAAATAAGTGCAGATATTTCTATTTTGCTGATGTAAATTTTCCCTCTAAACAAGTACACCTATAAAGTTTTCAAGATACTGATATTTAGGAGTATAATGGAAGTGTTTGAATTGTTCTGTGTTCTGAGAATGTGGTGACATTTTTGCTTTGGCTAACTGTGATTTTTTTACCACCTATCTGTGGTCCATGTACATAAAACTTCTATACACAGACACTTAGACATTCTCTACTATTTAGAATAGAATAGAATTAACCAGTTTGGAAAAGACCTTTTAGATCATCAAGTCCAATCTATTATTCAACACCATCTAATCAACTAAACCGTGGCACCAAGCACCCAATCCAGTTTCTTCCCAAACATCTCCAGTGATGGTGACTCCACCACCTCCCTGGGCAGTACATTCCAATGGCAAATCACTCATTCTATGAAGAACTTCTTCCTAACATCCAGCCCAAACCTCCCCTGGTGCAGCTTCAGACTGTGTCCTCTTGTTCTCGTGCTGGTTGCCTCGGAGAAGAGACAAACCCCCACCTGGCTACAACCTTCCTTCGGGTAGTTGTGGACAGCCATAAAGGTCTCCCCTGAGCCTCCTCCTCTCCAGGCTAAGCAACCCCAGCTCCCTCAGCCTCTCCTCAGAGGGCTTGTGCTCCAAACCCCTCCCCAGCTTTGTTGCCCTTCTATGGACATGTCAACATCTTTCCTAAACTGAGGGGCCCAGAACTGGACACAGGACTCAAGGTGTGGCCTAACCAGTGCAGTGTACAGGGGCAGAATGACCTCCCTGTTCCTGCTGGCCACACTAGTCCTGATCCAGGCCAGAATGCCATTGGCCTTCTTGGCCACCTGGGCACACTGCAGGCTCATGTTCAGCCTACTATCAACCGGCATCCCCATGTCCCTTTCTGCCTGGCTGCTCTCCAGCCACTCTGATCCCATTTCAAATAATAAATACATAAGATACTGTGCTCCTTTATCTCCTTCTCTGTATTTATTCTTCAGCATTTTCTTTACTACACAGGTAATAGCATGAAATAAAATTTGATGATTGTCCTCTGGAACTATCAAACACAAACCTCAAAAATATTGTTAAACAGAGAGCAAAAACTGAGAACACATATTAAACTCATGTGCATAACTGCAAATGAAGTGTGCATGTTTTCTCTGAGAGCATACATCCTATTACAGGAGATGGCTCCTTCCACTAGGACACTGCAATGTGTATAAAATTCTCACATTATCTAGCCCTGGTCAAAATATGGAGCTTTCATCTCACAGAAACCTTTCATTTCAAGCTGTGCATTGCAAAGTTGAAAATTCAACAGTGTTTTGGTGATGGGAGTACCAGGAAACATTTGGTGAAGTACTATAAGCTAGTCTCCCTGGACTTCCCCCTGAGAGGGGTTAATTTGCATGCCTAATATTCAGAGTGTAATTCCTTCCCCTGGGCTAGACTTCTCAATGCACTGACAAGCCTATCCTGTTGCTTTGAGTGGTGTCTTCTCTAGTCCCTCTGCTCCTGGGGGATAAAGCTTAGTGGAGGATCCCAGACAATAAATGAAACAGGACCTTGACATTAAAACTCTCACGAGGAAAAGCAGGAGCCCAGATAAATGCAGCTTTGTATGCATCACTCAGAGAGAAATACCTCTTTTAACAGTGTTAATATGAAATATTTTTAGCCTCCTTTCTCAAGAAAACATATCTTTTGTGACTGTGCTCAATGTCAGTCTATTCATTAAGCTTTCAGTCATTTCACCCAGAGAAATAGTCTGTGATTTAATTTTTTTTTAGTAATGTCAATCTTATCACTAAAACAACAACAACAACAAAAGTCTCTGCATGTTTCTTGAACACAGGCAGCTATGCAGAGAAAGGGTTCCTATGTCAGTGACTCACAGGGAAGCCTGCTGCTGTGAGGCCAACAGCTGTGTGCTCTGCTTCGCCATGAGTACGCCCATCACCAAACGCATCAGGCAGAGTGTACCATAAATAGGGAAGAAATCTGCAGACAGTGAAAACTACTGTAAGCAGGAAATGGGTAAAAATCAAAGAGAAAGGTGAGATTATAGGAAAACACTGGGGGTAAGGGATGCAGTTAAGGATTTTAAAAGAACACATGGGCATAACGGGGTGTCCCTGCCCATGGCAGGGGTTTGGAACTAGATGATCCTTGTGGTCCCTTCCAACCCTGACTGATACTATGATACCATGATAATATAAAGGTGACCAAGAATGTAAGAAACATATGGAAATATATTTCAGTAGTCTACTCATTTCTCATTGAGTATTGTGCTTGTTTGTTCTATTCAAAGTAGTGCATTAAAACTGGAGTCTAGGTATGTTTGTATTTGCTGGTTGGGATCAGGTTAACCCAAAACCTGTTTTTGTTGACCCAAACTGAAACATGTCAGTATAGATGAGCCTTGTCTGACCAAGTATAAACACCTACTGTGCAGAATTTGTTATCAGCCCCAGCTCTCCGCACTCCTTCTTAATCAATGGAAGCTGTAGACCCTTCTAAGGAGTGATTCATGTCTCAGACATTCATTTTCCTAATGGAAAATTGGAAAGCTTCAGCACTCTTGAAACTCTCTGTCAGGCATTTAGAAAACTCTCAATAAATGCCAGTTATTTCTGTGTCCAAAGTAATGGTTCTCTATATGCTTCATTCTGAACATGGGGTTGGTTAGAAAATGCTGAATTTCTAATGGCAACCACTTTATATTCTGAATGACATCCTTTAAAGTTCAGAGGAGGAAGATCTCCGTTTTGCATAGCAAAGGACTAGTTGTAATTGATTGGTGTTGGCAGAAACAGGTAGACAGGCAGCACAAATGTGGAAAATAACTGAATAATAGGAACAACATCCAGAATTCCAGGAGAGCAAGTATCTCATAAAAATTGATATAAGATGTATGAGGAGATGCACTCACTGAGCTCAGACATGAATCTACACAGACACTGCAGCTGTGCACCACTTTCACGGGAGACGCAGATCGTTATCACTTCTGACCTATACCTGAAGAAGAAATAACATGTACCCCACAAATGATAACTCCATATGAGAAGAACATAAGTGATCTTGTCATTTGTTGTGGGACTATCTCAGTTTGTTAGCAGTCACCAGATACAGACAGCCCAGATTTTAGTAGCAGTCCAGGCACTGCAAAAGCACCGTTCCCTCCCTAAAATAGCCTTGCAGAAATCTTCTTTCCAGAGCAAACGTGTTTATGTAAGATAAAAGTAAACCAGGAGGAGGACAACATACTCAACTCCAACTCTCTTATGAATTCCCTTCTTATGAGTTTTCTTCAAAAGAGAGTAGAGAGTAATAGAGATGTGTGTATCAAACATTAATACATACTAATAAGGGTTTTCATTAATACCAAGACAATCCCCAGCAACATTCAGTTTTCTCTAGTCTTTATGGTTGCTTTTTTATTTTCCAGTTAAAAATAATTAACATTAAGAGAAGTTATAAATACAGTATCTGCACACTGAGTTAAAGTTTTCTTTTTCTTTAAAAAAGAAATTACTTTCTATGGGTTTTAAATATTATGGTACTAGGAAAAAAAAAACAACACCCTGTCCCACATGTGCTTTAGTAGCATTTTCAGAGACCTGCCTCTTAGACTTCCTAATGCTTACTGCTGCAACCACCACAGGGAGAGGACAATATACTCCTCACAGTCTTCACAGTCTTTCCTGTGAAAGAATAGAGTAGAGTAGTGTAGAGTAGAGTAGAGTAGAGTAGAGTAGAGTAGAGTAGAGTAGAGTAGACTAGACTAGACTAGACTAGACTAGAATAGAATAGAATAGAATAGAATAGAATAGAATAGAATAGAATAGAATAGAATAGAATAGAATAGAATTAACAGGTTGGAAAAGACCTTTGAGGTTATCAAGTCCAACCTATCATCCAACACCATCTAATCAACTAAACCATGGCACCAAGCACCCCATCCAGTCTCTTCCTAAACACCTCCACTGATGGTGACTCCATCACCTCCCTGGGCAGCCTATTCCAATGGCCAATCTCTCTTTCCATTAAGAACTTCTTCCTACCATCCAGCCTAAATCTCCCCAGGTGCAGCTTGAGACTGTGTCCTCTTGTTCAGTCACAGGTTGCCTGGGAGAACCAACTCCCACCTGGCTTAAGATTTATACAAATGTTTCACTTACCATTCACTCTGACCTTAAACTACCTTCCAATAAGTATATGTTAGAGCTGCAGAGCCAAAAACATTCTGAAGGTTTACAGTTTTGTGGGCTTAGGAATGAGGATTGCAAAATATATTGAGTCTTCTCCATGTCTCCCATTCAGAACAATTCAATGTTTTCAGCATAATTTCATTGTTGATCTAGATCTGGAGGAAGACCAGAGTCCAGATTTCATATAAATCACCTGTAGCTTCTTATGATCATACATTGATGGTGCAGAAATATCCTGAGTCCTAACACATGGAGATGTGTCAATATTGTCACAAAGTCCATGATATTAGATTTATTTATCCCACCTCAGTGAAATGCTGAAGCAGCCCTGCTGTGTATGTTAGGTCAGTTGGCCCCATGAGGAAAAAGTGGGGAAGGAAGAGTATGGACAAGTGCAGGAAAAAAAACATGGTCTGGGAGGCAGTCTTTTTACTGTAACTTTCACAGTAGCATACATTTACAATACAATACAATACAATAAACCAGGTTGGAAGAGACCTTCAAGATCATGGCGTCCAACCTATCAACCAATCCAACCAACATAAAGAAATAAACCATGGCACCAAGCACCCCATCAAGTCTCCTCCTGAACACCTCCAATGAAGGTGACTCCACCACCTCCCTGGGCAGTCCATTCCAATGAACAATCACTCTCTCTGTATAGAACTTCTTCCTAACAGGTGCAGCCTGAGACTGTGTCCTCTTGTTCTGGTACTGGCTGCCTGGGAGAAGAGACCAACCTCCACCTGTCCACAACCTCCCTTCAGGCAGAGAGCAATAAGGTCACCCCTGAGTCTCCTCTTCTCCAGGCTATGCAACCCCAGCTCCCTCAGCCTCTCCTCATAGGGCTTGTGCTCCAAACCCCTCACCAACTTCATTGCCCTTTTCTTTTGGGAAAGGTCTTGACTGCCTCATCCATAGAGATTTGCTGTTGGGCAATAAGTAGAGTCTCACCCGATTAAGAGTCTTCCTGCACCCTGCAGAGCCCTTTGCTCAAAGGTTTACTGTGATCCCTGACATTGTTAAGAGTCTTTTCGGGTATCATTGCCTGGAAAGACTTGAGTAGCTTTGCCCATCATTTATAACTCTATCATAATTATCAGGCTGTGCATTTGGTATTATCTTGCCCCCTGACTACTGTGCTTTTTAGGCCAAATGGCTCTTTTTGACAGCTTTTCTGTGGTATTCAGTGGCACTATCTGCTGTGGTCTGAAAGAATCTGGACTGTGTTACTTGTCATCAGCAATGTATCCAAGATTTTCTAGGATTTGAGAGAGTTCAAATTTGAGAATCAGGTTTTGCCCATTAAAGTGATCCCTAGGCACTAAAGGGAAAGTCTGAGTTTAGAGCTGCTGCTCTTCAAAGTTTGGAAGTATTTAAAGTGGATGTTTCTGGCCTAACTCTGCTTGTTATATTTCCCAAAGCTTTTCTGCCATTGTACATTCTGTGCTATAACAACCAGTGCTCTAGCACTCGACTGCACTACTTGTAATGCTCCCAGTGCTACTTGACTCTGCTACTAAAAATGCACCTGATGATAATGCCACTTGCCCACTACTTCCTAATGCACCACTGGTTGGCTCATTACTGGATGCCTAGAGGCAAAGTGAACAGTCCTACTCTTTCCCTCTATGCTGGCAAAGATAAGGGTAGCATAATAAATACCACTCAGCCATTCAATTTCCCAGTTCCACCGAGTGTAGGCATCTGGAATGGGTTGTAAATTTTCTTGAACACAATCAGCCATAGATTATCACTGATGCACACACACTGAACTTTGTGCTTTTTATTTCAAAACAAGCACTGTCTTCAGCAAAGCAGCTCAGTTCAGCTGCTTTCCACTCTTCATGTGCAATAGATTGTATCTTTAACAAATTATTAATGTTCCTATTACAAACTGATTTGATTTATACTTTTGCTGCTGGCAGTGGTCTAATTATTTTCATATTACTGTGTGGTCATAATGATAATTGTCCTCAATTTACACACTGACTAAGCATTTACTTTCACAGATTTGGAGATTGTGAGATTGCTGATGAGAAAAATGTAAAGAACACAGGCATTTAATATAATTAGTTGTGAGGGGAGTATCTAATAAGGAACCAGAAAAACTCAATTTCCATTGAAAGGATCATTTTGCATTGTATGTTTTTTGTGTTGTTTTGTGGTTGGTGGTGTTTTGTTGGTTTTGGTTTGGGGACTTTTTTCTGGGGGGGCGGGGAGGGAGTGGGGGGCACTGGCTTTGTTGTGTTTGTTTGTTTGCTTGTTCCCTGCAGCAGAACAAGCTGGTCTTAATGTCACAGGTATTTATTTAATAGAATAGAATAGACTTAACCTATTTTATATGATCAATCTACTTATATGTCATTTGAAAGTTTTTGGGATTAAACTTCCTATGGAGGACTACAACATAAGAAACCACGTAGAGGTTATTGCATTATATTAAAGACTGGAACCTAACCTTGTAGTCTACCTGGACTTGAGCAAGGCCTTTGACACCATCCTCCACAGCAAACTCCTGGCCAAGCTGGCAGTTCATGGCTTGGACAGCAGCACTCTGCAGTGGGTCAGGAACTGGCTGGAGGGCCGAGCCCAGAGAGTGGTGGTGAATAGTGCCACATCCAGCTGGCAGCCAGTCACTAGTGGTATCCCCCAGGGATCAGTGCTGGGCCCCAACTCTTTAATATCTTTAATATCTTTAACAATGACCTGGACAAGGGAATTGAGTCCACCATCAGTAAGTTTACAGATGACACCAAGCAGGGGGCATGTGTTGACCTGTTAGAGGGTAGAGAGGTTTTGCAGAGGGACCTTGACAGGCTGAACAGATGGGCAGAGTCCAACAGAAAGAGATTGAACACATCCAAGTGCAGGGTTCTACACATTGGCCACAACAATCCCATGCAGTGCTACAGGCTGGGGTCAGTGTGGATGGAGAGCAGCCAGGCAGAAAGGGACATAGGGATGCTGGTTGATAGTAGGCTGAACATGAGCCAGCAGTGTGCCCAGGTGGCCAAAAAGGGCAATGGCATCCTGGCCTATATCAGAAATAGTGTGGCCAGCAGGAGCAGGGAGGTCATTGTGCCACTGTATTCAACACTGCTTAGGCCACCCCTTGAGTCCTGTGTCCAGTTCTGGGCCCCGAAGTTTAGGAAAGATGTTGGGTTTCTGGAATGTGTCCAGAGAAGGGCAACAAAGCTGGGGAGGGGTTTGGAGCACAAGACTTATGAGGAGAGGCTGAGGGAGCTGGAGTTGCTCAGCCTGGAGAAGAGGAGGCTCAGGGCAGACCTTCTTTCTGTCTACAACTACATGAAGGGAGGTTGGAGCCAGGTGGGGGGTTGGTCTCTTCTCCCAGGCAATCAGCACCAGAACAAGAGGACACAGTCTCAAGCTGCACCAGGGGAGGTTTAGGTTGGCTGTTAGGAAGAAGTTCTTCCCAGAAAGAGTGATTTGCCATTGGAATGGGCTGCCCAGGGAGGTGGTGGAGTCACCATCACTGGAGGTGTTTAGGAAGAGACTGGATGAGGTGCTTGGTGCCATGGTTTAGTTGATTAGATGGTGTTGGATGATAGATTAGACTCTATGATCTCAGAGGTCTCTTCCAACCTGGTTAATTCTAATTCTAACTCTAACTCTAACTCTAATTCTAACTCTAACTCTAATTCTAATTCTAATTCTAATTCTAATTCTAATTCTAATTCTAATTCTAATTCTAATTCTAATTCTAATTCTAATTCTAATTCTGTTATACATTCTGTGGTATTTAAAGGAGGATGAGAGATCCTGGCCCTGCCATTTTCAACAGAGATGGGATTTTCCTTTTTGGATTGGCAAGATACACATATGTGTATGAAGTATCCACCAGGGAGAAAGATGCCAACAAAATAAACAAATTATTGCACAGGAAGTCTAAGCTTGCTAACAGCTTGTCCATTGTCCGTAAGCTCTTAGGTTGCACAGGGGAGGCATGTTGTAAACAGTGATTTGATAGTAATTATGTGGATTTGTGAAGCAATGTTTGCTATGCATATTCAAGGTGTCAAGTTGAAGCCTGAAATCATCACCCTAAGGTATTTTTATTGTTAATAGACAGACATGAATGTCTGCAAAGAGCAGTTCATCTGGTCTATGCTAGATTTCTGTCTGAGGCTGAGTACCAGCTGGGAGGTGTCTACTACTCTCCATTAAGTCCAAGGGAAGCACAAGAGACTTAGGCTGTACTTAACTAGATTTTGGAGGAATAATATAGACAAGATCAGTCACAACATGAATTAGAATTAGAATTAGAATTGGAATAAGAATTAATTAGAATTAGAATTAGAATTAACCAGGTTGGAAGAGAACTTTGAGGTCATCGAGTCCAACCTATCATCCAACACCATCTAATCAACGAAACCATGGCACCAAGCATCTCATCCGGTCTCCTCCTAAACACCTCCAGTGATGGTGACTCCACCACCTCCCTGGGCAGCCCATTCCAATGGCAAATCACTCTTTCTGTGAAGAACTTCTTCCTAACATCCAGCCTAAACCTCCCCTGGTTCAGCTTGAGACTGTGTCCTCTTCTTCTGGTGCTGGTTGCCTGGGAGAAGAGAACAGCCCCCACCCAGCAACAACCTCCCTTCAGGTAGTTGTAGACAGCAAGGTCTCCCCTGAGTCTCCTCCTCTCCAGGCTAAGCAACCCCAGCTCCCTCAGCCTCTCCTCATAGGGCTTGTGCTCCAAACCCCTCCCCAGCTTTGTTGCCCTTCTCTGGACATGTTCCAGCAACTTAACATCTTTCCTAAACAGAGGGGCCCAGAACTGGACACAGGACTCAAGGTGTGGCCTAAGCAGTGTTGAATACAGGGGCACAATGACCTCCCTGCTCCTGCTGGCCACACTATTTCTGATACAGGCCAGGATGCCACTGGCCTTCTTGGACACCTGGGCACACTGCTGGCTCATATTCAGCCCTACTATCAACCAGTACCCCTAGATCCCTTTCTGCCTGGCCGCTCTCCAGCCACTCTGACCCCAGCCTGTAGCATTGCATGGGGTTGCTGTGGCCAATGTGTTGGATTGTACCATACACTTTCATTCACAAAACAGGGTAAAAGGCAATGAAAGGAAGTGGGGAGGTTTTTTGAGTAGTTTCAAGGAAAAAACAGCCATAAGTTTCAGCTTACTGCTCTCTCTCTATAAGATGGGGCTGGAAGGGACCTTGAAAGACCATCGAGTCCACCCCCCTCTGCCAGAGCAGGGTGATTATTCGTTTTACACAACCAGAGTGTTATTCCTACTACATTATACATACAGAAGAATCTGCAGTCTTGTACAAAAAAATATTCAAAGTATTTGTGGAGTAAACCCAGTGCCTGTCCATATTTCTACAGGTTTGGACTATTTTTGATAGCTTTTTCTTCTGTCAACCTGCTAAATTCATACTGGTGGAATTTCAAACCCAGAAGATTTTCATCATGTGACATACAGAACGACCCTGTTTAAGAAATCAGCACAGTCTGTGAAGGAGCAAGTAGCTGTTGCAACACAAGTGACTCCATTAATTAGAAATCTAGTTTGACAAGTTATAACCCTTCTTCCTAATTTTCATTCTACCAGGTGGATCTGTAGGAATGAGTTATTGATGCTGATATTCTGAAATGCCACTTAGGTCTTGTGTAATCAAAGAACTGTATTCTCTCAGAACACAAAGGAACTCCTAGTGTGAATTTGTAATTAACATGCTGAAGGGGATTTTTTCCACCCATGCACTGAATGTGGTTGTTGGGGCTAATAAACACGCAGAGTGGATTCATTCTTTCAACATGATCAAAGGGTACATAAAGATACAGGCACGTACAGTTTGGGGAAGTGTGGAGACATTGCTTAGCATAAGCTTGTATCAGAAGAAGGATGTTAGATCTTTGGTTTTGGATATGAATAATTTCCAGAACATATGCAAAATCATCTTGCCTAGACTAGCAGCAAGGTGCATTGTGTAGCATTAGACAAAGAGAAGGCAGCACCTTTAGTACAAGTGAAACCTGGCACCACTCTATTGCCATGCCTGTACTGGAAAGACTGGTAAGATTCCTGAACTAAACAGGACTACTGTGGTGCATTGAAATTCCGCCCCCCCCCCCCAACATTAAATTTGCCAGACCAGATCACTTGGAAGCAAATGAAAGCTGTATTTACAAGCAAAACTACAATCTACAATGAAATGCAATGAACATCTACAAAATATACAATATTTACAGTGTTTATAGATATTTACAACTAATAAACAACACAAGAGCCCCCCTGGTCAGAGACCAGGGGAAGCTACTAGTTTCTCATTCCCTGCCTCCCCCTTACCCTCCTGGACAAAATAAGGGACAAGAGAAAGGAGCAGAGGGACATTAGACTTAGCCAAAACAATGCAGCCAAGGTGAAGCAGAAGCGAGTTAGTAGCAATCTCATAGCAAAGAAGAGAGAAAAGAGAGCAGTTGTTTTGGGAAATAAATCTTATAGCAGATATCCCTCCGATGGGATTGTTTGGAATGATCTCTATTTTCCTTTTTACACCCAACAATGATTTATTTACATTTTACTACTTTCTCTTCAAGGTCCGTGGAAAAACTTTTAAAGGCATAGCAACATAAAGCTTTTATGAAGAGAAAATGTCTTTCATCAGACCAACAGAACAAAGTTTTCCAGGCACAATGGCCTTTCTTGTGGCCACTTCATGCTTGTGAGTCTCTCTGGAGGTTGGTCTCTTCTCCCAAGCAACAACCAACAGAACAAGAGGACACAGTCTCAAGCTGTGCCAGGGGAGGTTTAGGCTGGATGTTAGGAAGAAATTCTTCACAGAGAGAGTGATTGGCCATTGGAATGGGCTGTCCAGGGAGGTGGTGGAATCACCATCACTGGAGGTGTTTAGGAAGAGACTGGATGGGGCGCTTGGTGCCATGGTTTAGTTGATTAGATGGTGTTGAATGATAGGTTGGACTCAACGATCTCAGAGGTATTTTCCCACCTGATTAAGTCTATTCTATTCTATTCTATTCTATTCTATTCTATTCTATTCTATTCTATTCTATTCTATTCTATTCCATTCCATTCCATTCCATTTCCATTCCATTCCATTCCATTCTATGAATAGTGTTCCTTCATGCAAGCACTTCTGTACTGCCATGGTTTTGTTAGTCATGAGGTGTTGGGTGAAAGTTTGGACTTGATGATCTCTGAGGTAATTCCCAACCTTATTGATTCTATGATATTGCCAACAGTTGTAAAATGTAAACAGACTTCAAAAATGAAATAAAATGCTGTTTCTGCCCTTACAATAGCAAGCCAAATATTCCACAAGCCATATTCAGTAATTTAACTCTTGACCCTTGTGACAAGGTCAAAGGATATGACCTCTTTTAAAAATATCTACTAGTTATCAATACAAGAAATCCATAACATAACATATACTGGAAAGAAGGAAGACTGATGAATTCTGCTGATAGCTGAATGATCAGCAAAGGCTGACCTGAAAGGCAAAAAAAATAAATAAATTTGAAAACAATACACCAGGTTGGAAGAGACCTTCAAGATCATTGCGTCCAACCCATCAACCAATCCAACCCACCTAAACAACTAAACCATGGCACCAAGCACCCCATCAAGTCTCCTCCTGAACACCTCCAATGAAGGTGACTCCACCACATCCATGGGTAGCCGATTCCAATGGGCAATCACTCTCTCTGTATAGAACTTCTTCCTAACATCCAGCCTAAACCTCCCCTGGTGCAGCTTGAGACTGTGTTCTTTTGTTCTGATGCTGGCTGCCTGAGACAAGAGACCAACCTCCACCTGTCCACAACCTCCCTTCAGGTAGAGAGCAATAAGGTCACCCCTCAGTCTCCTCTTCTCCAGGCTAAGCAACCCCAGCTCCCTCAGCCTCTACTCATAGGGCTTGTGTTCCAAACCCCTCACCAACTTCATTGCCCTTCTCTGGACACACTCCAGCACGTCAACATCTTTCCTAAACTGAGGGGCCCAGAACTGGACACAGGACTCGAGGTGCGGCCTAACCAGTGCAGTGTACAGAGGCAGAATGACCTCCCTGCTCCTGCTGGCCACACTGTTCCTGATGCAGGCCAGGATGCCATTGGCCCTCTTGGCCACCTGGGCACAGTGCAGGCTCATGTTCAGCCTACCATCAACCAGCACCCCTAGGTCCCTCTCTGCCTGGCCACTCTCCAGCCACTCCGACCCCAGCCTGTATCACTGCATGGGGTTTCTGTGGCCAATGTGCAGAACCCGGCACTTGGATGTGTTCAATCTCATGCCCTTGGACTCTGCCCATCTGTCCAGCCTGTCGAGGTCCCTCTGCAAAGCCTCTCTGCCCTCCAGCAGATCAACTCCTGCCCCCAGCTTGGTGTCGTCCACAAATTTACTGATGATGGACTCAATGGCCTCATCCAGATCATCAATAAAGATGGTAAAGAGCATGGAGCTTAGCACTGATCCTTGGGGCACACCACTAGTGACTGGCCTAAATAAATATTTGAAAAATAAATAAAATATTTGAAAATCTAAATAAACAGAAGGTGGAGTCACCATCCCTGGAGGTGTTCAAAAAGGGTTTGGATGTGGCACTTGAAGTCACGGTTTAGTTAGTCATGAGGTGTTGGGTGATAGGTTGGACTTGATGACCTCTGAGGTCTTTTCCAAGCTTATTGATTCTGTGATTCTATCCATCTCCCAGCAAGCTAGCTAGACAGTATCTTAGTTTTGGAGTTTTTTATTGCATAGCTTATTATCATGGAATCTAAACATCCAACACTCTAAACAACAAGCAGAGTGAAGAAGCTGACAAAATACTTCCCTGGAACACTGCAAATCTTGCTATTTTGTGCTATGTTTGCACAGCTCATGCATGAATGCTCTCCTCATATTACTGAGATTTTGTTTGCTAAGATAGTGAGGATAAATTAGGAAACATATATTTTGTGACTTTAACTGAAAGGGCAGAAATATTTCCAGGGCTGCACAATGAAATTTAGTTTTTATTTCTTAACATAAAGGGTTATGGTAATGAAAAGGAGTTCATGGACATTGCTTTCTCTTCTTTCCAAATCTCATTTTATTTATTAATAACTGCAAAATTCCACAAAGCCTCAGCTTGCTATATGTGATGTTACTTCTTCTGAACAGGAAAATCATGTGGACTGTTAAATGATCAATTCAATTTGTTTATTTTTGAAACTAAAGAGACCAGAATGCAAGGACAAGCCTTGTGGAATTCATGGTAAATCTAATCAGATACAAGAACATTTGTAAATCTCTGTGCATCTTCACATTATTTTTCTTTGTGGTAATAGCATTTGCAGGAAGACAGTTGTTGTATACAGTTGTTAAACAAGAAGAGTAATTTCTTATATTCTAATAGGGAATACTATGTATGTAACTAGAATAGAGTAGAGTAGAGTAGAGTAGAGTAGAGTAGAGTAGAGTAGAGTAGAGTAGAGTAGAGTAGAGTAGGGCAGAGCAGAATAGAATGGAATGGAATGGAATGGAATGGAATGGAATGGAATGGAATAGAATAGAATAGAATAGAATAGAATAGAATAGAATAGAATAGAATAGAATAAACCAGGTTGGAAGAGACCTTCAAGATCATTGAGTCCAACCCATCATCCAACACCATCTAATCAACTAAACCATGCAACCAAGCACCCCATCAAGTCTCCTCCTAAACACCTCCAATGATGGTGAGTCCACCACCTGTCTGGGCAGCCCATTCCAATGGCCAATCATTCTTTCTGTGAAGAATTTCTTCCTAACATCCAGTCTAAACCTCCCCTGGTGCAGCTTGAGACTGTGTCCTCTTGTTCTGGTGCTGGTTGCCTGGGAGAAGAGACCAGCCCTGGCCTGTCTACAGTCTCCCTTATATGCTCTCTCTCTATATATATACACACACACATATCTATAAAATGCATATTTTAACTATTATTATTCATAGAGAATAGAATAGAATAGAATAGAATAGAATAGAATAGAATAGAATAGAATAGAATAGAATAGAATAGAATAGAATAGGAATAGGAATAGGAATAGGATTAACCACTTTGGAAGAGACCTTTGAGATCATCGAGTCCAACCTGTCATCCAACACCATCTAATCAACTAAACCATGGCACCAAACACCCCATCCAGTCTCTTCCTAAAAATTTCCAGTGATGGTGACTCCTGTTCTCACTTTCTGTAACAATATTCATTGCTTGTTTTTGGGGAGCCCATAACTGCCTGTCCTACGCAGAATTCACTCTGCAAGGCATATTCAGCTCTCAAAGCTAAATGCAAAAGATGGAGCACAATACTATAAAGACCACTACACTAACTTGTAATTCCTCCAAATTCTATATGTTTTCAGTTTGGGAGTCTATAGCTCCCTATAGTCTATAGGTGAGTGCTAGAGTATCCACATGCTGCTGGATGTGCTGTGTTGCTTGGCTCTTCCACACTTAGACTCTGAGATTCTAATCTTGAAGGTTTCTTCCAACCTGGTCTATTCTAGTCTAGTCTAGTCTAGTCTAGTCCAGTCTAGTCTAGTCTCTTCTATTCTATTCCATAATAGTGGCTGGAGAGCGGCCAGGCAGAGAGGGACCTGGGGGTACTGGTTGATTGTAGGCTGAACATGAGCCTGCAGTGTGCCCAGGCAGCCAAGAAGGCCAATGGCATCCTGGTCTGCATCAAGAACAGTGTGGCCAGCAGGAACAGGGAGGTCATTCTGCCCCTGTACACTGCACTGGTTAGGCCACACCTTGAGTCCTGTGTCCAGTTCTGGGCCCCTCAGTTTAGGAAAGATGTTGTCTTGCTGGAGCATGTCCAGAGAAGGGCAACAAAGTTG
Organism: Picus viridis; assembly: GCA_033816785.1. Lineage (NCBI taxonomy): Eukaryota > Metazoa > Chordata > Aves > Piciformes > Picidae > Picus > Picus viridis. The sequence continues at coordinate 84,377,404 of CM066566.1, read as the reverse complement.
GTGAGGAGTTTGGAACACAAGCCCTCTGAGGAAAGGCTGAGGGAGCTGGGGTTGCTTAGCCTGGAGAAGAGGAGACTGAGGGGTGACCTTATTGCTCTCTATAACTACCTGAAGGGAGGTTGTAGCCAGGCAGAGGTTGGTCTCTTGTCTCAGGCAGCCAGCACCAGAACAAGAGGACACAGTCTCAGGCTGTGCCAGGGCAGGTTTAGGCTGGATGTTAGGAAGACGTTCTATACAGAGAGAGTGATTGCCCATTGGAATCGGCTACCCGTGGAGGTGGTGGAGTCAGCATCATTGGAGATGTTCAGGAGGAGAATGATGGGGTGCTTGGTGCCATGGTCTAGTTGTTTGGGTGGGTTGGATTGGTTGATGGGTTGGACGTGATGATCTTGAAGTTCTCTTTCAACCTGGTGTATTGTATTGTATTGTATAATGCCTAGCAGCTTGTCAGCTCTTTTTGTAATGATTTTTTTCCCCGTGCTCTCTGGACCACTCTCAAGCTTCAGTGCTTATGTACCTCAGAGTCAACTTCACACCAGTGGAGAAGAGGAATCTGCTTTGGACAGTTTTGCCATCTGTGAGATCCATGTGTAAGTCATTTGACTTTGCTGCTCTAAACCCATCAGTTTTGCAGCAGTTACAACCCAGCAGTTATGTACATGGATAATTTTATGGAATGGGCTAGATCCTCGAATCGATAGAGACAAACTAACAGGTTACATAAGTGCCAAGATATTTGCAGCAAGAAGGCTTTAGCCTTTAAGATTTTTCTGGCTTTTTTTACAGCTTCCAGCACATGTCCTCCATTTTATTGAACACCCTTCTTGCCCCAGTTCATAAATGTTCACCTGGCACAGGAATAGATATGCTTCACTCAGGAGCCAAGTGTGTTTGTCAACCAGGAGTGTTTGGATTATGGACCACATGATGAACAAAGGTGAAATCATGACAACTTCATAGTATCATAGTATCAGTCAGGGTTGGAAAGGACCACAAGGATCAGCTAGTTCCAACCCCTGCCATGGGCAGGGACACCCCACACTAGGTCAGGCTGGCCAGAGCCTCATCCAGCCTGGTCTTAAACACCTCCAGGGACGGGGCCTCAACCACCTCCCTGGATAACCCATTCCAGGGCTTCACCACTCTCATGGTGAAGAAATTCCTCCTCATGTCCAGCCTAAGTCTCCCCACCTCCAGCTTCATTCCATTCCCCCTAGTCCTATCACTACCTGATATCCTGAGAAGTCCCTCCCCAGCCTTCTCGTAGGCCCCCTTCAGATACTGGAAGGCCATTCAGCAATTGTGGGTGAACACATGCAAAGTGATAGAGTCAGAGGACTCTCATTTGGCCCTGTTGTTATTCATGAGCAGAGAATAAAGATCTGACTCTGTGACAATTGCACTGGTGTTTATCAGCAAGGCAAGTGCTTTTTAAAATGAAGATTAAAAAATGACATTGCCTGTTCATAACAGCCTATCAATTCAATCTAGGGTTGGTTTTTTTTTTTTTTATGGTATATGTAAATTATGTTTTGGATTTGATGCAATCTACAAAAATATGATTAAAATGCCTTTTTCCTGTTTATTTCATTCTATCATCCATGATAAGATGTCACCCCTGAATTGAGAAGTCATATGCATTAATAAATAGTCCCAGATTTTCAGTAACTGCTTCGGAAAAGATGGGTTTTATCCAAGCAGTGAAGGAAAAGCTTCATCAGAGTTTAATTTCTCTGAAAATGGGGAAGATATCTTTGGAATTTGCAGTCTCTACTCAGTGCAAACTACTTATGCACAGCTGTGTTGCTTCCTACAGAGCTTCACTCAGCACCTGCCTTCCATCAGTTATTCTCCACTCTGCATTTATCTTCCCTGTTTATAATGACAGCATAGGGTTTGATCGTCCTCTCCAGAGGCAAACTCCACAACTATAGGATGAAGCTATAGCTGAGGTCATCCTACACAGTGCTCCTAGCAATTCTCCAGGTGACTGCCTGTTTGTGCCTGCTTGTAGGACTGGAGGTAGGGCGGGCTCCAGGGAGAAGATAATGCAGCTTCAGTTTGCTGTTTCCTAGGAGATTCATTCAAGAGCTGAATCTGTTTGGAAATGCTGGTCCCTTGTTGAACAAGCAAGTTCTGCACACACACAGCTCACCCTTTGAAAGCTCTCACTGCTGGGCCTGATTTTGAGGGGAATATTGCTGCTCAGTGTGGCCTGCTGAGACAGCTGAGCTTCATAGGCTTGGACAAGAAGAGAGGATGGCACACAAAATCAAGAAGAATTTGGAAGCAGTGACTCCAGCTTTTAGTACAGCTACAATGCACAGTTAAAGCAAATCTATGCTGGGTGTGTCTAAGAAAGGGATTAGAAATGTCCCAATAAAACCCTGTAATCTTACCTTAGTTGTATATGAAGCTTAGTACAACTTTTGAATGATATTTAAATATATGAAGATGAATGAAAAAGAGGGTACAATGGCCCATGAATTAGCAAGTGGATTGTGTCTGACTGAACTTTGGCAACTGAGCTTGTCTGAAGAGATTAATTTAGCACTTAATCTACTTGGATTCAATGCACATGGAAAATTATTACACAGTTGGAATAAAAGGTGGATTAGCACAGGATCACAGTGTGGGAACTACAATAAAATGTGCTAAAATGAAGGTGAATTGTTAGCCACAGTTCCTCAGGAACTGGTGTCAGACCCAGAGCTATGGAAAACATCGGTAGTATCTTGACTACAAAAAATAGGAATGTGTTAATAATTTATTTATTCTTTTCAAGAAATACAAGTGCAGCAGACATTAACAATATGGAAGATGATCAGAATATCACTTGGGAAGAGATGGATAGGCCTGAGAACTAGGACAACATATGTGATTTAATTAGTGCGAAATGAGAGGTAATGAATATGGGGAGCACTGAGGATTTCTTCAATCAGAACTTCTGCAATCATTCTAAGGCCCACTGCTTGAAACAAGAAGACATAGGGGCATTAGTCAGTCAATGAATTATTATGCACCACCTAGGTGCATGTAGCAGTAAAAAAATGGAAATACAATTCTCAGATCTGTCCAGTGAGACTATTACAAAACCAAATCATTAAGTATTAATTATAAGTTGCACTTGTGAGACATTACCTGGTAGAGAGTTTAGAATTCCAGTCATAAAGACTCAAAAGTGAAACTCCTGGTGGAACTGGCGGAGAGGGGAAAAGAGGCAATGTTATTGCTATAGGAGCAGGAAACCTGTTTTGTGGCCAAAGCTTATCAATTTGTTTAATGTAACTGAATGAAAACCAAGAGCATTTTTGGTCTACTTGTATAAAGATATGAAAAAAAGGAGATGGAAAAGAAAAAAGAAGTCTCATCAAGTCTAAGGTACAATTTTGACATAGCTAGGACCTGATAATTGTGGCATAGAAATAGAAAAAAGAGGTTCTAGAAAAATCTTACATTAGAAGTGGTGGTAGAAAGAAACTGAATTGGTTTCAATACATAATATTTTCAGTGACACCAATTTGATATTGTTGCTGATTATGATGATGGAGAGCTGGAGTAAAGTCAGTCAGAAGTCTCCTGAAGCATGAGACCTCTTTACTGAGCTGGGAAAATGAATTAAAATAAAAGACCAAAACTCCAATTTTTAAAGTAATTACATTGTCCTTAGGCAAATAGACCTAATGTGTTGAAACCACAGTAACCAACAAACAATGTGCAATGGTAAATGGTAAACAAACAATGAAATGGTAAATGGCAAAAGACTAAGTGTCCTGGTTTTACTGGGTCAGATCACAGCTACAGGCTGCAGACCATTAGCAGTTTTGAGTCAGCCAGGACAGCTCACCTGAGTTGGCGTAGTCCATATCATGAGCATCACACAGGCAAAAGTTGCTTAGGACAGTGAGCTTTCTGCCTCAGCTGCTTTCTACCTTCCTGTTTATTGTGACCACTGTAGATTCACTGGGCTTAAGTATAACTTTTTATCCTAGAATCATAGAATCAACAAGGTTGGAAAAGACCTCAAAGATCATCAAGTCCAACCTGTCACCCAAGACCTCATGACTACTAGACTAGACTAGACTAGACTAGACTAAACCAGGTTGGAAGAGACCTTCAAGATCATCACGTCCAACCTATCATCCAACCCACCTAATCAACTACTAGGCCGTGGCACCAAATGCCACATCCAATCCCTCTTGATCACGTCCAGGGTCAGTGATTCCACCACCTCCCTGGGCATCCCATTCCAATTGCTAACAACTCTCTCTGTGAAGAACTTTCTCCTCACCTCGAGCCTAAACTTCCCCTGGTGCAGCTTGAAACTGTGTCCTCTTCTTCTGGTGCTGGCTGCCTGGGAGAAGAGACCAACCCCCTCCTGGTTACAACCTCCCTTCAGGTAGTTCTGTTCCATTCCATTCCATTCCATTCCATTCCATTCCATTCCATTCCATTCCATTCCATTCCATTCCATTCCATTCCATTCCATTCTGTCACTCTCCTTTCAGCAAAAGCAGCACAGAAATTACTTGCAGTCTGCACTGCTCACAGAGGAAGGGAAGGGAACTCATTTTCCTTTGCAGTTACCAACACCTGAGACCAACCAACTTAAAACAAAGATATTTTTTTTTCTTCTTTTTCTCCTTCTCTCTTTTCCCTCCCAGAGTGTAAGAAAGAAATTGTATTTGTGAACATAAACAGTATGTTGCTATAACACTTTCCCAGTCCCAGTCATTTTCTCAGACTGTTTTCCTTCCCCCTGAAGATCTACAGCACTGTTCTGGTGCATTAGAGAGTCCCCCAGGATTCCTGTATATGGACTACCTTAATGAGTTCCATGTAAACCATAGAATAGACTAAGTATGCAGGCAACATTTTAATGCATTCTCCAGAAGCAAAGTTTCCTCTCAATAAAGTGACTGAGTTCTCAGCAAAGTAACTTTTACAGTTGAAGAAATTTCATTTTTCTGAATTCACAGTTGTTAGCATCTGTGTGTATTTTGCTGTTTTTACTTGAATGCACTGATCATATGCTAGTATTTGATTTATGTTAATGTTAATTGGATGGTAATGAAAGAGGAAATAATATAAAAAGAAAAGTGCTGCAGGGGAGCAAAAGACCAAGAGGGTTTGATTCATTTCCTTCAGGAATGTTTCCACTGGTTACACTGAGCCTTAGGTCTTGTCCTTAATGAAAAAAAAAAAAAAAAAAACAAAAGTAGGGTTCACTAACAGAAATTTTTAAATTACACTTTGTATTTAAAAAAAAGAAAGAAGAGAAAAATAAAGAGAAAAAGGAGAAAAAGAAAAAGGAGAAAAAGAAAAAAAGAGAAAAAGAAAAAGGAGAAAAGAGAAAAGAAAAAGAAAAAGGAGAAAAAGGAAAAGGAATGAGAAAAGGGAAAGAAAAACAAAAAAAAGAAAAAAAAAGAAAAAGAAAAAAGAAAAAGAAAAAGAAAAAGAAAAAAAAAGAAAAAGAAAAAGAAAAAGAAAAAGAAAAAGAAAAAGAAAAAGAAAAAGAAAAAGAAAAAGAAAAAGAAAAAGAAAAAGAAAAAGAAAAAAAGAAAAATAAAAAGAAAAGGAAAAAAGAAAAAGAAAAAAAGAAGAGGAGAAAAAAAGAAAAAGTGAAATAAAAGGAGAAAAAGAAAAATAAAAAGGAGAAAAAGGAAAAGGAAAAGAAGAAGAGGAGAAAAAAGAAAAAGTGAAATAAAAGGAGAAAAAGAAAAATAAAAAGGAGAAAAAGGAAAAGGAAAAGAAAAGCCAAAGGAAAAGGAAAAGAAAAGCAAAAGCAAAAGGAAAAGGAAGAGGAAAAGGAAAAGGAAAAGGAAAAGGGAAAGTGAAGGAGAAAGAAAAAGAAATAAAGAAAAAGAAAGAAAGAAGAGATAAAAATAAAAAGAAAAAGAAAGAAAAAGAAAAAGAAAAAAAGAAAAAGAAAAAGAAAACAAAAAAGAAAACGAAAAAGAAAAAGAAAAAGAAAAAGAAAAAGAAAAAAAAAAAAAAAAAGAAAAAGAAAAAAAGAAAAAGAAAAAAGAAAAAGAAAAAGAAAGGAAAAATGAGTACAATTCTACCTTCCAAACACCTATGTGGAAAGCAAAATGGGAGTTATTTGTTGAAATTTGTTGTTTAATGGTTATTTATTTATTTATTTATCCAGGACTTCTGTTTGGTATCCTTCCCCCCTTTATTTTGTTTTAAATTAAAATATTTTAAAACAAGCTCTTTTCCCTCAAAACTGCAGCAATGCTTGTGATGGAGAGGCTTTCTGGGTTTCTTTACCTGTATTGGAAGAAGAGTGGACCTCATGAACTGCGAGAAGGACACAAAATCCTTTCACTGCCTTTTGCACCTGATTTCACAGTTATCATGTTCCCTGGTATGTTCCTTGCTTGAAGAACGTGGCCCAGATATATCAATGACAAATGCCCAGTACAGATGAAGCATTGCATTCTGAGAGAGAGAAGTTAGCTGTGGGGATGCCAGCTTTGTCTTGCCATTTCCCTTTATGACAAGAGAACAGACATTTTGACTTGCTTTGTACACTAGCATAGGCATGCCCTGCAAGTTCTAACTAAATGCTTTACTCCTGTGATGACTTTTTTTGCATTCTTACTACCAAAACTCCTGCCTGTTTTTAAATTGCCATAACAAAGATTATGCCAACACATCATTGGCTTTGCCAGGACTGTTCATAGTATCATAGTATCAGTCAGGGTTGGAAAGGACCACAAGGATCATCTAGTTCCAACCCCTTGCCATGGGCAGGGACACCCCACACTAGATCAGGCTGGCCAGAGCCTCATCCAGCCTGCTCTTAAACACCTAGAGGGATGGGACCTCAACCACCTCCCTGGATGACCCATTCCAGGGCTTCACCACTCTCATGGGGAAGAACTTCCTCCTCACATCCAGTCTGCATCTCCCCACCTCCAGATTCATTCCATTCCCCCTAGTCCTATCACTACCTGAGATCCTGAGTAGTCCCTCCCCAGCCTTCTTCTTCTCCCCACCCTTCAGATACTGGAAGGCCACAATGAGGTCACCTGGGAGCCTTCTCTTCTCCAGACTGAACAGCTCCAACTCCTTCAGTCTGTCCTCACAGGATAGGTGCTCCAGCTCTCTGATCATCCTCGTGGCCCTTCTCTGGACACCTTCCAGCACGTTCACATCCCTCCTGTAATAGGGGCTCCAGAACTGGAGGCAGTACTCCAGGTGGGGTCTCACCAGAGCTGAGTAGAGGAGGAGAATCCCCTCCCTTGACCTGCTGGCCACACTTCTCCAGATGCAGCCCAGGATCTGATTGGCTTTCCGGGCTGCAAGTGCACATTGAGAGCTCCTGTTGAGCTTCTCGTCCACCACCTCTCTCCTCAGGGCTGCTTTCCAGCCAGTCACTGCCCAGCCTGGATTTGTGCCTGGGACTTTCAACATCACTTCTTCTGTTATGTCAGCACTTGCAAAGTGTTAATTTTCCAACAAATTAATTTGTTATTTTGAATTTACAGAAGTATAATATGAATGGGGTAGAATGAAATAAACAAACAAGCAAAGGACGAAAAATGTAGGAAACTCTTTGGAAAGACATGCTGAAGTCAATGGATTTTAAGATATCCTCTTGCTTCTGGTGTTACTGGAAAAGCTGTAACACCCCAAGCCTCTTGTGGGCAATTTATGATATTAAATAACTCAGGATTTTTATATCTTCCAGAATTATAGCTGTATAGGGGGATCTGAATTAGGGAGTGCGGAAAGAGGGACTGTGATTTGAAACCTCTCTCACATTGCATTAACATAGAATCATAGAATGCACTGGGTTGGAAGGGACCTTTAAAGGTCATCTAGTACAACACCCCTGCAGTAAGAAGGGATATTTTTAAGTAGATCAGGTTGCTCAGAGCCCCATCAAACCTGATCTTGGATGTGTCTAGGGATGGTGCCTCCACCACCACCCCTGCCAACCTGTTTCATTGTTCCACCACTCTCATAGTAAATAACTTCTTAATGTCCTTTTAAATCTACCCTTCCCTATTGCTACATGCTCTTTGTCAATAGTCCTTCCCCAGCTTTCTTGTAGGCTCCCTTCATATACATGATTGTAATGTAGAGAGGGTAACTGTTTTTTGGCTTGAGATTTTTATCACTAAGACCTAAGGATTCTTTCTGGATTTGCAGTAATTTTCCCTCTGTCTTACCATACAGCATTACTGTGGTTTAGCCTTAGCCATACACAGGTTTGATTAAGTGAGGAGTGGACATTGAGTGCAGGGTAGTAAAAAGCATGCATTACCCCACAGCTTTGGAAGTTGAAATTCAGCATGCAAGAACCTTTGCAGCTCTTAACTCCACATCTGTTCTGTTTTGAGAATGTATACACATGGATTTGATGCTGGCCATTATCCCTAATTCAGACTGCAGATGTCAGGACAATATGTTTGTAGGTGGGGCAAGAATGTAATAGAAAGGTGTGAGTGGGCTACCAGACAGACTATACCTGATTTATTAAATGTTGAAAAGCAAAGCAAAGCAAAGCAAAGCAAAACTAAACTAAACTAAACTAAAGAAAACTGTTGCTTCTATGTTAAAGTTATTGCAGAATAAGGCTAGACTTTTCAGCATCTCCCAGTGGTAATGTGACCAGTTCCAGTGTCCCATTCTCTGCTGTACACTCTACATTTTAGAATTAATCTCTAAGGATCAGGTACATTACTATCACAGTCAACTAGGTAGCAAAGTTTGTAGGACTTCTGAATGGTACTCACTAAGTCCACTTTTCAGTAGTCTGTTCCCATTCAAGAGTTTTTAAAAGGATACCAAGGTGAAAGATGCCAAGCACCTTCTTTGGCTTCTTTGATTTCATCCCTATCTCAATGACTCAGCCTTAGGTAGTTCTGTAAAGTAATGATAGGTTACACAGTCTCACACAGTATCACCAAGGTTGGAAGAGACCTCAAAGATCATCAAGTCCAACCTGTCACCACAGACTTCATAACTAAACCATGGCACCAAGTGCCATGTCCAATCCCCTCTTGAATACCTCCAGGGATGGTGACTCCACCACCTCTCTGGGCAGCCAGGTTCTGAATGACCTTTGTTCCACCTGGAGTCAGGAGTCCTGTACATACAGTAAGACACTAACACCCATGAACAGCCTGATTAAAGAGTACATGGAGCATGGATTTTGCCAGATTGACTCCACAGAGATAGAAAGTAACAGATCCCTTTGAGGACTCAGCCTGAAGGCTTTGAGTTGTTGGTATTTATGCTGATATACACAGGCAGTGCTGGGAAGGAAGGAAGGTTAAGGGCTTCAGCACATCATGGTGCTAGAAGAAAGAACTGTCTATTGTCTATTCTCAGCAAAGGGAATAATGCTACAGAAAGGTTTTTAAGCTACCCTCCACTTGCAGATGTTACAGTGACAGCTATTCAGTCCAACTCAGCCAAGTGTTCTCAGGTCCCATGTCAAGGGAAGCAGACAATGATAAATTGAATAAAGCAGGTGGGCTGTTGAGAAAGAACAATGGTAAAAACAACAAGCAATGGGGCAGAGGGGTTCTGCAGCTGTCTCTGCTTTACATCCTTTTATCAGTGGTCCCACTTGAGGAAGAACAGGACTTAGCATTCAGAGGAGGCTGAGCATAATTTTGGAGAAATATTTTTAAACTCTTCCCTTTTTGTTCATTTTTATTGACCTTAGCCCCAAATTCTCAGTGATCTTTTAATATATGGGGAAAATAAGCAAAGCATTTGCACTCATGTCAATCTAAATGGAAGCCATTTCTTTGGAGTTTTATCTTTTTGTTCCCCGGCTTTTCGCAAGCATTATTTTATCGTTTCATTTCTCTTTTAATCCCCCTTTGTTTCGTTTGGCAGCCACAACAATAGTTTCTAGCCTTTGGCAAGGAAAACAGATGAGCAAATATTCTCTGTCTTGGAAGGTGAATGGATTGCCCCAGCGACAGGCCTCTCCAGCTTTCCAGCTAGCATGAATCCTGAGCCTACTCTTAAATCGGGAAGTCAGCAGCCATGCCAGCACAATGCATTGCCAGAACTGTTCAATCAGGCCAGTCTATATTGATTTATTTTTCAATGTATTCAGCATCAGTTACTCTGTTTTCTGTCAGTTAGCTATACTGTCACAGGCTTTGATTCACCATCCCTTCCGCCGCAAATCCTATGAACGCACTATCAAGCGACCAGCGCGCCTTGGATTTGAAGCTGACAATACAGGATCAATGTCCCAGGGGTTCGACCCTGAATTTCAATAATTCAATTAAATTCCTTGAATACCGGATTCAGCCAGAACATTGATTTCACATTGCTTGCATGTTCACGTACAAGACTGCCTCTGCAGAGAGCCTGCGTACAGTCCCCTTGCTGGCACATAACGAAGGGAAAAGAGAAGATATTGAACTGTAAGAAAGATAATCCAGTCTTGAACCTGCTGAGCCTATTATGTGAAAAACTGTTCGGGAGGCTGCTGCAGCAGCGGAAGCCACTAGAGGATACTGTGTGTAAAATTTGGGCTTTATTAAAAATGTATAAACATATCCAGTATTAGGTGTTAAAGCTATTGCTGCAGGTATGAAATGAGCTTAACTGAGAAGTCCTGGGTTCCCTTTAGACTAATTTACAACTAACTGAGGGAAAAAATAAACTCTTTTATTGCCTGAGTAATTCTATGCTACCTATAACAGTAGTTAACAGTTAATAAGAATTTATGCCTCTCATAACGGAAAGGTGCATCTAGTTTCATCAAGCAAGAAGGCTTGTATTACACATCCTAGTAATTCCTTGTCCATTAAATTGTTCACAAACTGTATAGGAAGAAAGAAGGAAAGAGTCTGTGCAACAAAATATTTGTGAAGCCACAGTTTGTTACCACATAGAAAGGCAGACAGGCAGGGGCTGGTCTGTTCTCCCAGGCAACCAGCACTAGAACAAGTGGACACAGACTCAAGCTGTGCCAAGGGAGGTTTAGACTGGATGTTAGGCAGAAATTCTTCATAGAGAGAGTGATTGGCCATTGGAATGGGCTGCCCAGGGAGGTGGTGGAGTCACCATCATTGGGGGTGTTTAGGAGGAGACTTGAGGGGGTGCTTGGTGCCATGGTTTAGTTGATTAGATAGTGTTGGATGATGGGTTGGATGTGATGATCTTGAAGGTCTCTTCCAACCTGGTCTGGTCTATTCTATTCTATTCTATTCTATTCTATTCTATTCTATTCTATTCTATTCTATTCTATTCTTTCTTTAAAGAATGGCCCAACTTCCAGGCCCAACCCCAGGCTTCTCTGGAGCTATTTCTTTGGACTCAGCAGTCTACAATTGCACAGTGCCCTTAGTGACTAGTTATTCATGCCAGCTGTAAGTGTGACAGCCTCCCTCCCATCCAAAGGCAGCTGCAAATTTGTAAATGTGGGATGTGCCAAGTAGTGATAAACACTCCTCCTTAGTCTGCAGCTGTAAGCTCCTTGGGACCCTCATTACCTCTTGGTGGGTGTTTGCACAGTGCCCAGAATGAGAAGGTGTGGGTTTATTTTAAGAAATAGCTGTAATGGGAGAAGGTAAAAGAGCAATAATTGATAGTAATAACAACTATGAAATCAACCACCCAGACAAAAGAAAAATTGCCAGAGCTAGAGGGCCTTTTGCAATTAAAAGGGGGCACTTATCCCTACAGTCTAATACAGAGGTCATTTTTCATTGGCCACCAAGGGACAAGTCATTCCCCCTTTAACAATTTTACTGGGACTTCAATTAAGAAAAATTCCAATTGGTTGTAATTAAGCATTGTAGCTATTGAATATTTAAGCAAAACTTCCAGTGAGATTCTGTAGCAAAGAGTCTATATAGCACATACCCCAGAAAGTAAGCATTTATAGGCCTTTCAGTATCAATACTTGCGCTAGTGCAGCCAGCAACAGTGAATCAAAACAACACTGCAATTTTTAAAGGGCACAACTTTTTTTTTTTTTCTTTTAATAAGCTTCAGCCATTTCAATTCTATAGGTCAGATTTCCCTGTGACAGTTCTAGGTGTTGATCTGTTAGAGATCTGCAAAGTGACCTTGATAGGCTGGGCAGATGGGCAGAGTCCAAGGGCATGAGATTTAACACATCAAAGTGCCGGGTTCTGCACACTGGCCACAACAACCCCATGCAGTGCTCCAGGCTGGGGTCAGAGTGGCTGGAGGGCAGGGTACTGGTTGACAGTAGGCTGAACATGAGCCAGCAGTGTGCCCAGGCAGCCAAGAGGGCCAATGGCATTCTGGCCTGGATCAGGAAGACTGTGGCCAGCAGGAACAGGGAGTTCATTCTGCCCCTGTACACAGCACTGGTTAGGCCACACCTTGAGTCCTGTGTCCAGTTGTGGGCCCCTGAGTTTAGGAAGGATGTCAAGTTGCTGGAATGTGTCCAGAGAAGGGCAACAAAGCTGGGGAGGGGTTTGGAGCACAAACCCTCTGAGGAGAAACTGAGGGAGCTGGGGTTGTTTAGCCTGGAGAAGAGGAGGCTCAGGGAAGATTTTATTGCTGTCTACAACTACATGAAGGGAGGTTGTAGACAGGAGGGGGTTTGTCTCTTCTCCCACTCAACCAGCACCAGAACAAGAGGACACAGTCTCAAGCTGAACCAGGGGAGGTTTAGACTGGATGTTAGGAAGAAATTCTTCATAGAGAGAGTGAATGGCCATTGGAATAGTCTGCCTGGGGAGATGGTGGAGTCACCATCCCTGGAGGTGTTTAGGAGGAGACTTGATGGGGTGCTTGGTTGCATGGTTTAGTTGATTAGATGGTATTGGATGATGGGTTATACACAATGATCTTGAAGGTCTCTTCCAGCCTGGTCTATTCTATTCTATTCTATTCTATTCTATTCTATTCTATTCTATTCTATTCTATTCTATTCTATTCTATTCCTTTGTTATAGAAGCAGCCATAAGCCTATTCTAACGTGAGGTATTGAACAAACACTCTAAATACCACAATAAAAAACAAAATAAAAGATGAAGCATGGATGAGGATCAATTACAATTGAAATGGAGAGAGTTTAGAGTAGACAACAATATGAGATGGGCAAAACCATTTACATATGCAATAAATGTGTTGGATGATAGGTTGGACTCGATGATCTCAAAGGTCTCTTCCAATCTGGTTAATTCCATTCCATTCCATTCCATTCCATTCCATTCCATTCCATTCCATTCCATTCCATTCCATTCCATTCCATTCTAAATGAACCGAACAAATGAATATTCTCAGCTTAAAATGTTGTATTAAGTTGAGGAAGGAGAGGAGGATAAAAACTTGGCTATTGTCATCTTTTCAAAAAATATATATATTTTTTAATACAGTCTCTTTTCCACCTAAGGAAAGTAGTCATATTTATTTTTAAAAAGCTTTGTTCCTTTTGTTGACATCTTCTCCAATCACAGTGAAATTTTCTGTGACAGTATCTCCAGGGCCACCCTTTTAATATCTTTTGACAGTGAGGACCTGCCCTCTGAGTAGCTAGGTCATTGAGGGTAAGTCTCCTTTCTATACCATCTTCCACTACACAGGTCTTTTTTATTTCCATCAGCAGTTCACTAATGTGTAGCTAAAGTTAAAACACAGATTTCTTTCCGTCTGTCCCACAAACTGAATTGTAAAGTTAATACTAATAACATTGGCTAGAATAAGATTTCAGGATCAGTCCTCTGGTATACAAGTGCAGTGCTGGTTCATTATACAAATACGCTTGTGACACAGACTGTTGTCCTTCGTGGCTGAAGCAGAGCTAATCCCATTAATTTGTCCATGAAAGACAAGCTGATTTTAAAGCAGGGTCTAGCACAAAGAGGAAAGGACAATTTTTTATTAACTTTCTCCCCTTTCTCAAGACATATTTATTGCTTTCTGCTCAAGCAGAAATAATAAAAGCCTAAGAGTATGACCACTTGCATGAAAAATCTTTCAGCTTTTGTGCATGTAGATAGATTGGACTTCTGACTGAAAATACTCTGTGCATTTCTTAAGCCAGAAACTTTAAGGATTTATAAAATGCCTCATTTGGAAAGATAACAGTGCACAAAAGAGTGAGTTTCATAATACATAACAGCAACATTATTAATTAAAGAGGAGGACATTGCAAGGATATGTCAAAGTAAAATAACCTTCAGCTAGCAGAAACAGACTGGGCTGCAGGTCAGATTTATTGAATTATAGAGAAAGAACTTTTTTTTTGCCTTGTGATAGCAGAATTGCCAGCGAGATACTCAAGACAGGTAAGAGTGACCACTTAGGAAACCTGACTATTGACATATAGAAACTGTATGATAGAACAGGAATATTTTCTCTTAAAATACCTTGTCAGTGGTGTCCTTATGTATCTCTGAAGCAGAAGCTGAACGCAGCAAAATGTAACAAATCCACCATTTAAAAGGGTTAATGTGCATTTGCACACACAAAAGGAGGACTATCAGGTAGTGATAGGACTAGGGGGAATGGAATGAAGCTGGAGGTGGGGAGATTCAGACTGGACGTGAGAAAAAAGTTCTTCACTGTGAGAGTGGTGAAGCCCTGGAATGGGTTGTCCAGGGTGGTTGAGGCCCCATCTCTGGACATGTTTAAGCCCAGGCTGGATAAGGCTCTGGCCAGCCTGATCCAATGTGGGGTGACCCTGCCCATGGCAGGGGGATTGGAACTAGATGATCCTTGTGGTCCCTTCCAACCCTGACTGATACTATGATACCATGACAACCATGCATTGGCTATTGCTCTCCTGTGGGTTGAGCTGTAGGCTTGCAGTCATGGCAGGCACTCCCTTTCTGGGTGCTGAGCATGTACTTCTACTGAACTCAAAACCTACGTGAAGATTCTCTTAATGCATGGTAGTTTGTTGGTAGATTTATCTGAGTGTTCTTGCTCTCCAGATTCTGACACCAGTAGCCATTAGCAGGTTTTAAAGCTTTACATAGACTTAGCAAGGTAGGGTATGCCAATCACCTGAGGACAGGGAAAAGTTGGGACAATATTCTCAAACTTATTATTGCATTGAGAGATGGAGTCAAACTCAGAGAGGTTTATTGTCTGTCTAAACCGTCTGCCTTGAGAATTGTTTGTCCAGTTATGAGCAAACTGGTTTCTCTAAGACTCGTGGTCCTCCTTGACCTTTATATATTGCAGCTATAAACAGGACAGATCTTCAGCTGGCTTTATTTGTCAAAGGTAGGCTGATGTTTAAAACGTCAAAGATTTTCACCAGGTGGCATCTGCACCTCTGCTTAGAACACATTTCTTTTGCACTAGCAGGTCGTACTGAATGGTGCTGCAGTACTGACTAATGCAATCCAGTCTGGAATACTGATAATTAGCAGTGGCTGCAAACATTGATTGGTGGATACGTGGCATTCAGGGAAAGTTTATGCAAACACACACAATGCAGCCCAAAGAATGCAATGTTCTGCTGCCCAGAATATCATCTGTGGCCAGGTCACTTTCTCACAATGAGCTTTCGACCTGCAGTGGGTATGTTAAGTAAATATCATCAAGGATAACCCGTCCTGAAATAATAATGTAGGCTGTTATGTGGAATTCCACATTTTCAGTTCAGACTAGAAAGCTTTCGGAAAATGGCTTCTTAACATGAAGCTAGTAATGGAAAAGAGAAGAGGAGGCTCAGGGGGGACCTTCTGGCTGTCTACAACCACCTGAAAGGAGGTCATAGCCAGGTGGGGGTTGGTCTCTTCTGCCAGGCAACCAGCACCAGAACAAGGGGACACAGTCTCAAGCTGCGCCAGGGGAGGTTTAGGCTGGCTGTTAGTAAGAAGTTCTTCCCAGAAAGAGTGATTTGCCATTGGAATGGGCTGCCCAGGGGGTGGTGGAGTCACCATCACTGGAGGTGTTTAGGAAGAGACTGGAGAGGACACTTGGTGCCATGGTTTAGTTGATTTGATAATGTTGGAAGATAGGTTGGACTCGATGACCTCAGAGGTCTCTTCCTACCTGGTTAATTCTATTCTATTCTATTCTATTCTATTCTATTCTATTCTATTCTATTCTATTCTATTCTATTCTATTCTATTCTATTCTATACCTCATCAGTGTTAATGTGACAATCTTCATCTTATTTCAGGAAAGGTACTTTTTACCTTCTTGCTTGCTTTCTTGGTTCATTTTATTAATTAATTTTACTTCTTTTTCAACCTATAACAACATCTTAGACTGTTTATGTACAAAGTGAGTGTCTATTCTGAAATCCTTCATGGCATGTAACAAAGGTGTAAGCACTCATTCCTTCATCTAAAGCTTTGGTGGGTTGAAGAATATCTTTTACAATATGCAGAGCCTTCAAGTAGCAGAGGCTTCACCCTTTCACAAAATAAATTCTTCTATCAATTGTTTTCGTTGTTAAAAATCCCTTACTAATCTAAATTTGCCTAGTTTCATTTTCCTAGCTAGTGGAAGATTTTTTTTTGTCGTTGTTTGCTAGTCAGAAATCTTTCCCTGAGACACATGGTGATCAAGAGGGGATTGGATGTGTGTGACCGGTTTAGGCTGTGCCTTTAAGAAAGGGACACTTTCTGAACGCTCTGGCTGAATGTTTTGATATTAGAATGAAAAACAAAGATATGCTAATCCAATTTCATTGGTAGAACCCGGCTGTAAGTTCTTTCAGTCTGGGGGGGGGCAGTCAGTCTTCTTCTTCCCCCTGTACTGTGAGCTGGCCTGTTTCTCTCTCTGAAGCAGCAGCTTGCTACGCAGGAACGATTCTTGCTAACCAGATAAGAGAAAACTAACTTTTGCATTCGCTTTGAGCTTTAACAAAGTTTTCCCCTTTTAATTACCTTCCTTTCTCTTTCTCTCTAGCCCTTTTGGGAAAAAGGGGAGGTAGGGAGGGAGAAGGGAGGGACAGGCCGAACCCCCTTGGCCTCAGGGGGGTTGGGGAAAGGTTTCCTGTATTACATACATTGCTGTATATTTCTGTATATATTGTAAATATTGTATATTTTTGTACATATTCACTGCATTCCATATCTGCTTGTAAAATACAGCTTTCATCTGCTTCTCTGGCTGAGTTAGCTGTGGAATTCTTTTGTGTGTGTGGGGGAACCTTCCTACTCCACCACATATTTTTAATCCAAACTTATCCAGTACCACATGCAACTGCACGCAACACCATTCTCGGTCTGGAGAGACAAATCCTGTGGAGACACGGAACTCCAGAGAGGATTGAGTCAGACAACGGAACTCATTTCAAAAACAATCTTGTAAAGAGTTGGGCCAAAGAACACGGCACTTGGTACCATGGTTTAGTCATGGGGTCTGTGGTAACAGGTTGGACTTGATGATCTTTGAGGTCTCTTCCAACCTTGGTGATTCTGTGATTTGGTGATTCTGTGACAGAGCAAGCACCTGACCCTGCCCAAACTAACTCATAACAGAATCACAGAAACATTCCAGTTGGAAAAGACCCTCAGGATCATCACGTCCAACAGGTAACCCTACTCTGCAAACTTCACCCCTAAACCATATCCCCAAACACCACATCCAAACTACCTTTAAACACACCCAGGGTTGGTGACTCAACCACCTCCCTGGGCAGCACATTCCAATGCCTGACCACTCTTTCTGTGAATTTTTTCCCTAATGTCCCAGTTGTAGCTTGAGGCCATTCCCTCTTGTTCTATTACTAATTACCTTTGAGAAGAGACCAGCACCAGCCTCTCCACAATGTCCATTCAGGTAGTTATAAGGAGCGATGAAGTCCCCCCTCAGCTTCCTCTTTTCCAATCTAAACAGCTCCAGCTCCTTCAGTTGTTCCTTAAAAGACTTATTTTTCAGGCCCTTCACCAGATTAATTGCCCTCCTCTGCACTGGCTCCAGCACCTCCACATCTCTCCTGTGTTGAGGTGCCCAAAACTGGACACGATATTGGAGGTGTGTCCTCACCAGAGCGGAGTATAAGGGGGCAATCACCTCCCTACTCCTACTGGACACAGGATTTTTCACAGAATCATAGAATCAATAAGGCTGGAAAAAAAACCTCAAAGATCATCAAGTCCAACCTATCACCCAAGACCTCATGACTACTAAACTATGGCACCAAGTGCCAGGTCCAATCCCCTATTGAACACCTCTTCTCTTTCTCATATACTTTAGTCAACAGGACTGAGCACTAGGATTTCCAGGATCTCAGATAACTCTTTTGAGTCCTCCTTCAACATTTCCAATACATAAATACAATGTTTTGCAGAATACAGATTTTTGTTACTATTTTATTAGTATTATTAATAGGTATATACAGGGAAATAAAAAGTTTCTTCTTTCTCTTAACATTTCTCTTTTTCTTCTGAATATGACTAGGGCTTGGTGTTCTATGTATTCCATCATACCAGGAGCTCATGTTTAGAACACCATCTATTTATGACCTCAGAAACAGTACTTTTTCAAATAGAATAATGTAGAGTAGAGAGTAGAGTAGAGTAGAGTAGAGTAGAGTAGAGTAGAGTAGAATAGAATAGAATAGAATAGAATAGAATAGAATAGAATAGAATAGAATAGAATAGAATAGAATAGAATAGAAACCAGGTCAGAAAATAATGTTCCTCCTTCCTGCAACTCTGGCCTAAATTCCATTTTCACAGGTGCTTGTCCTTAAATTTGGTTGTTTTAAAAGATATGATGTTCAGATTGTCTCATTTTGCTAAATGAACTTGATAACTCTGTAGAACTGACCTGCCTTTATTTCAATTTACCACATCACTGATCTGTAATCTACAGACATTACCAGCAATGATATTTTATTTCAGATCAATGGCATCCTGACCTGTATCAGGAACACTGTGGCCAGCAGGAGCAGGGAGGTCATTCTGCCCCTGTACACTGCACTGGTTAGGCCACACCTTGAGTCCTCTGTCCAGTTCTAGGCCCCTCAGTTTAGGAAAGAGGTTGACTTGCTGGAACATGTCCAGAGAAGGGCAACAAAGTTGGTGAGGGGTTTGGAGCACAAGCCCTGCAAGGAGAGGCTGAGGGAGCTGGGATTGCTTAGCCTGGAGAAGAGGAGACTGAGGGGTAACCTTATTGCTCTCTGCATCTACCTTAAGGGAGGCTGTAGACAGGCAGAGGTTGGTCTCATCTCCCAGGCAACCAGCACCAGAACAAGAGGACACAGTCTCAAACTGCACCAGGGGAGGTTTAGGCTGGATGTTAGGAAGAAGTTCTTCCCAGAAAGAGTGATTGGTCACTGTAATGGTCTGCCCAGGGAGGTGGTGGAGTCACCATCACTGGAAGTGTTCAGGAGGAGACTTGATAGGGTGCTTGGTGCCATGGTTTAGTTGATTAGGTGGTGTTGGATGATAGGTTGGACACGATGATCTTGAAGGTCTCTTCCAACCTGGTTTGGTTTATTCTATTCTGTTTATTCTATTCAACACATTCCCCACCCCCAGTTAGCCCTGGATATTACATGCTGCAGTATCTTTCCTTAAATAAACAATCTACAAGATCACTGAATCACAGGACTATCTTAGAAAGGTAGTACAGATACTTTACAGTGGGCTCTTTACAAATATTCCATTTTAAAGGCTTTTGGCTTCCTCCACACTTTTAATAGCCTGGCCCCAAATACCACCTCAAAATGACATTTCTGGCTCAGGAGATGTGAGAGCCACAGATTGCTGGAGGCTGAGAAGCATCGTGTATGCTTGACCTATTTTACTCTCTGTTGGCATCTGTTGCTGAAGAACTGTTGGGTACTTGGTTTAACCCGGTTTGTCTTTCTCATGGTCTCCATTTTTTAGGCAATTCATATCTATTATTTAGGGGTACCAGCATATTAGCTTTCTTCAGCTTTTCTGCCTGAGTATTCAAATCCTGATCATTCAAGCTAAAGACAGAAGCTATATGACTACAGCAAAAGGTCACATGATGCTTACTTTCTCTTTTTCTGCTGTTACCAATGCGGTGTTCAATAAATACAGGAATAGTCTGTTTCTATTTTCTGTTTGGGAAACCAATCAACCCTGGTATATGCTCAAGTTCTCTTCATGTTTCTGTGCCACAGAGGATTGCTATCATTTGTTCCATATGTATATTTCCAGTGAACAGCAACATTTTTTTGGACAAAAGGAATGACATAGACACTGTTTACAGTAGGCACTGATATTAACTTCAGAAAGTGCAGTTACTTAGAGGAGATATTATCTGAAAATAAAGTTACTGAATGGAATTCTGGTTTAGCTCTAACCAGGTCAATCAGCTAAACAGAACAATCTCTAATAAAAACAAAGGAAGTAAGCAAGTAAAGACAGACTTCAAAGCAGTTTTCTTTAACTTCAATGGAATGTGGTAGAGTTTAGACCTTCTGAAAGTCAGACTACTTCCCTAGTGTTATTTTGATTTCATGAACTGAACTTCAGGCTTATGCTTAGAAAAATCTTATCCCAGATATTAAGTTTGCATTTTACAGTTGTGGCAGTTTAGGTTGGGTGCCTCCTGCTGTTGCTGTGATGTAGGATCCACCTTTGGTACCCTGGGTGTCCAGCCCAGTGGGTGGACACAGGAAGCTGCATATTTCATTCTCATAATGTGCTGCTCCCTATAAATCTATCAGCAAGGTCTCACACTTCCTCTTTTCTTTTCTCATTGCTCCCATGGGAGATGTTCCCTGTCTGGTAATGGAAGGGGAGTTATCTCAAGGCCTCTTGGGCCAGGAGAAGGGGGAAGGGCAATCTCAGATCTGGCCAGCTGCGATTAGCCTAGCAGTGGAGGATGGGGAAGAAAGAGCCCTGGGGGTTTTGGGTGTACCCTCAGGTAGGAAGAAGGAGAATGCTGGGAGGCTTAGTCTTGGGTTCAAGAGGGAAGGATGTGGCACTTGGTGCCATGGTTTAGTCATGAGGTCTGTGGTGACAGGTTGGACTTGACGATCTTTGAGGTCTCTTCCAACCTTGGTGATACTGTGATACTGTATGCTTTGGGATCTCCTTTGTCACTGTGCTTGTAGCTCTCTGTAAAACTGTTCATTGCTTTTCCATTTAAACTTTCCATCACTGCTGCAATCCATTTGTCTGAGTCTCATTTTTCTGTCCCGGTGGGAGGCAAGGAAGGATCTGCCTCAAACCCAGGACAACAGTATAAAAAGCACCAAAACAATTAAGAAAATTAGCCATCAGGCAGCTAGGTTAAGCAATCTTTTAAGGTAGCAGTATCCCTAGAGGCAATGTTTTGCCTACATGAAAAACGTTATTATTGCTTAACAAAGAGGCAAATATGAGACTTTAACAAACTGAAGATTCACCAACAATTTTAGACCTTCTTGCCTTTTCACCTTATTAATGTAGCACATTTTAGTTAACTTTAAAGGAGAATTCAGAGGCTGTAAAGTTGCAAGCTTGAGAGGTAGTTTAATTTCCACCATATGGTGTTTTTGTTTTTATCACCATCTTTGGAACAAAGGCTGGAACTTCCTACCTTGTTTGTTTTTGTTAATATTGCTGCTGCTTTTTTATACTTTTTTCCCCCAGAAGATCTAAATGGTTGACTTAAATCCTATAAGTTTCATTCCTTTTTCCCCATTTTTTTTTCATTTTTATCCTTTTTTGTGGTCTATTTTTTAGCAGCTTTCACATATTCAACATTGCATAAAATGCCCGTTTGTAATTATGTTTAACCTTTGTAAAGCCTCTGGGTAAAGTCTACTCATTAATCTTTAACCTGACAAGCCTTAGGGGTGGTGGAATTGGCACAGCCATGTTATTAGAGGCTCAGAGACCACAGACTAGAGGTACAAAAGGGGTAATTAAGAGGTAGTACGAAAGGAAATGGAACAAAACCAAAGTGTTAGGATCATATTATGGTGCAGGTCAGACAGTAGCAAGGACAAAGGAAAGCAAATTCTTATAGACACAAATCAGAAAACAAATGAGACAGTGCATTTTTCAAAACAAAACCAATTTGATGATCTTTCTTAGCCAAGCATGGATAACCTTCACTAAAATAGATCTCAAACACTGTATTTCTCATACAGCATGGACAAACAGTTGGTTTTAGTATGTCCCTGTTTATCTTTTGTTTGTTCTTAACAAACATGTTTCCTTGCAGTAATTGTGAAAGGCACGTGTTAATACATCTCAATGTCTTAGCAGCAAACAACTTCTCCTGGGCAAGTGTCGTCCAGTAACTGAGGACCAAAGTCTTGTCCCTGGACATCAGCCTGTGAAGTAACGTCTGGCTTCTGGGCAGCTGCTATGTGCTGATCCCAAATCTCTATGGGCTCACAGCACAGATGATCATCAAGGTGGCTTGGAGAGTCTGAGATTTGTGGCATCTGTGGGAAAGGGGTTAGGGACAGGATTCAAAACACTGGCTCTGATGAGGCTCTATGGCTTTTCCAACACCTCAGTAGGGAGCACTTTGAAATTGTGGAAGCTGCTCTCTTTGCTCTTTCTAAAGGACAAGGTCTTGTCATCTTTTTGACTGCACACTGAGACAGGTGTCTAATTTTAAGTTCATGAATTATTCCATCAACCACAGTTAGACTTTTAATTTGATTAGATGCTTACTTGCCTTAGCACCTTTCTTAGTCTGATCTCCTGTGACCTGTCTCGAAAGTGGTGGCATTAAATAGTGACTTTCCCCCAGTCCTCTGAGAAAATCTTTGTCATTTGGTTGTGATATTTAGATTTGGCTCCAGGGCCTGGGTTTCCTTTAAAGGAGATTTAATTTTGTTTTTCTGTAAGCCTTCAGTGTATTACTGAATAAAACAAGACTGTCATGAGTTTCTAAGCTGGTGATACTATAGCCAATAAGTCCTGCACTGGGGAAGGATGAGGCAGGATACAAAACCCAACAGTACCAACTTTGAGGGTGTTATATGCACTTTTACAGCAAGTAATGGTTATTTTCTTGTTAGCTAAAGCTTCCTAGTAGGTAAAGTAATCAAGAGGTTACATAAGAACCTCAGTTTTTATAAGAAATAAATAGTTTTTAAAAATAATTTAAAAGCCATATCTTGGGCATTTCTGTTTCCATAGACGTGCAGGAGCTGTCCAGAAGGTGCAGCATGGTGCTCTGTGCCACTCTCCCTGTGCATGCTAAGACCTCACCTATACTTACTGAAGTAGAGGCCTGTTAGAAATCAAATATCATGTATCTAAGTGACTTACAGACTTATTTTAGGTCTCCCAGGAAGACAAAATGCTTGTACTCTGAAAAGGAAGAAATTGTAAAGGGAGTATGACTATGTTGTACGTCTCAACGTGTTTCTCCAGCTAAACATGTGGAAATGGGTAAGTAGAAAAAGCTTGGAAAAAGAAAAAATAAGGATATAATTGTGAGGACAAAAAGAATACAATTAATTAGTCTTTCTCAAGGGTAACTAATAGACTTGCAAGCATACACTTACAAATATATATTTACAAATACACATTTACAAATATACATTTATGTTTGAATTTACAAGCCCTGTTTGAATTTACAAGCCCTATGGGGAGAGGCTGAGGGAGCTGGGGTTGCTTAGCCTGGAGAAGAGGAGGCTCAGGGGAGTCCTTATTGCTCTCTACAGCTACCTGAAGGGAGGCTGTAGCCAGGTGGGGGCTGGTCTCTTCTCCTAGGCAACCAGCACCAGAACAAGAGGACACAGTCTCAAGCTGCACCAGGGGAGGTTTAGACTGGATGTTAGGAAGAAATTCTTCACAGAGAGAGTGATTGGCCATTGGAATCTGTTGCCCAGGGATGTGGTGGAGTCACCATTATTGGAGGTGTTTAGGAGGAGACTTGATGGGGTGCTTGGTTGCATGGTTTAGTTGATTAGATGGTATAGGATGATGGGCTGGATGCAATTATCTTAAAGGTCTCTTCCAACCTGGTTAATAACCTGGTTCTATTTTATTCTATTCTATTCTATTCTATTCTATTCTATTCTATTCTATTCTATTCTATTCTATTCTATTCTATTCTATTCTATTCTATAATTAAAGCTCTTTCTAAGAAGTGCAACAGAAACATAAATACACTTGCAGGAGGAAACCACCCGTTTTGGTGGGGAGGCGTGACACGATATGGTAGGGCTCAACTTTGCACATAGAATATCTAGTAAGTCAGACAATCTGGTGTGAAATTGGTAGCCACAAATAAAGGCTTATGGTTTTGGACTAATTTCTTTCTGCTCAATACTCCCAGGAAGCATGGCTAACTATAAGAAGTAAACAGAGGGCAAAGACTTCCTTTTTTTTTGGTAGCAGTCAAAATCATCTTTTTGTTCCTCAAATTAAGGTATAAGATTTCTTAAGGCCAGATCTTACCACTTTGAAGATCCAGATCTAAAATACACATTACTGAGGCCCTTTAATTATGGCAAATCAATGTGAAAAAATAGGGGGGGGGGGAAAGGAGGAGATCCTGTAGAGTTATTATGTTAAACTTTGTTAAGGGTGTAAACCTTGTACACTAAGTATCCAATTCTCATGGTTTATATGAACTCCCCAGTTTATTGAGTTTAGTTACAGTTAAAGAGTTAAACCAGAATGAGACCAATTTAATAATGTAGAGAATCATGCCCTGGCTTTTGAAAGATCAGTGTAAATAGGAATAACCCTTCTCCTCCTTTCTTCCCCTAAACCAGCACTTTTTGTTCCTTAATGAGATAGAGAACACGTGTAGCTCCTGCTTGCAGGATTTGCTTATCTTTCTCAGTCCTTCAGGGCTCCCAAGAGGAACTAAATCAAATCCA
Source organism: Picus viridis (assembly GCA_033816785.1). Lineage (NCBI taxonomy): Eukaryota > Metazoa > Chordata > Aves > Piciformes > Picidae > Picus > Picus viridis. Next base: position 84,352,704 of record CM066566.1, on the reverse strand, counting down.
ATCAAACGAATTCTTACTAAATTTAACAAATAACTAGGAGATAGTGAAGGCAGAATAATGGATGCAACAAATATGTGAACTCGGAATATAACTGTAAGACAATTATGGGAAAGAAAAATAGGTCAGAAAAAAATAAGGCAGAAAGTGCTGTGTTTTTAATACTGTATTTATTAGCTGTCTGGGTCAGCTACTTTATCTCTTTCTAATCATCTGTGTAAATAAGACTAGTAATGTCATATTCTTTCATTCCTGCACTAGGCTGACAATTTTCATTGCTTAATGAGATCCAATGTTTCTAGGTTCTACATATGTATACTCATTCTCTTCAACCCTTCAGGGCATCTTCCTTCCCACGATGAAAAACAAACAAAAAAACCCTCTAAGAATAATAAACAGTTTGCAGTGAATTCAGCAAATATGTAGGGTATGAATGTGATGTTTTAAATTTTCAGTTGTAATGAAATTACACTCAAAAACCACAGCATAAATCTCTGCGTGAGGTGCAGAATGGCACAAATCAGTGCCCTGGGTGTTTCCTCTGCAGTCTACAACATCGGCTGTTGTTGGACACAGAGCGCTGGGCCCCTCAGTTTGGGAAAGATGTTGAGTCGCTGGAACGTGTCCAGAGAAGGGCAACAAAGCTGGGGAGGGGTTTGGAGCACAAGCCCTATGAGGAGAGACTGAGGAAGGTGGGGTTGCTTAGCCTGGAGAAGAGGAGACTCAGGGGTGACTTTATTGCTCTCTGCAACAACCTTAAGGGAGGTTGTAGACAGGCAGGGGTTGGCCTTTTCTCCCAGGCAACCAGCACCAGAACAAGAGGACACAGTCTCAAGCTGCACCAGAGGAGGTTTAGGCTGGATGTTAGGAAGAAGTTGTTCATAGAAAGAGTGATTTGCCATTGGAATGGGCTCCCCAGGGAGGTGGTGGAGTCAGCATCACTGGAGGTGTTTAGGAAGAGACTGGATGAGGCACTTGGTGCCATGGTTTAGTTGATTTGATGGTTTTTGGTGATGGGTTGGACTCGATGATCTTGAAGGTCTTTTCCAACCTGTTCTGTTCTATTCTATTCTATTCTATTCTATTCTATTCTATTCTATTCTATTCTATTCTATTCTACTCTATTTAATAAGCATGCATGATTAATACAGCAATAAATGTTGCATTATGTTAAACATGAGTAATCTTTTCAGGCAATCTTGTTTGTATTGATAAATGCATATATTGCTGACCTTTAAAAAAGTTGCAACATTTATCAGAACTTTTTCCTCTCTGGCCTCAGCACTCTAGGGAACATCCTCAAAATAAGGCTAATGTCAAGCCAACATATTACTTGCTTGCATTGGAAGAGAAAAGAAACAGGAAAACTAAATCACATAGGCAGACTGAAGTAACACAGGAAGCAATCAGAAATCCAGGAGCAGCAAGACATGGGACCATTCAGAGTTGAATATTCTTTTATGGATAGACATAATCCTTAGGAGCAAGGAGATTTGAGCCAGTTCACAAAGAAGCTACTGTCCACAAGACATATATAAGCATCATGGGGCTGCTGATATTGAGAGCTGAATGAGGAGCAACTGCAGCTTTGTCACTCTTAGTCTAGCAGAGTAAACAAATCTCTTATGCATCACAGAAAATACCAATAATAGATTCATCTTTTTGCTTCTAAATAAAAATTCCTGGAATATGTCTGTTACACTGCTGAATGCATTTTGAGCATTTTTGCTGGAATCAAATAATTCCTACCACTGTGTGATCCACCCTAACCTCCATACTGTTGCATTATTAGGTTTCTTACACACTGTCATCAAAGGCTGACTGGGTAATTTGAAATCTATCTAGAACATGAATGCCTTTTTGCTGTCCTTAGTCTACCTTTTTAATTTTTCTTTTCAATCATTTTTTATTCACATGGATCAGTTAAGTACATGAGAAGGGAATGATTCATCTATGATCATCCTGATTAACTTAATGCATATTTCATTATCACATTTTATTCGTGCCTTTGAAAGTGGTTTTACCCATTCACATGCTTAATGACTGTGACTCCTAGAACTTGACCTAACTCCTTACTCTGGATTTGCTTCCTTTTTCTCAGTTGAGCAAGGTGATGTGAAGATGTGACATCTCCTTGTTAGATTGCTGCCAATTTCTGCTTTACATGGCCATACATGATCTACTGTCCTGCCCTGTCACTGCTTTCACCCCTCTTCTTGCTCTTCTGTCACTGTCAACTCCATTATCATATTCCTGATTGCTCAGCTCCATAAATAACCCATTAATTCCCTTTAACCCTTCCATTGTGGATTGGTACAGGTGCACTACTTCCAAGTCCTCTCTCTTCCTCATTCATTCAACAAGTCCAAGTGCTGCGTGCTGCACTTTGGCCACAACAACCCCATGCAGAGCTACAGGCTGGGGTCGGAGTGGCTGGAGAGCTCCCAAACAGAGAGGGACCTGAAGCTGCTGATTGACAGCCGCCTCAACATGAGCCAGCAGTGTGCCCAGGTGGCCAAGAAGGCTGTAGTGGGTTGAGGCAGCCCCCCTCCCCACCACAGGCAAGATGACAACTCTGACAAACGGATTGCAGAAGTGATGGAAAAGTTTAAATAGAAAAAGGTGAAGGTGCACAAAGGAACCAGAAACAGTGAAAGAAGAAACCCCAAAACACACCCGGATGAACCCCATCCCCACCTGAGGGTGGGCCCAAGACCCCAGGGCTCGTTCTTCCCCCCACTGCTAGGCTAGTCTCAGCTGGCCAGGCCTGAGACCGCCCATCCCCTGGCCTTGGGCCTAGCCAGGCCCAAGGCTGGGAGACGTCTCCCCCAGTTACCGGGTATTGGTGAGGGAAGAAAGAGAAAGAGGCGGACCCCATGCAAGATCTTATAGCGGTGCAGGGGGTGTGGTAGGAGATACACGTTTTTCCTGTGTCCACCCACTGGGCTGAACATCTGGACACAGGAAATGCACCATGCAGCATAAGGACACCCAACCCAAACCACCACAAAGGCCAATGGCATGCTGGCCTGCATTAGGAATAGTGTGGCCAGCAGGAGCAAAGAGGTCATTGTGCCCCTGTACTCTGCATTGGTTAGGCCACACCTTGAGTCCTGTGTCCAGTTCTGGGCCCCTCAGTTTAAGAAGGACATCGAGACACTTGAACGTGTCCAGAGAAGGGCAACAAGGCTGGGGAGAGGCCTTGAGCACAAGCCCTATGAGGAGAGGCTGAGGGAGCTGGGGCTGTTTAGCCTGGAGAAGAGGAGGCTCAGGGGTGACCTCATTGCTTTCTACAACTATCTGAAAGGTGGTTGTAGCCAGGAAGGGGTTGGCTTCTTCTCTCTATCAACCAGCACCAGAACAAGGGGACACAGTCTCCAGCTGCACCAGGGGAAGTTTAGGCTCGAGGTGAGGAGAAAGTTCTTCACAGAGAGACTCGTTCACCATTGGAATGTGCTGCCCAGGGAGGTGGTGGAGTCACCTGGAGGTGTTCAAGAGGGGACTGGACGTGGCACTTGGTGCCATGGTCTAGTCATGGGGTCTGCGGTGACAGGTTGGACTCTATGATCTTTGGGGTCTCTTCCAACCTTAGTGATACTGTGATACTGTGATAAAATGTTCACATACCAGTCTTTTTGAACATTTGATTGTTGACACAATTCAGATAATTACAAATTGCCTTGAGTGATGGTGTTAAAGAAAGTGCCACAGTTAAGAGGATAGTTTGTGCATTACTACCTAGAACATTTTCATTATTTTAATTCTTTGATACTTAAGACACTAACAGTGTTATTGATCCACATATTGTTTTAAACTAGGGCTCATGTCTTGTCAGCTGTCACGAATGAAAATGACAGATGAGATTTACAACTTTTATTAATAGCATGGAAGTAGATCTGTTTCTTTAAGTTGTACATGACTTATTCAGAACATTTTTCTGTGGGGAGATATAGATGATAGTCTATATAACCTCTGTCAACTTTGTTTCAAACAAAGCAAAACTGCACTTTTTACTGTATTTTCTTGTTATTTATAAAATTGGAACACAAAAGTTGTCATCATAGCCCATGCAAGTGCATGACTGGTACTGTAAACAAACACCTGCCTCAGCTGTGGCACAGGAGTAATTTATTGGTATGTTAAGGGTTACGTAAATTCCTAGGATCATAATAAGGGATGGATTTTGATCATACTTTTTAATTTATTATCCTTTTCCTTTCTATTTGTAATGTAGCTACAGTAATGAAGCAAGGACTTGTCTTTCTGGAATTTCACTTGGTGCCATGGTTTAGTTGATTAGATGGTGTTGGGTGATAGGTTGGACTCCATGATCTCAAAGGTCTTTTCCAACCTGGTTAATTCTATTCCTATTCCTATTCTATTCCTATTCCTATTCCTATTCCTATTCCTATTCCTATTCTATTCTATTCTATTCTATTCTATTCTATTGAGAATAGAGACCCCACCTGGAGTAGTGCCTCCAGTTCTGGAGCCCCTATTACAGGAGGGATGTGGACATGCTGGAGCGTGTCCAGAGAAGGGCCACAAGAATGATCAGAGGGCTGGAGCACCTCTCCATTCCATTCCACAGAGGCTGTTCCAACATCTTTCAAACCTCCGATGACAGCCTTGATGCTTATGGTTAATCATGACCAAAGAAAACATATGCTTAAGTACAATGTCACTGTGAAATCAGACCTACACGTGCTGCGTAAGTCTGTGACCCAGGCATTCTCCTTGTCTCGGAGCAGGAGGGAGTGGGAAGCCGGGTGAAAACCGCTCAGCTCGGCTCTGCTCCCTTCCACATTCTGCCCCTTTTCCCCCTTCTCTGCCGCTCTGCACTGTCTACTCTTCAGGACCCCACAGCTCCCTGTTCCCACCATTACCTGAGTGCCTAGAGGGCTCCACGGCAGGCAGCCATGGGGCAGAGCCCTGCATCCCGTCCGCGCCGCTCCGCTCGGTACCATGCCTCAGCAAGTGACAGCAGCAAGCAGCAGAAGCCACGTGGCACGGCCCTGCTTTCCAATGCCTAGAGGGCTGTGCGACAGGCACCCTGTATCACTAGCCCAGCACCGTTCGGTTCCCACCGCTGCTTGTGGCCCGGAGAAAAGCCACGTGGCACAGCCCTGCTCCCTGCGACAACGTCACTGTTTTCAAGCCACAGAAATGGTGATATCCCTTCTCTTTGATATGTATTTTCCCCACTGTTTTTCCCTCCCATTTTCCCTCTGCTCCAGTTCAATCTAATAAACCCAGTTCATTAGCCATTTGGCGCAGTTCTGCCTTTCAAGGGAATTATTCAAACCTTAGCATGGCTACCCCTACCGCTTGCTGACCAGGGTTGGTAAAGGGAGGTCTGGGTCATGACACCTTCCCTCTTTCCTTTGGGGGTACTTGTGTCATTTCACACATCCTAACTCCATGACTGACTCTTTCCCTGTCCTTGGATAATGTCACTGTTTGGAGCTGCCGAGTACCATTATTCTGCAAATGAATAGAAATGAGAATATTAGATGCATGTGGCCTGAAGAGTTCAGACTCAATCTGGCAGAAGGTTTATGAGCTTTCTTCTTCTTTATGATGTTTTGGTCTGTTCTATAAATTGTTACTCATATCTGAAGTGGCCTTACCTGTGCAAGAATGGGGTTGCCGCATACAAAGTTATGAGTCAAGTGATTTAAGAGGATCTGCTGCTAATCAGCAGGTTTATGTTATTTAAATGTGAAATGCAATTAAATTAAAGATGTACCTTTGAATCTTCAGTTCCCTTTTTTTTTTTCTAATGGTGGGTGGTGAGTCCTAATAGGATTTCTCCTTCTCATCCATCAAATTGACCTTTTGCTAATTAATGAGAGTGTGAGAATCTACAGAACTTGTGGCTAATGAGGATGCTTCATTTATTAGTGTATGTGAAAGCATTCGCAGCATAAAAGCATCATTCCAGATGAACTTAGGTGGATGTCTGGCAGAAAAATTCCTCCTAAATGAACAGAGAAGAACACTATCATTAAATCACATCCCCACTTCAACACTCATCTGCAGCCTCCTATCTCACTGAATTTTAAAAACTTTGTCTTGTTGTACTCTTGGACTTGACTGAGGATAGTGCATAGGCCAGATTCATCTTATGTATTTCAGGTGCATACCCAAGACAACTAAATTGGGAAAATGCTGTCTTATGTTTTGTCTGTGGAAAACAGACAGAGGCAGTAAGTTCTAGAAGTCAGTCCAGACCTTAGGTGTACTAAATCACCCTCTGAGATGACCTGTTCTCTTTATACAATAGAATCAAGATTAGGGTGATAATGAAGGGCCTGCTCCAAAAAGCTCCAAAAGCTGAGCAGCTAATAGACTGATGGAGCTTGTTCTCAGCTTCTTGCAACACCCTTACTGCTGTGTAGTTACAAAAGTCAGGAAGAGCTGTCTGTTTTCCATTGTAAGGAAAAATTCTCTCTGCTTGGAAGTTCCTGTTCACAATGGAGACAGAGGAGTTTAGTAAAGCTTTATTCAGATAAAGGGAGAGTCCACAGGAAAATTCCTGGTGGGGTCTCTCAAATTGCTGGGAGACGCAGCTCCCCTTTTATCCTAAATTCCCAGCTGCAAATTTCCCTCTCCCTTTCCCTACAGGCTAAGGTACTCAGGATTTACAGTCTTTCCTGAAACGCCTACTACATGTCCCCCTTCACATGCAACCCCTACTACATACATCATATGTTCATTTAAATTAGGTTCTTCTGGGTGGAGAAGTTAATATTTAGTAGTCTACTAAGCCTGCGCTCTGGTCTGAAAGTTTAAGAGTTTAGGCTGTGTCCACACCACTTTGCCACCAATGGTGCTTCCTTCCACCCTTTGATTAGGACCCAATCTCCTGGTTGGATGTTATGAACGGCAAAATCCAAAGGCAGGCTCTGTGCATGCTGAGCTTCCTGCCAGAGACATTTCACAAGAGATAGTATGCTGGACATTTATTTCTACTTCCCCACTGGGCCAAGAGTTTACAGGATAAGGAAATCCAAACATTAATTCAAAGGGGGATGGCTGTATATCCCCTCTAGGTCTGGCTCGTAATTGAGCCAAAGCAAATGGGAGAATCCGTATCCATGGTATTTTGGTTTCTAAAACTAGCTTCAAACGGTGCTTCTTGATTTCCCCATTCCTTTCTTCTACCCAGCCTCCACTATTCCATACCTTGAAATTATTTGTTCCAGAAATGCTTTAATAGCTGTTCCAGTAGTTGCTGAAGCAACTGGAAAAGCTTCTAGCCACCCTGTTAAGTTGGCATAATATTACTAAAGATATTTAAGCCCTCCCACTTGAGGCATTTCAATACAATACAATAATACAATAATATAATACATCAGATTGAAAGAGACCTTCAAGATCATCGCAACCATCAACCAACAACCCACCTAAACAATCCAACCATGCAACCAAGCACCCCATCAAGTCTCCTCCTGAACACCTCCAATGAAGGTGACTCTACCACCTCCACGGGTACCCCATTCCAATGGGCAATCACTCTCTCTGTATAGAATTTCTTCCTAACAGCCAGCCTAAACCTGCCCTGGCGCAGCCTGAGACTGTGTCCTCTTGTTCTGGTACTGGCTGCCTGGGAGAAAAGACCAACATCTGCTTGGCTACAACCTCCCTTCAGGTAGTTGTAGAGAGCAATAAGGTCACCCCTCAGTCTCCTCTTCTCCAGGCTAAGCAACCTCAGCTCCCTCAGCCTTTCCTCACAGGGCTTGTGTTCCAAACCCCTCATCAACTTCGTTGCCCTTCTCTGGACACGTTCCAGCAAGACAACATCCTTCCTAAACAGAGGGGCCCAGAACTGGACACAGGACTCAAGGTGAGGCCTAACCAGTGCAGCGTACAGGGGCAGAATGACCTCCCTGCTCCTGCTGGCCACACTGCTCCTGATGCAAGCCAGGATGCCATTGGCCTTCTTGGCTGCCTGGGCACACTGCAGGCTCATGTTCAGCCTACAATCAACCAGTACCCCCAGGTCCCTCTCTGCCTGGCCACTCTCCAGCCACTCCGACCCCAGCCTGTAGCACTGCCTGGGGTTGCTGTGGCCAATGTGCAGAACCCGGCACTTGGATGTGTTAAATCTCATGCTGTTGGATTCTGCCCATCTGTCCAGCCTGTCGAGGTCCCTCTGCAAAGCCTCTGTGCCCTCCAGCAGATCAACTCCTGCCCCCAGCTTGGTGTCATCCGCAAATTTCGGTAAAATCCACCCGACACCCTTGGAGTGGGTGTATAGAGCAAAGTTGCCCTCCCAAGGCAACTTCCCTTGTAACCTGTTATTCATCTTGGCACAAACCAAGCAGCCTTCAATAGCTCTTTTTGCTAGCCCCAAAAGACCCAAAGCTGCATACACCTTGAGGAAGGCTTCTGCCACCAATCCTGCAGAGCTCCAGTTGCTCCCTTAAATGCTTCAATATTTGTAGTGTCAAAACTTTTGACGCACATTGTTTACCACTTATCTCTTCTTTCTTTCACACATTGTTTACCAGTTATCCCTTTCTTCTGCACCACTATCTTTAATTATCTGCAACTCCTCTGGCAGAAAAGACACTTCCTTCAGTCGCTGAACCACCGGGAGCAAAGGGAGGGTCTTAGATGCTTCTGCCAGAAGTGCTGCTTGGCAAGCTTCTGCCTCTGCCAATTGATTCCCTATTGTCCCCTCTGAGTGTCCTACCTGATGTCCTATGACATCTTATTGCCACTGCCTCTGGCAAATTCACCACCTTCAATAGGAGAATAATTAAATCCCCATGAGGTAATGTTTTTCCTCTTCAGGTCAATAATCCTCTTTCCTCCCACAGTTTCCCAAATGCATGAGCAACCTCACACGCATATTTTGAATCTGTAAATATGTTTATATGCTTACTATTCTTCCTTAATGCAAATCACAGGCTCCAATTAATGTATACAATTCTGCTATCTGTGTTGACCATGTGGAGGGTAACTTCCCTCCCTCTTGCAGCTCCCTTCCCTTTACTGTAGCATACCCCATAATCTTTTTGCCTTCTATCTCTAGAAGATCCGTCAATAAACACATTTTCCTCACCTGGCCAAAGCATATGCTGTAGCCCCTCCCTGGGTCAGGTTTGAAGGTCTGTTACTTGAATACAGTCCTGGGTTTCACTCAAGTCCCTTCCCTCAGGACCAGTTAAACAGGAAGCTGGGTGAAACCCTTCTCCACATCTTAATTCTAAATCCTCCTGTTCCATTTACCAAGTTTCGTACTCTAACAATCTAGCTCTGGTCATCCATTCAGAAGCCTTCTCGGTTAACAAGGCCTTAATTTGATGGGAGACCTTAACAATGGGAGATCCCCCAGCTGTCAGCCCTTGAGCCTCAGTTACCATTAAAGCATCGCTGCACAATTTTGCAGGCAGTGAGACTATCCTATAGAATAGAATAGAATAGAATAGAATAGAATAGAATAGAATAGAATAGAATAGAATAGAATAGACCAGGTTGGAAGAGAACTTTGAGATCATCAAGTCCAACCTATCATCCAACACTATCTAATCAACTAAACCATGGCACCAAGCGTCCCATCCAGTCTCTTCCTAAACACCTCCAGTGATGCTGACTCCACCACCTCCCTGGGCAGCACATTCCAATGGCCAATCACTCTTTCTGTATAGAACTTCTTCCTAACATCCAGCCTAAACCTCCCCTGGTTCAGCTTGAGACTGTGTCCTCTTGTTCTGCTGCTGGTTGCCTGGGAGAAGAGACCAACCCCCACCTGGCTCCAACCTCCCTTCAGGTAGTTGTAGACAGCAAGGTCTCCCTGAGTCTCCTCCTCTCCAGGCTAAGCAACCCCAGTTCCCTCAGCCTCTCCTCAGATGGCTTGTGCTCCAAACCCCTCCCCAGCTTTGTTGCCCTTCTCTGGACACGTTCCCGGATCCAACAGTGTGGAAAAGTAAGCCACCAGTCTTCAACTGCCACCACGTTCCTGGATTAGAATTCCTTTAACATGCCCTTGTCTAACATCTACATATAACTCAAATTCTTCTTTCCGGTCTGAAGGGGCTAGGGCTGGAGCTTCAGTTAACCTGCTTTTGAACGCTCTAAAGCTCTGTCTCCCTTCTGGTGTCCACAATATAACATCAGGTTTATCCTGTGTCACAAAAGCAAACAGGGGTCTACCTACAATTGAAAAATCCTCAATCCAGGTCCTGCAATATCCTACTAATCCCCAAAACTGTCACAACTCTTCCTGTTTTAGGTACTGGTATTTCTAAAACTTCTCATACTCTTTCTGGGTCAATGCACCATAACCCTTCAGTCAGAATATATCCCAGATATTTAACCACCATTTGTGCTTTTTCCAGTATCCTAAGCCCCTATTTTTGCAAGACAGTTAAACAATTCCACTGGTCCCTGGCACCTGCCAGAAAGCAGAAGCTGCAAGAACCAGTGAAGCTACACTTATGCTTCTATTTCTACTCAGTAATTCTGAGAATCCTGATGGAAAAGTCAGTGAGAACAAGTGCAAGTCCTTTGCCATGACCACCAGGAGCCCACTTAGCTAATTCATTCAGGAACAACCACAAACAAATAACCTTCCCTAGCTCTAGGGCTTCATCTGGCATTAGTCTACAGCAAGAAGCCCTTGCTATTTGTCCATGAAATCCTAGCAAAGTCCCCTCAGAAAGCTTTCTTAGGCTGGAGCAGGTATTGTCTTGCACACTGAAGTGCCTAGGACAGCTCTTAAGGCAAATAGAAAGCCCCGGAATGTCCTCAGCAAGAAAACTTACAACCTAGACGCTAAAAGGTTTCAGATCACACAGCTGTTGCTTCACTGTTTTTTTTTCCTTTTCCTCCTGCTCCTATTCAAAGGCAAACTGCTGTTTTCTTCCCTCTGTAAACAGACATGCCCAGAAGGCATGCTTTAAATCAAGTACCTAATAATGGTGTGAGGGAATTTGGTTTACAATCCTACAAGAATATGGGGCCATGACATGCCTTGGTGTAACAATCTCACTTATTTATCCTTAAATTCTGTGCCCTCCTATAGGTCCCTTAAAGCTATTTATTATTATCTCTATCAATTAACATTTCATTCCCCAGCTTAGCTGGAGCCAGAGTCTTAGCTGGGAGACTGTTAAATTCCTCTGGTCCTCTTCAGTGCAACACAATTTCGTTTCAACTACTTTCTTTGTTCTCTTCTTCCAATACTCCCTGCCTGCCTTTTCTACAGTAAGTACAACTAACATTTCCACATGAACTCCGCCTCTCAAACTCTCACAAACATTTTACCCTAGTTGATTCCAGTGTTTTAAAATAAACCTAAGGGACACCTTTTCAAGACTTCCCTTCGAGATTGACCTGCCCCCAAACCCAAACATTAACCAATCTGGCAGAAAATAAACTGCCTTGTGTTCCAGCTTACCCTCAGATATCAGATGGGCTGGGCTTAGATTCTGAGTGTTGTCCAATTCCAAAGAGGGGAGGAGAGGGGGAGAGGGGAGGAGAGGGAGGAGAGGAGAGGAGAGGAGGGAGAGGAGAGGAGAGGAGAGGAGAGGAGAGGAGAGGAGAGGAGAGGAGAGGAGAGAGGAGAGGAGAGGGAGAGGAGAGGAGAGGAGAGGGAGAGGAGAGGAGAGGAGAGGAGAGGGAGAGGAGAGGAGAGGAGAGAGGAGGAGAGGAGAGGAGAGGAGAGGAGAGAGAGAGAGGAGAGGAGAGGAGAGGAGAGGAGAGGAGAGGAGAGGAGAGGAGAGGAGAGGAGAGGAGAGGAGAGGAGAGGAGAGGAGAGGAGAGGAGAGGAGAGGAGAGGAGAGGAGAGGAGAGACCAGGTTGGAAGAGACCCACATCAATTTACATTTCATACAAAATTAAATAATTAAATTTTGGTACTTCTTTAGACTCAACAGGTCCAAGCTTGAACATCAAAGATTTCACCTCAACACGAGAACAAATTTCTTTATAGTGTGGGTGACAGAGCACTGGAACAGGCTGCCCAGAGAGGTTGTGGAGTCTCCTTCTCTGGAGACTTTCAAAACCCTCCTAGATGCATACCTGTGTGATCCTGCTTTGGCAGGGGGGTTGGACTTGATCTCTTGAGGTCCCTTCCAACCTCTAATGTACTATGAAACTATCATATCTCAAGGGGGCCTACAAGAAAGACAGGAAGGGACTTTTTACCAAGGTTTGTAGTGATAGGATGAGATAGAATGGATTGATGCTTGAGGAGGGTAGATTTAGACTAGATATTATAAAGAAATTCTTGACAGGAAGGTTGGTGAGATACTGGAACAGGTTACCCAGCGTGGTCCCTGGAGGTGTCCACGGCCAGGTTGTATAAGGCCTTAAGCAGTGGGGAAGGTGTGCCTGCATGTATCACAGTATCGCCAAGGTTGGAAGAGACTTCAAAGATCATCGAGTCCAACCTGTCACCACAGACCTCATGACTAGACCATGGCACCAAGTGCCATATCCAGTCCCCTCTTAAACACCTCCAGGGATGGTGACTCCACCACCTCCCTGGGCAGCACATTCCAATGGCAAACGACTCTCTCTGTGAAGAACTTTCTCCTCACCTCCAGCCTAAACCTCCCCTGGTGCAGCTTGAGACTGTGTCCCCTTGTTCTGGTGCTGGTTGCTAGGGAGAAGAGGCCAACCCCTTCCTGGCTGCAACCACCTTTCAGATAGTTGTAGAGAGCAATGAAGTCGCCCCTGAGCCTCCTCTTCTCCAGGCTAAACAATCCCAGCTCCCTCAGCCTCTCCTCGTAGGACTTGTGCTCAAGGCCTCTCACCAGCCTTGTTGCCCTTCTCTGGACACGTTCAAGTGTCTCAATGTCCTTCTAACTGAGGGGCCCAGAACTGGACACAGGACTCAAGGTGTGGCCTAACCAATGCAGAGTACAGGGGCAGAATGACTTCCCTGCTCCTGCTGGCCACACTATTCCTAATGCAGGCCATGATGCCATTGGCCTTCTTGGCCACCTGGGCACACTGCTGGCTCATGTTTAGGCGGGTGTCAATCAGCACCCCCAGGTCACTCTCTGTTTGGGAGCTCTCCAGTCACTCTGACCCCAGCCTGTAGCTCTGCATGGGGTTGTTGTGGCCAAAGTGCAGCACCCGACACTTGGACTTGTTGAATGCCATCCCATTGGACTCTGCCCGTCTGTCCAGTCAGTCGAGGTCCCTCTGCAGAGCCCTTCAATCCTCTAACTGACCAACGTCTGCTCTCAGCTTGGTGTCATCTGCAAATTTGCTGATGACTGACTCAATCCCCTCATGTGATGCCATGCGATGAGTTTTCAATACTACAGACACTAGTGCTGTGTTGTTCATACGCTAACAGAATTGATCAAAGAACTATGGAATGAAAGAATTTGGCAGGAAGGAATTAAGAAGGAAGGAAGGAATTTGGAAGGAAGAATGAAGGAATAAGGAAAGAAGGAAAATATATTTAGAGGATTATTTAAATAATATTGTGGCAGTTTGGGCTGGGTGCCTCCTGCTGCTGCCATACCATGCCTCTGGTGCATGCATGCTGCATGCCTCTGGTGCCCAGGGGTCCAGCCCAGTGGGTGGACACAAGAAGCTGCGTGTTTCACACACATAATGTCCTGCACCCTGTAGATCCATCTGCAAAGTCTCACACTTCCTCTTTCTTCCCTTGCTGCTCCTGTGGGAGATGCTCCCTATCTGGTAATGGAAGGGGAGTTATCTCAAGGTCTCCTAGGCCTGGCTAGGCCTAATGCCAAGAGGAGAAGGGGAAAGGGCAATCTCAGATGTGGCCAGCTGATATTAGCCTGATAGTGGAGGGGGAAGAAACAGCCCTGGGGGTTTTGGGTGTACCCTCAGGCAGGGAGAAGGGGAGTGCTGGGAGGTTTCCGGGTATGCTATAAGGGACTCTGTATCCTCTGGGATCTCTTTTGTCACTGTGCTTGTAGCTCTCTGTAAAACACTCACTGCTTTTTCCATTTAAACTTTCCATCACTTCTGCAGTCCCTTTGTGTGAGTCTCATCATTTTCCTGCCCCGGTGGGAGGCAAGGGAGGATCTGCCTTCAAACTCCCACACTTATGGATGTGAGGGACATACATGCCCCATTTTTCAGTCATGTAGAACACTGATATTTTTGTGAGTTAGAAGGAATTCCATGAAAATCTATCCCATTAACAATTGCACAGTTTTTGGCATTTGCCTTTGAAACAGCAGCTGGAGGCTGTTGGAAATGATCTACTAGTTTTAAATAATTCATCTGTCAGTTGTTTGGTTTTTTTCCTAAATTTTGTGGAAGTGTTTAAGAACAGCTACTTAAGAACAGCTACTTTATTTGGTTTTCAACTATTGGGGGGAAGACAAATAAAATAAATGAAGATTATAGTTCCCAGAGAAGCTTTTATCTTTGCTAGCTTTCTCTTCGACAGTCAGCTCTAAGTGGTAAGACTCCCCATCAGCTAGCAGGTGCTCGCAGAATCTTGTGGGTGCATAAAGCAGTGTGCGGTGTTTATATTCCTTTCAGTTAACTGGAGGGAATGGGAGCTGCTGAAGTTTCATAACAAGCTGCATCAGCTTGGCATTTTTTTTCCTCTCTTTGAATCATGCCTGAGTAGGGGGAAAAATAAAAAGCTGGAAATAAAATAAAAGGAAAATAAACCACGCTAAATGATGAGATTGAGCAAGATGAAGCCCACAGATGTTTACAGTGCTGCCACACATAATTTCCATGGTACAGCATAAATAATGTTTTTATTTTATTAGACTTAAACATAATCTATTTCTTCTGCACACTTAAGCAACAGTTGCTGTTTCAGTTCTGGCTCTGTGAAGTTAGCAAGGTGTTCAGTATATTTGTCAGAAAGAAAAAAAAAATGTTTAGCTTACACATCTACACAGAATGTGGACTTCCTTGAGGAAAGAGAACTGAATGCTTCAAGGAAGAAAGAGAAAAGTTTTAAATAATGGGTAACAGCAAATGCATCTGTCAAAAAATACTCCCACAGCAGGGACAGGCATCGGTTGTTTCTTGTCACATACCTGAAGGAGTTGGGGCTGTTCAGTCTGGAGAAGAGAAGGCTCCCAGGTGACCTCATTGTGGCCTTCCAGTATCTGAAGGGGGCCTACAGGAAGGCTGGGGAGGGACTTCTCAGGATCTCAGGTAGTGATAGGACTAGGGGGAATGGAATGAAGCTGGAGGTGGAGAGATTCAGGCTGGACATGAGGAGGAAGTTCTTCCCCATGAGAGTGGTGAAGCCCTGGAATGGGTTATCCAGGGAGGTGGTTGAGGCCCCGTCCCTGGAGGTGTTTAAGACCAGGCTGGATGAGGCTCTGGCCGGCCTGATCTAGTGTGGGGTGTCCCTGCCCATGGCAGGGGCATTGGAACTAGATGATCCTTGTGGTCCCTTCCAACCCTGACTAATACTATTTAGTCTGGAGAAGAGAAGACTGAGAGGGGATTTAATAAATGTGTATAAACATCTGAGGGCTGGGTGTCGAGAGGGAGGGGAGAGGCTCTTCTCAGCTGCACCCTGTGATAGGACAAGGGGCAATGGATATAAACTACAACACAGGAGGTTCCACCTCAGCATGAGGAGGAACTCTTTCACTGTGAGGGTCATGGAGCACTGGAACAGGCTTCCAGAGAGGTTGTGGAGTCTCCTTCTCTGGAGACTTTCAAGACGCATCTGGATGTGTTCCTGTGTGACATGTGCTAGATTCTATGGCCCTGATATGGCAGTGGGGTTGGACTCAATCTCCAGAGGTCCCTTCCAACCCCTAACATGCCATGATCCAAGCTGTAGGATTTTAGGTTTTTTGCATTGGTCGTGATGAATATGAATTTTGTTTTGAATGTTCATCTCCAAGATCTCTTTAAAAGTAGCAAGGAAATCAGTAGTACACAAAACTGGAATATGTAGGTCAGCCAAGCACAAGCATCTGCCTCTGAGAGTAACCTCCAGAAATATTTCAGGTGCCTTATAGCCACGTTGTATGCTCCCATTCAGCATGAAGAAATGGAATCTTGTGGCACAACGTGGCTAAATAAATTGTGGGCATACTTATCAATATGCTTCATCTCAAAAAAATTAATGACAGGAGACTGATGTTAAGAGAGAGACTCATTAGATCATGTACTTCCAACAGGGACTTCAGTTTTCAACGGTTGGCTTGTTTTCACTAAGGACACTGATTTTTCAAGTCAGCTTTGGTGCTGGGTGATAAGCTGAGTGTGAGAATATACACTGGCCAGGTTTGTTATGGTAGTCCTTAGTTCATGTACTTTGCATAATTTAGAATGTGATTTCAAGATAGTGGATATCCTAACCAGTTTGTAACTAATTATCAAGTCAGGGGGCTCAACAGAAAACTACATTGGAGAAGAGATGCAAAAGATGGATTATTAAAGAAAGACTGGAAAATAGCAGTGTACCACTGGCCAGGTAATGGCTGCTAGAGGATGCACTATCTGTCTACAAGCATTTGAGTTGTGTAAACACCTAGGTGGGATAGGATTTGTTTAGAGAGGTCCAAAGAAGCATAACTAAGAATAACAAAATGAACTAGGAAAAATGCAGGCTTTACATCAGAAAAGCTTCCTGTGAGGTCTATTAGTCTGTAGCAATCCCCCTGAGGACATATTGGAAGCCCATCGCTTGAATAATTTAATATTTGTCTGGATAAAACACTTGAGAATATATTGTGGGTAGCAATCCTGTACTGATGTATTACAGCTTATAGGTAGATAAACTGCATGCCTCCACTGCACAGAGTTTCCATGAATTTGAGGGTCAGGCTGCTCAGCCTGTGACAGGACCACAGTCTAGGAGGCTATGCCAACATTTCACCTTGTAACAGAAGTCTCAGCATACATCCACCATTTTTTCCCCTTCAGTATAGGATTAACCAGGTTGGAAGAGACCTTCAGGATCATCGAGTCCAACCTATCACCCAATACCATCTAATCAATTAAACCATGGCAACAAGCACCCCATCCAGTCTCTTCCTAAACACCTCCACCACCTCCCTGGGCAACCCATTCCAATGGCCAGTCACTCTTTCTGTGAAGAACTTCTTCCTAACATCCAGCCTAAACCTCCCCTGGTGCAGCTTGAGACTGTGTCCTGTTGTTCTGATGCTGGCTGCCTGGGAGAAGAGACCAACCCCCACCTGGCTACAGCTTCACTTAAGGTAGTTGTAAAGAACAAGAAGGCCTCCCTGAGCCTCCTCTTCTCCAGGCTAGGCACCCACAGCTCCCACAGCCCCTCCTCATAGAGCTTGTGCTCCAAACCCCTCACCAGCTTCGTTGCCCTTCTCTGGACACATTTCAGCAATTCAACATCTTTCGTAAACTGAGGAGCCCACAACTGGACACAGGACTCAAGGTGTGGCCTGACCAGTGCTGAGTCCAGGGGCAGAATGACCTCCCTGCTCCTGCTGGCCACACTATTTCTGATCCAGGCCAGGATGCCATTGGCCTTCTTGGCCACCTGGGCACACTGCTGGCTCATGTTCAGCCTACTCTCAACCAGTACCACCAGGTCCCTTTCTGCCTGGCCGCTCTTTTTTAAACCCTTGACACATACAATGCTAGATTAATGTAATTTAATGCACTGTCAGGTCCTTTGTTCTTTTGGCTTGTTCACTGTCTTGCTATCTGATCCCTCAAAGTTCAGTAAGATCCTATTTAAAGGATTTTTATAGCACTTTGATAAAGGTCTCAAACTGTGGTCTGGATCTACCAGGGCAAAATTAACTATGTTTCTAATATTGCCAACTCTATGGGCTCATTGTGAAAATGTCTATTTTGCATCTGGTTTACCATGTGGTGTTTATCTTTACCATTGTACTAAAAAGATGTAGAATAAATGTAGTTTGCAGCCACTGCTTTTGCTAACCATTAAAATCTATAAAGTTATTTTAATTTTACTGTTCATTAGCAATGATGTGTTTGCTTGGCCTTCAATAATCTAACTTAAAACATAAGCACACTTATAAAATCTCAGTCCCAGTCTAGCTTTTAACATAATTAAGGATGGAATAGAGAGTTCCAATAAAGCAATATTGCAGTGTTGGTAAGTAACAGGATCGAAAATGATGTTCTTGTCCTCTTTTTTTTGGCCTACCATAAGGTCCTGTGTTTAACAGACTAATACTCTCAGCAAGTTTGTGGATGACACCAAGCTGTGTAGTCTGGTTAACATGCTGGAGGGAAAGAATGCCATCTAGAGGGACTTGGACAGGCTTGAGAGGTGGGGCCAAGCCAACCTCATGAAGGTCAGCAAGGCAGTTCTACACCTGGTCAGGGCAATCCCAAGCACAAATATAGACTGGGCAAGGAGTGGCTCAAGAGCAGTATGGAGGAGAAGGACTGGAAGGTGTGAGTTGATGAACAACTCAACATGACCCGGCAATGTGCTGTTGCAGCCCAGAAGGCAAACTGTATCCTGGGATGCATCAAAACAAGTATGACCAGCAGGATAAGGAAGGTGATTGTCCCCATCTACTCTGCTCTTGTGAGAACCCATTTGGAATACTGTGTCCAGTTCTGGTGCCCTCAGCATAAGAAGGACATTGAACCACTGGAGTGGGT
The DNA here is from genome assembly GCA_033816785.1 of Picus viridis. Taxonomy (NCBI): domain Eukaryota; kingdom Metazoa; phylum Chordata; class Aves; order Piciformes; family Picidae; genus Picus; species Picus viridis. The sequence goes on along the minus strand of CM066566.1, from coordinate 84,334,149 downwards.
CCAGGGGAGGGCCGTGAAGATGGTCAGTGGGCTGGAGCACCTCCTGTATGTGGACAAGGCTGCAAGAATTTGGTCTGTTGAGCTTGGAGAAGAGAAGGCTCAGGGAAGACCTTATAGTGGCCTGCCAGTACCTAAAGGGGGCCTACAAGAATGCTAGAAAGGAATTTTTTACAAGGAATTGTAGCGATAGGATGAGATGGAATGGATTGAAGCTTGAGGAGAACAGATGAAGATTGAGGAGGCACAGACTCAAGCTGCACCAGGGGAGGTTTAGACTGGATGGTAGGAGGAAGTTCTTCAGAGAAAGAGTGATTGACCATTGGAGTGGGCTGCCCAGGGAGGTGGTGGAGTCACCATCCCTGGAGGTGTTCAAGAGGGGATTGGACGTGGCACTTGGTGCCATGGTCTAGTCATGAGGTCTGTGGTGACAGGTTGGACTCGATGATCTTTGAGGTCTCTTCCAACCTTGGTGATACTGTGATACTGTGATACTGTGAAGTTCTTCACAGAAAGAGTGATTGACCATTGGGATGGGCTGCCCAGGGAGGTGGTAGAGTAACCATCACTGGAGGTGTTTAGGAAGAGACTGTATAGAGTGCTTGGTGCAGTGGTTTAGTTGATTAGATGGTGTTGGATGATAGGTTGGACTCAATGATCTCCAAGTTCTTTTCCAACCTGGTCTGGTCTGGTCTGGTCTCTGGTCTGGTCTCTGGTCTATCCTATCCCTATCCTATCCTATCCTATCCTATCCTATCCTATCCTATCCTATCCTATCCTATCCTATCCTATCCTATTTAGTAAGGATGGTGAGGTACTGTAACAGGTTGCCCAGGGAAGTTGCAGTTGACCCCTCCCTGGAGGTGTGTGAGGCCATGTTGGATGAGGCCTTAATCAATGTGGTCTAGTGGAAGGTGTCTCTGCCCATGGCAAGGAGGTGGAAGCTTGATGATCTTTAAGGTCACATCCAACCCAAAGCATTCTATGAGTCTATGTAGCTGTGACCACTGTGGATCACATCAAGGATGTGTTCAGTGTTTTCCACTCCAGGAGTCCCAGGCTGGCAGAGCCTTGGAAGGATCATACAGCTGAAGAGACTTTATGTCAGGACAAGGAATTGTGACTTCTCTGATGGGGAGTTTGGGCCTTGAAAGAGGTCAAATAAAACAAGAAAAATGAGCACTACAAAAGCATATTCACATTTCTAGTTTTAAGATAATTTTAGGAAGCAGTTTAATCACAATAAAATGTATACCTTCCACTCTGGAAAAATAAAAACAGCCAAATAATGACTGCAGAGGATGCACCCAAAATCCCAGACGCAATTTGTTTCTGGAACAGTACTATCTGTGAGAAAATTGGCCTACATCCTTTTCAGATCTCAAGGAAAAGACCTTCTGGGTTTTTTTTTTCTGAGCGTTCTTTGCAAATGAAAGTAGTAGAGATTGGAGAAAGAATGGATGAATGGCTGCTTTCTAACCTGTAACAGGAGACAGCTTCTGTTTCCTATGGGGTCACAGACTTACTTTGGTGATGTTAAATAGATCTCCTTGCTCTGTTTGGTCTAGTTCCCCATCTATCAAATAAAGTTGGCAATTCACAGACTTGAGTTGTAGTGTAATCCCTGTGTGCAGTTCAGCCCCACGCAGCCACCTGCTTACCCCCTGCCAGAGGTGTGGGGAAGTGAATCAGAATGTTATAGATGACTCCAGGTAAAAGTTTTTGGTAACAGTTTTACTGGCACTAAAAGATCTTAAAAAGGTAATAGAAGGCAATAAAAGCAATAAAAGGCAAGCAAAGCAGCGCGCTGGGCTTGAGAGGGGACAAAACTCCACCTCCACAGCAGCTTTACAATAGCTTTCTTCATCTTATATAGTTACATCATCTACATAAATAAACTTATGCTAAACAGAAGGCAGGCAGAGAGGGACCTGGGGGTACTGGTTGATTGTAGGGTGAACATGAGCCTGCAGTGTGCCCAGGCAGCCAAGAAGGCCAATGGCATCCTGGCCTGCATCAGGAACAGTGCGGCCAGAAGGAGCAGGGAGGTCATTCTGCCCCTGTACGCTGCACTGGTTAGGCCTCACCTCGAGTCCTGTGTCCAGTTCTGGGCCCCTCAGTTTAGGAAGGATGTTGTCTTGCTGGAACATGTCCAGAGAAGGGCAACGAAGTTAGTGAGGGGTTTGGAACACAAGCCCTATGAGGAAAGGCTGAGGGAGCTGGGGCTGCTTAGCCTGGAGAAGAGGAGACTGAGGGGTGACCTTATTGCTCTCTACAACTACCTGAAGGGAGGTTGTAGCCAGGCAGAGGTTGGTCTCTTCTCCCAGGCAGCCAGTACCAGAACAAGAGGACACAGTCTCAGGCTGCACCAGGGCAGGTTTAGGCTGGATGTTAGGAAGAAGTTCTATACAGAGAGAGTGGTTGCCCATTGGAATGGGCTACCCGTGGAGGTGGTAGAGTCACCATCATTGGAGGTGTTCAGGAGGAGACTTGATGGGGTGCTTGGCTGCATGGTTTAGTTGTTGGGTGACAGGTTGGGTTGGTTGATGGGTTGGACGCGATGATCTTGAAGGTCTCTTCCAACCTGGTGTATTGTATTGTATTGTATTGTATTGTATTGTATTGTATTGTATTGTATTGATAATGAGTCTTAGAATAGGTGGGCAGATCCCTGCTCCCGTGCACTCTGTGTGGTAAGGGTCAAAGTATCCACTTGCATGCATGCTCAGTCGTCCAGGCTTCTTATCTAAAGAAAACAATTTCTCAGTTCTCCTCAGCCTTGGTGTCTCAAATTAGCCAAACACACTGTCTCTGTTTAAATCTGTAAAATATGCAGCTCCCCCTTTGTCCTCAAAACAGGCTCCTGCAAGCTCCTGACCCCCAGTCCCAGTGCACTCTGAATTCTCTGCCTTTAACACAAATCACTGAATCACCAGTATATTCATAATAAGAACATTAAGACCATGAAAAAATGTGGGTTGAGATAAACACAGCTTAATATATTGGTAAAGCAATGATGTGCATGCAAGCAAAGAAAAATCAGGAATTCATTCAGTCTTCCCATCAGCAGGCAGGTGCTTACCTGTCTCCAGGAAGGCAGTGCTCAATCACATGTAATGGTTACTTCAGAAGACAATCACCATCACTCTGAACGTCCTCCCTTTCCTCCTTCTTCCCTGAGATTTTATTGCTGAGGGAATTATGATACAGTATATGGGATGTTCCTTTGGTCAGTTAGGGTCAGCTGTTCTGGCTGTGTCCTCTTCCAAATTCTTGCACACCCCCCAGCCTATTCTCTGTCAGGGAAGGCTGTGAAACCAAAAACGCCTTGATGCTGTGTAAGCACTGCTCAGCAGTAGTTAGAATACCCTCATGTTATCAACGCTGTTTTCAGCACAAATCCAAAATAACATTGTAAAAGCTTCTTTGAATAAAATTAATGCTATCAGCCAAAACAATAGCTTACTACATTAAATACATGAACAGTTGTGAAGTATTCCAGCATTGCATTAATGGAAGCTATAACAAAAGGCAAACTCTTTCTCATAGCTTATGAGAACTGGGCTGCCCTTGGAGGTGGTGGAGTCACCTTCATTAGAGGTGTTCAGGAGGAGACTTGATGGGGTGCTTGGTGCCATGGTTTAGTTGTTTAGGTGGGTTGGATCGGTTGATGGGTTGGACGTGATGATCTTGAAGGTCTCTTCCAACCTGGTTTATTATGTTGTATTGTATTGTATTGTATTGTAAGGTAATCCTTCCAGAAAGTACTTCTGTGTTCTATAAAGATCATGACTCATTTTCTCAGTCTTCATCTTGTCTTACAAACCTGTGATATCTTTGATTAGATTTTATCATTACCTTCGGGTGAGTTTGTAGCATGCTCAGAGTATTTGACTTGCTGGAACGTGTCCAGAGAAGGGCAACAAAGTTGTTGAGGGGTTTGGAGCACAAGCCCTCTGAGGAGAGGCTGAGGGAGCTGAGGTTGCTTACCCTGGAGAAGAGGAGGCTCAGGGGAGACCTTATTGCTCTCTACAACTTCTTGAAGGGAGGTTGCAGCCAGGTGGGGGTTGGTCTCTTCTCCCAGGCAACCACCACCAGAACAAGAGGACACAGTCTCAAGCTGCACCAGGGGAGGTTCAGACTGGATGTTAGGAAGAAGTTCTTCATAGAAAGAGTGATTGGCCATTGGAATGTGCTGCCCAGAGAGGTGGTGGAGTCACCTTCATTGGAGGTGTTTAGGAGGAGACTTGATAGGGTGCTTGGTTACATGATTTAGTTGATTAGGTGGTGTTGGATAGGTTAGATGCGATGATCTTGAAGATCTCTTCCGACCTGGTTTATTGTATTCTATTCTATTCTGTAAACCGTGAGAAGGTTTCCCCATGCAGGGTGATTCCCTAGTTTTTGTCAGACCTTGGGAAAACCAGTAAATGTCAGTAAAAAGTACCTTCCTCCAACTGCTGACAAATTTAAAAATTCAATTATATTCTCACTTAGGCTGTTTAATTTCTATTCTACAGGAAAACAGAGCACAAGGTTGAACTGGATGAACAAAAATGAAACTGCCAACGTTTTTGGGAAAAACCTTTCTCTTTTTTACAGAAACACTTCTTGGATTTATTTTCTTGGTAGATTAAAAAAGTTTTAGAAACTGAGATAAGCATTTCTTTGCCCTAGTTTCTTAAGTGTTCTCTAATGGTTACAGATCTACTTGTAAAACTCTTTCCTCATCCAACAAGAAAAGTCTATTTCTATGAGCAAGAGTTTGCAGGGTCAAGGCTTATAGTTGTAATAGAATACTGAGGCAGAACCAAATAACAAAGAATAAAGTGAAAAACACAAGTAAATTAAAATAAAGCTGGAATAGACTCAATTAGCTAAATTACTATTGATATCTGTCATTATAAAGTACCCAGGGCTGTATAATTTTGTTCTAATCCCCTAAATGCGCAGCTAAGCAAGTGAGAGAACATATATTCCTACAACCCCCAGTGGAGACATTGAGATTATGCATGCTCTCACTAATTTAAAGAGGGACTTTCACACTGGGATACATTTTAAAAGAGAACATTTAAATAAAAAGCAATTTGGTCTGCCTGTAATTGTATTCCCCTTGCTGTTATTGCTAATTATTGAAGATATTTGTGCTTGAATGGGTGATCTCTTTTTTCTTCTCTTTTCAATTTTAACATTTCAGTATCTACTTCTAGTCAATGAGAGGACGAGGGTTATTCTTTCATATTCTACTAAATCAGTGTCACTGCGGTGGTTTGACCCTGACTGGATGCCAGGTGCCCACCAAAGCCATTCTACCACTCCGGCTTCTCAACTGGAAGGAGAGAAGAAGTATAATGAAAGTTTTGACAGTCTAGTTGAGGACACAAAGATCCCTTGCTAATTACCATCATGGGCAAAACAGACTCAACATGGGCAAATTAGCTTAATTTATTGTCAATGAAATTAGAATAGGATAATGAGAAATACTATCTAAATCTTGAAACACATTCCTAGTGCCCCTGAGTTTTCCCTGGGCTTAACTTCACTTCTGCTTTTCTCTACCTTCTCCTGCCCAGGGTGACAGGGAATGGGGGTTGCAGTCAGGTCATCACATATTTTTTCTGCTACTGTCTCTTCTTCAGATGAAGGACTCTTCACACTCTTCCCCTGATCCAGCATAGGATCACTCCCCAAGAAGACAGTTCTCTACAGTCTACAACGTGAGGGCTTCCACAGGCTGTAGTTCTTCGTGAAGTGCTCCGCCATGGGTTCTTTCCTTAGGGTCACAACTCGCTGCCACTAACTGCTTCATTGTGGACTGCATATCTGCCAGAAGCCTGCTGCAAGCACAGGCTTCCCACGGGGCCACAAACTTCCTCTGGCACATGCACATACTTTGTCATGAGAATAGAATAGAATAGAATAGAATAGAATAGAATAGAATAGAATAGAATAGAATAGGATAGGATAGGATAGGATAGGATAGGATAGGATAGGATAGGATAGGATAGGATAGGATAGGATAGGATAGAATTAACCAGGTTGCAAAAGACCTTTGAGATCATTGAATCCAACCTATCATCCAACACTACCTAATCAAGTGAACCATGGCACCAAGCGCCCCATCCAGTCCTCCATGGGATGAAGGTGGATATCTGCTCCACTGTTAACTTCCATGGGTTGCAGTGAGACAGCCTGCCTTACCATGATCTTTACCATGTGCTACATGGAAACTTCTACTCTGGCATCTCCTCACCCTCCTTCACTGCCCTTGATGTTTTCTCATTCCTCTCTCCGGCTCCAGTTGCTTTTGTGCAGGGCTTTTTTCCCCCCTTCCTAAATATGTTATCACAGAGGTACTACAACTGCTGCTGATAGGCTTGGCCTTGCAAACATCTTGCAACCAGCTGGAACTTCCTCTGTTGAATATTTCCATCCAAACTTCTGAGCATGGTGGGCAACACATGACTCAGCAGTTCAAGCGAAAATCCCGTGACAGGGGTACATCACATAACTATCGACAGAGAGGTCTCGGATCAAAGCTTAGGAATTAATCAACATCCCAGCTGTAGGATAGTGTGGGATACGCAGAGCTGATGAGGCCAGAGTTACTGGGCTACCCCTGCCCCCTGACATGTGCTGGTCCAGCGATGGAAGACCATAAATTTTTGATAGTGAATGACTCACAGAGTTGCCTTATTATTCTGAAATGCAGTGTGGTTCTTACATTTTCTCCAGCCATATGAGGGTTTTCAAATGTGGTTAATAGGATCAGAGAGCTTGGCTGTCCTCCAAATTGACGTATCTGAAGGGTGAATCTCAGAAAACATATTTTGAATAAAACATCCTGAATATTTTCCTAACTGAATTACCAGATCTAGCAACATGCTAGCATGATTTTAAAGACACAGTCTGCTTTGCAGACAAGTACAATGTCCTTTAATAAATGTCATTCTTTTATCCCGATACGTTGTACGAACCTTTATAAGCTGCACATCTTAATGCTTTCTCAATACATTTATACTGACAATAATTTAATAAATCCCCTTGTTTAAGTAAAGATACCTTGTCTGACTTTAGTTTTCTTCTACATTAGCCTCAGATTTGGCAATTAGGTTATTACTCACTACTGCAGCATTGCTGGTTGACAGCCGCCTAAACATGAGCCAGCAGGGTGCCCAGGTGGCCAACAAGGCCAATGGTATCCTGGCCTGCATTAGGAATAGTGTGGCCAGCAGGGGCAGGGAAGTCATTGTGCCCCTGTACTCTGCATTGGTTAGGCCACACCTTGAGTACTGTGTCCAGTTCTGGGCCCCTCAGTTTAGGAAGGACATCGAGACACTTGAACATGTCCAGAGAAGGGCAACAAGGCTGGGGAGAGGCCTTGAGCACAAGCCCTACGAGGAGAGGCTGAAGGAGCTGGGATTGTTTAGCCTGGAGAAGAGGAGGCTCAGGGAGACCTCATTGCTCTCTACAACTACCTAAAAGGTGGTTGTAGCCAGGAAGGGGTTGGCCTCTTCTCTCTAGCAACCAGCACCAGAACAAGAGGACACAGTCTCAAGCTGCACCAGGGGAAGTTTAGGCTGGAGGTGAGGAGGAAGTTCTTCACGGAGAGAGTCATTCACCATTGGAATGTGCTGCCCAGGGAGGTGGTGGAGACACCATCCCTGGAAGTGTTCAAGAGGGGATTGGACATGGCACTTGGTGCCAGGGTCTAGTCATGAGGTCTGTGGTGACAGGTTGGACTCAATGATCTTTGAGGTCTCTTCCAACCTGTGATACTTCTGGTTATGTGACTTGGCAATTATACAAACAAGATATATAACTAAAACATAGGGAATGTGAAATGAAAATACCTATATGGTGGTAGGTTTGAAACAGTCTGAAAAAGTTTGTTTTCATACAAAGCAAGAATAAATTGTACAATTCCTTGATATGCTAGGATGCTTAGGTGTAGGAGGGAACCTGGTCACCAAAGACAAGGAAGAGGTTGGGCTGATGAACAGCTACTCTGCCTCAGTATTTGTCAATGACACCAGTTGATCTATGAAGGCTCTGCCCTTGGAACTGGAGGACAGCGATGGGAAGCACAGAGCAGCCCCCACAATCCAGGAGGAAATGATTGATGACCTATGTGGTGGGTTGAGCCTTAACTGGGACTTAAGAGCTCAGATGGAGGCCAGGCTGAGAATCCCTCCCCCACTCCCCCTTCTCTTTCCCAATAGAGAGGAAAAAAGGAAGGAAAGGAGCAAATCCACTAAGAAATAATTTGGATTTGGCTTGGAAGTAGAGAGGTAAAGAATTTTCTTTAAACAGTATATATATATATATATATATATATATATATATATATATATATATATATATGTAACAATAACAGAGTTCACAAGGGTAAGGAACAAGGATGGATGGGGGAAAAAAAGAAATATGAAATACAAAAACAGTCCTTTGCAAAGGCTTGGGGTGCAGCAGGGAGGACCACGTGGCAGAGAAGCAGGGGGACTAGTGGTAGTCCTTGTCCAGGCAAAGGCAGGGCCCAAAGAGAGCTAATGGCTGCAGTATCATCCCTTTTATAGCCTTGCTGGGCAGGGAGGGGGAGTGGATCAGACTGATTTAGTTTCCCAGGGGGAAAACACCCTCCAGGGAGGGCAAAATTTCTCACAAGCCCTCCCCCACTGCTTCCAGGATGGGCGTAGCCCATCTCAAGCTATTGTGCCACTTAGATGTGCACAAGTCTATGGGACCAGATGGGATCCCCCAAGGGTACTTAAGGAGCTGGCAGATGTGCTCACCAAGCCACTCACCATTATTTGTCAACAGTCCCAGATAAGAGGGGAGGTCCCAGCTGACTGGAGACTAGCAAATGTGATGCGTATCTACAAGAAGGGCCAAAAGGATGATCAAGGGAACTACAGGCCTGTCAGTCTGCCCCTGGTGCCAGGAAAGGTTATGGAGCAGGTGATCCTGAGTACCATCACAGAGCACTTACAAGACAACCAGGTGATCAGGGCCAGTCAGCACAGGTTTATGGAAGGCAGGCCCTGCCTGACTAATTTCATGTCTTTCTGAAATAAAGAGACCCAACTAGCAGATGGGGGAAGGGACAGGGACATTTTCTACCTGGACTTTAGTAAAGCCTTTGACACTGTCTCCCACAGCATTCTCATTCAGAAACTCATGGCACAAGGCTTGGATAAGTGCCCTCTGCATTGGATTAAAAAAAAAAAAAAGGCTGGATAGCTGGGCCCAAAGTGTGTTGGTGAATGGAGCTAAGTCTGGCTGGCACCCAGTCACTAGTGGTGGCCCCAGGGTTCAGTATTGGGGCCTGTCCTCTTGAATATCTTTATCAGTGATCTGGATGAGGGGATTGAGTGCACCCTCAATAAGTTTGCAGATGACACCAAGCTGGGTGGTTGTGTCTATCTGCTAGAGGGTAGGGAAGCTTTACAAGGTAATCTGGTCAGGTTAGATTGGTGGGCCAAGGCTAATTGTATGAAGTTTAACAAGGCCAAGTGCCAGGTCCTCCACCTGGGTCACAACGATCTCATGGCAAGCTGCAGACTTGGAGATGCATGGTTGGAAAGCTGTGACTTGGAGAGGGACCTGGCAGTATTGGTTGACAGTCAACTGAACATGAGTCATCAGTGTGCTGAAGTGGCCAAGAAAGCCCGTGGCATCCTGGCTTGTATTAGAAACACAGTGGCCAGCAGGAACAGAGAGGTAATCATCCCCCTGTACCCAGCACTGAGTACTGTGTTCAGTACTGGGCCCTTTGCTACAAGGACATTGGGGTGCTGGAGCATGTCCAGAGAAGGGCAATGAAGCTTGTGAAAAGCCTGGAGCACATGACCTATGAGGAGTGTCTGAGGGAGTTGGGGTTGTTCAGCCTGGAGAAGAGGAGTCTAAGGGGAGACCTCATCACTCTCTGCAACTACCTGAAGGGAGGTTAGCATGAAGAGGGAGCCAGCCTCAGTGTCAAGTAATTGGACTGGAGAAAATGGTTTCAAGCTGCACAAGGGGAGATTTAGTCTGGATGTTAGGAAATATTTCTTCATTGATAAGATTATCAAACACTGGAATTTTCTGCCCAGGGCAGTGGGGAAGGCATCATCCATGGGTGTGTTGAAGCAGTATGTGGACCTGGCTCTGAGGGACATGGTTCAGCATCTACCCTTCAGTGCTGGGTTGAGGGTTGGACTGGATGATCTTTGAGGTGTCTTCCAATCAGATGTATTCTGTGATTCTGTGATATGCTAGGTATAGAAAGACCATCACTTTCTGGCACTGAGGCTGACAGTCTGACTGGCAAGGAACAGCTAGTATTTCTATTAAACTCTTTTAGCCTCCAAGACAGAGTAACTGTATCCAAACTACCTGCTGGGTAGCTTGTGCTTAACTACTAAATTGTGTCTGGGAATTGTTTGAACAAGCTCTGATTGCTACAAGCCAAAACTATGCCAGGAACTGTTATAACAGTTTAACAGATGATCCAGTTCTGGTTTGGGGAATATTTTCTGTTTAATTTCATACAGCTGACATAGCCTACAGATCTTAAAAACATAAATATATCAAAAAATGTGTTAAAAATAGTAAGACTGAATCTATTAAAGGAAATCTATACATATATATAAGGAATATATATAATCTATAATATATATAATCTATAATATATATAAGGAATATATATAATCTATACAAATATATAAGGAAATCTATACAAATATATAAATCTATACAAAGGAAGGACTAAATATATAACCTACAAAACCAAGAAGAAGGCTACTTAAGCCACAGAAGTCTGAAGGCTAGAAGAGATGCTTTATTCTTACATTTATCCCTGGAGATCTATTCTTGGCTATTGCCATGAACAGAATATTAGGGTGCACTAAGAAAGGCAGATCTTTGAGTTTATATTCAGTGAATACAGGGGGCAGATGCAAAAAGTGGTTCAACTGAAGGTGGTTCCCCCAATATCAGAGCATATGTTAGATAAGAGGGCAGAATGGAATTCAACGTTGAAAAAAGCAATTTATCCCAGACTCCTGGGAAGAAATTTTGCTTGTTGCTGATTTATTGCACCTAGCACATAAGATCGTGGTGCCAGGCTGATGTTGCTACACAATGCTGGGAAAATGAATTGTACCTATGCCATAGGAACAGAGCAGGAGACAAGACGTGGTAGGCGGTGTATGAGAGGGGATTAAAGGCTCGTGGCAAATCTACGCCTGGGGCTCCAGAAAAGCAATTATGAAGGCGAGCTGATCACTTCCCATTACAGATGTACTGCAGTAGCACATAACCCTGCCACTTTAATACTTTAAGAAGCAGCTGTATGGGAAATATGAGATAGTAAGAATACCTGGTGACTAAAGATATACAAAAAATACGTAGATTTTCAAAATACTGACATTTACCACTCAGTCCTTTGAAAATGTAACAAACAAGCCCTAGGCTGAGGGAGCTGGGGTTGCTTGGCCTGGAGAGGAGGAGGCTCAGGGGAGAACTACTTGCTGTCTACAACTCCCTGAAGGGAGGTTGTAGCTGGGTGGGGGATGGTCTCTTCTCCCAGGCAACCAGCACCAGAACAAGAGCACACAGTCTCAAGCTGCACCAGGGGAGGTTTAGAGTGGATGTTAGGAACAAGTTCTTTCCAGAAAGAGTGGATTTGAATTGCCATTGGAATGTGCTGCCCAGGGAGGTGGTGGAGTCACCATCGCTGGAGGTGTTTAGGAAGAGACTGGATGGAGCGCTTGGTGCTGTGGTTTAGTTGATTAGATGGTGTTGGATGATAGGTTGGACTCGATGATCTCAAAGGTCTCTTTCAACCTGGTTAATTCTATTCTATTCTATTCTATTCTATTCTATTCTATTCTATTCTATTCTATTCTATTCTATTCTATTCTACTCTACTCTACTCTACTCTACTCTACTACTCTACTCTATTCTTACAATGGAGATGAACAGTAACACTTGGCAGATATTTTGTTGTATGCTTTATATCCAGTTACATCCTCTATGTTTTGGACCACATGGAATTTGCATTTCCTGTTCTGATTGCATCTCCCTTTTCAACAATGCCTGAAAGTTATGCCTGTATTTACTCTTGTTTTTTAAACAGATGGATCTCAACAGATAATGTGTAGTTGCTGATAGGTGTGACTCGACCAACCAGAGGAGAAAAAAAAACTATTGTTTTTAGTCTGATCAATATTAGCCTGCACCCCAGTTGTGTGCTCTTGGATTTTGCAAGAATGCATCTGTAACCACTTTCAAAGAGGACACTGAACATTTATTAATCTGAGACAGCACCATAACAATCAGCTAAAACCAAAGAGCTGCTGAACACTTGAAACTATAATTTTCACACATCCTCCTTTTCTTTAATTGAGCTTTCTTCTGCTGACAGGCAAATGCATTCTCAGGTGAATTTGAACACAACTACTGCAACAATCAGTGACTCTACCTGAATGACAAAAAGCACATGGTTTGGCTCTCTGTATGGTTATGTCTGGGAATGTCTCTCAGGCAGACCTGCGTCCTACTTTTCCTAATTAAAAGTGGTGATAACTGTTTTATTGCATCTAAATTACACTTTTATTTGACAAACTTAATCTAAAGTGTGACCTATCAACTTAACAACACTTCAAGACTGTGCAGAACTATACATAAATTAGAAGAGAGTGAGGTGCTTTGCAATAAAGAGGTAAAGCGAAGAGAGGAAAACAACAACAAAATACAATTGAAGGATAAAGCCACATCAAAACAGTGTAGCTAACGAGGTTTGCACTTTGGAATGGAGTCTCAGCTAACTCTGCAGAACATTGCTTGCCAGTCTAATAGCTAAAATCAAAGATATGAAATCAAAGTTTCTGATAGGTGTGATTTGATTTCTCTAATAGAAATGCAGGAAGTTGTAGAATTGAATTTACAGATACGGAATGAAAAGCTTGCCTTAGCTGATGAATTCTATCAAGAAGTGTGTGAGAGACTAAATCTTGTCTCTCTTGATGTGACTCAACAAAGATCAAATCACCTTTGCTGCTTGCCCAGACAATAGCTGATGTGTATTGGGCAGACACCACTGGAACGACTCTCTGGAAGGTGCATAGATAAAGGTTGCTCACCAGACTGCAGCTGCCCTGGAAACAATGGGCAGAGGACACTGCTATCGATACTCTCTGGAATATGTATATTCACCACCTGGACTCATACCTAAAATCTGTATAAAAGATCTGAGCAACTACTGGCTCAGAAGAAGGAAAAGACCTGGGCAATGCTGCTGAGAAGGAAAACAAGAGAGAAGGAAAAGGCCAGGGCAATACTGTTCTGAAAGAAAATAGAGAATACCAGGAAAGAAAAATGACAGAGACATCACCATGTAGCCTGGAAGAAGCAGACCAAGAGGAACCCTCTCTCTGTGTCCTAAATTCTGCCTCATGGAGCTGAAGAGGCTGATCAGAGGACAGCACAGCCAACAAGGACAACATCTCCTCCCTTTCAAAGCTGCAGCAGCCTTCCTCCACAGACTTAAACTGTTTTGGGGGTGAGGGGTGTGATAATATAATTCCTTTCCTCATCTCTCTCCCTCTTCTCTCTCCCTCTCTATTCTCTCTCTCTCTCCTTCTCTATTCTCTCTCTCTCTCCTTCTATCCATCCACTTTATTCTGTTAATAAATAGCCTCACTGTTGATATCTTGGCCTTGTTTCTGCCTCTAATTTCATAACATGGGAGTATTCAAAAGAACTGAGGCTCTTTCCCTCTCTGGACCGAGACAAAGTGTATCTCCCTTTTTTAATGCACTTTAAACACTTTAAACAGACAGTTGAGCACCCTCTGCCAGATGAGGGAGCTACTAAGATTTAACTACAGGCCTGACAAATATTTGAAGTGACCCCTAAGAACGTGATAATGCTACATTCCATGAGGAGTAGAGATACCATCACAGCTTCCCAGGGACAGCGGCCATTGTCTGCCCTTTAATCTGTGATAGGGATTCTGCTTAGTAGAATTAAGAGGGAGGGGTCAGGCTCTTCTCAGTTGCACCATGATAGGACAAGGGGCAATGGATATAAACTACAGCACAGGAGGTTCCGAGGAGACTCAGGGAGACCTCATTTATCTCTACAACTACCTGAAAGGTGGTTGTAGCCAGGAGGGGGTTGGTCTCTTCTCTCTAGCAACCAGCACCAGAACAAGGGGACACAGTCTCAAGCTGCACCAAGGGAAGTTTAGGCTCAAGGTGAGGAGGAAGTTCTTCACTGAGAGAGTTATTCATCATTGGAATGGGCTGCCCAGGGAGGTGGTGGAGTCACCGTCCCTGGAGGTGTTCAAGAGGGGATTGGACATGGCACTTGGTGCCAGGGTCTAGCCATGAGGTCTGTGGTGACAGGTTGGACTCAATGATCTTTGAAGTCTCTTCCAACCTTGGAGATACTGTGATACTCTGATACTGTGAACATGAGAAGGAACTTCTTCACTGTGAGGGTCACAGAGCACTGGAACAGGCTTCACAGAGAGGTTGTGGAGTCTCCTTCTCTGGAGACTTTCAAGACCCATCTGGATCTGTTCCTGTGTGACCTGTGCTCGATTCTGGTCCTGCTCTGTCAAGGGGGTTGGACTCAATGATCTCTGGAGGTCCCTTCCATCCCATCCTGTGATCGTGTGAGTTAAAACACACCTAATAACGCAACCAATGTCAAACTGTAAGGGTAGGTTACATGATAGTAAGCAATCGACTTGCTGTGTTCCAGCAAGTAAACTTTTGTTGGAGGAGCTGTGGCCTCTGGCTGTGCATGTATTGTCACTCTTCTATCTGAAGTGATTCCAACAGTTATATTGTGCATTGCCTTTTGTGTGAACAAGAGGATTTTGATTGCCCAAAAAGTACCCTGGGAAGTATAGAGACACATCTTGAGGAGCACTGAAAGAGAGTTTTTATTTCTCCAGAAGCAGCAATTTTTCCAGCTACACATTGAAAGACTTTCACAGAATCGTAGCACAGCAGAGTTTGGAAGGCACCTCTGGAAATCAAGTGCAATTCACCAGCTCAGTCAGGGTCACCTACAGAACTCTGCTCAGGACCATTTCCAGAAAGGTTTGGAATTTCTCTAAGGAAACTCCACAAGCTCTTTGTGCTCAGTTCCCCTCACAGAAAAGAAATGTGGGGTTTTGTGTTCAGGTGGAAGTTAAAGTTTCAGTTTATACTCGTGGCCCCATCTCCTGAAGCATTAGCATTTTAGTGGCCTTATAACAGTGCAATGATAACAGATTGATGCAATGTATGTATCTCCCTGGGAAGAACAGACTTTCTGTAGCTTCTGTCAGTGGCTAAGTCTGCAATATTTTTCTGGTAGTTTGAACTTATACAGTCACCAGTTGTACCTGAGGAAAAAGAATCTGGGAAGTATTGTCAACAGAGAAGAGAAGTATCCTACCTCCTAAATGTTATCTTAAATTTGGAGTCTATGTGGGAAGGATTTTAAGTTCAGAGAAAAATCATTGTTGTGATCTGGAAGTATTAATTAAGTTACGTAGAAAAGGCAAAGGGAACTAGTCACAAGAAGTGACACCTGGACCTTTGCAAAAGTTGTCAGCTCTTACAGGCTTGAGGCTTTTACTTGAGGTGAGTAAAAGAACAGGAAATACATGGTGCATGGATGGAGAGCTCTGCAGAGGGATCTTGACAGGCTGGACAGATGGGCAGAGTCCAAGGGCATGAGATTTAACACATCCAAGTGCCAGGTTCTGCACATTGGCCACAACAACCCCATGCAGTGCTACAGGCTGGGGTCTGAGTGGATGGAGAGCGGCCAGGTAGAGAGGGACCTGGGGGTGCTGGTTGATGGTAGACTGAACATGAGCCTGCAGTGTGCCCAGGTGGCCAAGAAGGCCAATGGCATCCTGGCCTCTGTCAGGAACAGTGTGGCCAGAAGGAGCAGGGAGGTCATTCTGCCGCTGGACTCAGCACTGGTTAGACCACACCTTGAGTCCTGTGTCCAGTTCTGGGCCTCTGAATTTAGGAAAGATGTTGAGTTGCTGGAACGTGTCCAGAGAAGGACAACAAATCTGGGGAGGGGTTTGGAGCACAAGCCCTACGAGGAGCGGCTGAGGGAGCTGGGGTTGCTTAGCCTGGAGAAGAGGAGGCTCAGGGGAGATCTTATTGCTCTCTATAGCTCCCTGAAAGGAGGTTGTAGCCAGGTGGGGGTTGGTCTCTTCTCCCAGGCAACCAGCACCAGAACAAGAGGACACAATCTCAAGCTGTGCCAGGGGCGTTTTAGGCTGGATGTTAGGAAGAAGTTCTTCCCAGAAAGAGTGATTGGCCATTGGAATGGGCTGCCCAGGGAGGTGGTGGAGTCACCGTCACTGGAGGTGTTTAGGAAGAGACTGGATGGGGTGCTTGGTGCCATGGTTTAGTTGATTAGATGGTGTTGGATGATAGGTTGGGCTCGATGGTCTCGAAGGTCTTTTCCAACCTGGTTAATTCTATTCTATTCTATTCTATTCTATTCTATTCTATTCTATTCTATTCTATTTCTTGAAGCCATGGTTTAGTTAGTCATGAGGTATTGGGTGACAGGTTGGACTTGATGACCTCTGAGGTCTTTTCCAACCTTATTGATTCTATGATTCTATGATTCTATTTCTGGTATGCACTATATGACTTTTCTATTTAACATATAATATCATTTTCTTGGAAAATACTTTTTTTGGTACTCCCTTTAGCTTGAGATACACATGCACACACACAAACATTCCCATTCAATGGATATACAATGAATTATCTCTCACAAGAAGACATGGTTATGTTTCTTTCTTCTTAATATTACCACACATTGAACTCCTGAATGCCAGCTGAGCTTATCTGGAAGGTACAGCTGTAAACTCTGGGATCAGTGAATACTTACATGAATGAAACCCTAAAACCTGCAGTGAATCATGTCTGCAGTGCCCTCATAGCTCAGTATGTACACATTGCCTGACATATCTCACCCATGAGCTCAGTTTTTGCCTGTCTTGAAAAAGTTCCTCATGGGAACACCATCCAGGTCAAGTTTTCTAGGCTTGTTTCTCAAGCTCTGCCATCTAAATCCTCTTTTAGTAACAACTGTGTGTACTAGTCATCTGAGGCTGATTTAGGGACAAATGTAATGAAAGATTTTAGAAGTTATTACTACTACTACTCTTATCCAGATGTAACACAAGAAGAAAATATTTAGAATCATTCAAAGGGCATCTGAGGGGTGGGAAGTAAAAGAAGTGTGCATTTCCAAGAGAAACAGAATAAATAGGACATTGAGACTCTTGAACATGTCCAGAGAAGGGCAAAGAGGCTGGGAGAGGCCTCGAGAGGCTGAGGGAGCTGGGGTTGGTTAGCTTGGAGAAGAGGAGGCTCAGGGGAGACCTTAGTGATGCCTACAACTACCTGAAGGGAGGTTGCAGCGAGAAGGGGGTGGTCTCTTCTCTCAAGCAACCAGCACCAGAACAAGAGGACACAGTCTCAAGCTGTGCCAGAGGAGGTTTAGGCTGGATGTTAGGAAGAAATTCTTCACTGAGAGAGTTGTTCAATGTTGGAATGGGCTGCCCAGGGAAGTGGTGGAGTCAGCATCCCTCGAGGTGTTCAAGAGGGGACTGGACGTGGCACTTCGTGCCATGGTTTCATAGTCATGAGGTCTGTGGTGACAGGTTGGACTTGATGGTCTTTGAGGTCCTTTCCAACCTTACAGATTCTATGATTCCATGAAATAAGTTGAGGAGAGAGACTGTAATGGATTAAATTTGTAGTTGGCAGTATATAACTGCTTCCTATTTTAGCTCCCTTTAATGCAATGTTTAGTTTTCTCACAGTCTTAAGTCTGCACCTTCAAGATTCCCCTATGAAGAAAATGAATATTCTTCCCTTTGTTTTATAATGGATGACTGAAGCACAAAAGCTGTATAAATACTGCTGACATGAACACCACCTTTTCTGGGCTTGAAGGCATGTATGCTAGTTGCTGAGGTTCTCTGCAGGGAAATTCTGTGGAGAGTGGGCTACTGGGTGTTAAGGAGGGAAAAAAATCCTAGGTGTGTTTTCTAGTTTAAAGAACACCTTCTTTGCCTAGATTCCTGAATTCCTGTCTAAGAAATGCAGAATGCTAAGTACTTCTGAAAAGCAATTTAGAAAAAGCTAAAATTACAAAGGAAACCTTTGTTTTCATAATTTAGGACTTCTAAACTAGGAGGGCAGTGCCTACAGCACTAATGTGGATTGAATTAACAGTTTCCCAAATCAATGCAAAACACTTCCCTTTCAGCAGAAGGAATTTGCTAGTTGAAATAACCCTGGCTTTTTGATGTTTCTGCAGTCACTGTCATATAAATATTTGTTTATTGCACATATTTCACTGGTTGTCTCTTTTGTTTTATTACTTGCTTTCTTTTTGTTTCATTTCAAAAAGAACAAGCAAACAAACAACAAAGCCTCACAATACTGCATGGAAAAGATGTATATTTTCACCAAATACACCAGCCCTTTCTTTCTGTTACTGCAGAAATAACAAACTATGACTAATCTTGATGGAGTGGATTAGTGAGTCTTTAGCACTGGTTAGGCCGCACCTTGAGTCCTGTGTCCAGTTCTGGGCCCCTCAGTTTAGGAAAGATGTTGAGTTGCTGGAACATGTCCAGAGAAGGGCAACAAAGCTGGGGAGGGGTTTGGAGCACAAGCCCTCTGAGGAGAGGCTGAGGGAGCTGGGGTTGCTTAGCCTGGAGAAGAGGAGGCTCAGGGGAGACCTTCTTGCTGTCCACAACTACCTGAAGGGGGATTGTAGCCAGGCAGAGGTTGGTCTCTTCTCCCAGGCAAGCAGCACCAGAACAAGAGAACACAGTCTCAAGCTGCACCAGGGGAGGTTTAGGCTGGAGGTTAGGAAGAAGTTCTCCCCAGAAAGAGTGATTTGCCATTGGAATGGGCTGCCCAGGGAGTTGGTGGAGTCACCAACACTGGAGGCATTTATGAAGAGGCTGGATGGGGTGCTTGGTGATTGTATGGTGTTGGATGGTAGGTTGGACTCAATGAACTCAAGGTCTCTTCCAACCTGGTTAATTTCATTTCTATTCTATTCTATTCTATTCTATTCTACTCTACTCTACTCTACTCTACTCTACTCTACTCTACTCTACTCTACTCTACTCTACTCTACTCTACTCTACTCTACTCCATTCTGTTCTAAGACTTGGGAAAATAGAAATTTATTGGCTGCAGTAACCATTTGACCATAAGGAAGCAGGTAAATCCATGCATACTAAAATTAATTTATCCATGCCCTCATTAAACCAATAAGTGAGCATCACCATGTTTTACAGTGCTAACACATAAGAGATCATTTCCTCCTATGCTGTATAAGACAGCCCTAACAGTAGGATGTCTGAACAGAACAGTAAATCAGGAAAAAGGGAAGTTTTACTATAGGAAGAACACCAGTATGTAGTGAAATTTATAATGCTGTTCATTACGCAAGCAGGAATCTCAGTTCCCCAGCTGAGGACAAGATTGAAAATACAATAATATAATATATAATTTTTTTTTCCTGGAAATCTTTGATGACAAGAAAATGGAAACTAAGTACATGTCTCTGTCTCTTTCTTCATATTCTTCTCTCTTTTTTTCATTTGTTTGCATGGGTAGGTAGAAAAAGAAAGAGATTGTGGATATTACCACATTTTAATTAGTATACTTAGAGCACTGTAAAGCTGAGTTTTGGTATAAGCAGATACTCATGCTGCTTCTTTCCATACATAGTCTTTGGCAATAGTTGCAATATCATGGAGATACAGCTTGAACTTTTGTGTGTCAGACCCAAATTAACAAAAGCAACAGCTATGGTGAAAGAGTGAAATAATAGGCCTTTACAGGGGAGCTATTCTATTACTGTGCACTTAGTTAAGTGAGAGGAATCCCTTGCAAGACTTTAGAATAGAATAAAATAGAAGTAGAATAGAAGTAGAAGTAGAAGTAAAGTAGAAGTAGAAGTAGAAGTAGAAGTAGAAGTAGAAGTAGAAGTAGAATAGAATAGAATAGAATAGAATAGAATAGAATAGAATAGAATAGAATAGAATAGAATAGAATAGAATAGAATAGAATAGAATAGAATAGAATAGAATAGGAGAGACTGTGTCCTGTGACTGACTGCGTTCTCTTGTTCTGGTGCTGGCTGTCTGGGAGAAGAGACCCACATCTGCCTGTCTACAACCTCCCTTCAGGTAGTTGTAGAGAGCAATAAGGTCACCCCTGAGCCTCCTCTTCTCCAGGCAAATGATGTCTCAGTCCAAAGGAGGAGAGACATTTACTAGTTAATTTTACACCATTCCAGTGTTGTGAAATTAAGGCATGAATGAGGTCAAATATCAAAAGCAAGGCTATTTATTAAAGGATAAAGTAAACAGAACATAAGAAGGGAGGAAGGGAGAGAGAGAAAAATGGAGGAATAGAGTAGAGTAGAGTAGAGTAGAGTAGAGTAGAGTAGAGTAGAATAGAATAGAATAGAATAGAATAGAATAGAATAGAATAGAATAGAATAGAATAGAATAGAATAGAATAGAATAAACCAGGTTGGAAAAGACCTTCAAGATCATCGAGCCCAACCTATCACCCAACACCATCTAATCAACTAAACCATGGCCCTAAGTGCCCCATCCAGTCTCTTCCTAAACACCTCCAGTGATGGTGACTCCACCACCTCCCTGGGCAGCCCATTCCAATGGCCAATCATTCTTTCTGTGAAGAAATTCTTCCTAACATCCAGCCTAAACCTCCCCAGATGCAGCTTCAGACTTGTTTCAAGCAAAACAACTGGAGACAGAGGAGAGCAGGACAGGAATAATATGATATTATCACCCCTTATAAGACAGTTTTCTGTCTTTGGCTGGAGGAGGTCCAAGGAAAAAGAGTTGCTGCTTTGGCTTGGAAGAGGCCAGAGGAAGGGTACTGCTACTTTGGCTTGGAGGAGAGGAGGGAGAGAGAAAGAGAGGTCCCAGAGTTTGCGTTTCCTTGTCGGCTTGTGCTGTCCTTGGTCGAAGGAGGGGAGGGAGTTGTGAGAGAGATCCCAAAGTCCAAGTCCTTTGTAGCCTGTGTTGTCCTGTGATGTTTCCAGCATGTATTGTCTTCAGTGGAGTTCTTTTCTCTTACAGAGGGCACGGCATGATCCTTTGGTGGTGGTGGGTCAGTGTGTGCATGTAAATGTCCTGGACTGCTGCTTCCAGGGTGAGCCATGGTGGTATTTTTCCCCACAAAACCTGGTATAGCTCAGTGTCTTTTATTCAGTTCTTTTAATCACAGCTTCCTCCTGGCCCACACCCCAGTCACATTAATGCATATGTGACTGCCAGCTGTGCCATCTGGTGGGCAGAGCTGACACATCAGGAGGGCTGTTCACAGCAATCTTATCTTTCAGGGAGTTGGCACCAGAGTGGCCTCCGCCCCTCTTTGCTTTCTTGCTTGTTCACACCCCAATACACATCCCTGGGCAGTCCAGGTGGTGAATCCATTGCATAGTCCAGAGAGTCTTTTCACCATTCCCCCTTTCTGGGGCTGCTGCAGTCTTGATGGGTAGAGATGATCTTATTGGATACAGAGGGAAACATAGTGACTAAAGATAAGAAGGCTGAAGCAAAGGTGATTTTGTTGATTTACATGTACAAGGAAGAACTTTCAGTTGGAAAGGACCTCCACAGTTTGTTTAGACTCTCCCCTGATTTGAAACAGGTTCAGCTAGACTTGTTTGATCAGAATATTTTCTGGCTGAGTTTTGTTTGCACCTAAGGAAATGGCTCCTGCAACCAGACTCTTCAGACAGCTTGTTCCAATGTTTGATCACCCTTATGGTGATATTTTTTTCCCCACTTATATATACTCCTTGAGTTTCAAATGATCTCAACATACAGACTGGGGTGTGTTTTTGTGGTACATGTGTGTGTGTACACAAGGATGTAGTAGTTTTATAAGGAATATTTAATTATTCTGTCTACTCTCAAGTAGCTTAGTAATAGCCAGCAAAGCTAAATGGCAAATTTCCCTACTTACCTTGCATAAGGTAATTACTTTGATAAAATGCCACCTGAAATTCCATGGGAAAATGTTTATACAGTAAGATTGAGGATCAATATTCAAGTGGTGCATTTGATCCTCATTGTGAGAAACTGTATATGTGTGCAATTTAAGAGTTTAGAGTCATTTTCCCTTCAAGTCCATCTAGAATTGGTGGAAATTAATGGCAACTTCACACAAATTCATGAATGTTCATGTTGTCTTCTTTGGTGGTGTCCTTCTTGACACATGCAGACTGACTTCAGGTAGATATGAAACAGTTATAGGATGACACTAAGAATATTAATTTAAAACAACTAAATACCCAATGAAAGTTGGAGGTGAATTCAAAGGCAGTTTTCCATGCCCTGGGTTAAAAAAGACCCACAAATACATATATGGATGTAAGTCATTGTACCATGACTAGATGTTCTCCAACCTTTACTTTGACCACATGATCCAACCTTTACTTCCCCCAGATGATCTCCAGAGGTCCCTTCTAACCCCTACCATTATATGATTCGATGATAGAGTGTTCTGTGATAATCGTGCAGTGAAACTAACTTGATAGACTTGCTACATGCATTGCAGATGGATCTATTGTATATTATTATAGTTATGTATTACTATTTATTTATCATTATTTATCAGTTATTTATTAATTATAAATTATTAATTATCTGGTTATTTTTATTGCATGTATTACATATATAATAATTATATAATATATAACATAGTATCTTAGTATCAGTCAAGGTTGGAAGGGACCACAAGGATCATCTAGTTCCAACCCCCTGCCATGGGCAGGGACACCCCCACACTAGATCAGGCTGGCCTTAAACACTTCCAGGGACGGGGCCACAACCACCTCCCTGGATAGCCCATTCCAGGGCTTCACCACTCTCATGGGGAAG
This sequence comes from Picus viridis, assembly GCA_033816785.1. Lineage (NCBI taxonomy): Eukaryota > Metazoa > Chordata > Aves > Piciformes > Picidae > Picus > Picus viridis. Next base: position 84,311,180 of record CM066566.1, on the reverse strand, counting down.
AACTTCCTCCTCACATCTAGCCTGAATCTCCCCACCTCCAGCTTCATTCTATTCCCCCTAGTCCTATCACTACCTGATGTCCTGAGAAGTCCCTCCCCAACCTTCTTGTAGGGCCCCTTCAGATAGGCCACAATTAGGTCACCTGGAAGCCTTCTCTTCTCCAGACTGAACAGCCTGTGAGAGACTAAAGCTTGTCTCTTCTGGTGTGACTCAACAAAGATAAAATCACTTGCTGCTTGTCCAGACAATAGCTGATGTGCATTGGGCAGAGCCACTGGAAGGACTCTTGGAAGGTGCAAAGATAACATTGCTCATGGGACTGCAGCTGGCCTACAACAATGGCCCAAGGGCCCAGCATTCACACCTTCAGGACAAGATCATTTCCAGCCATCAGATACCCCAGGAAAGGACAATGGCTCCTGATGTGAAAAGAGTGTGTGGGTAGGTAGATGGAGCAGGAGGAGGAGGAGGCCTTCCCCCCTCCATCCAGTGGCTGCCCAAACTCACCTGAGTACCCAGAAAGATTTCCTGGGGAACCATACACTTGCCTAAGGGCTAAAAAACTATATAAAAGACTGGAGCAACTACTGGCTTGTAAGAGGAGAAAATTGGAGAAGCAAGATGCAGAAGAAAGAAAACGGCAACACACGCTGGAAACATCCCGGGGCCAACACAATGGATCTCGGACTCTCCGTGCTCTAAGTTCCGCCTGCTGCAACTCATGGAGCTGAAGAAGCTGCCCAGAGGACCTCATCCCTTCTACAGCCAAAGCCTCAGCACCCTTCCTCTACCGACCCAACATCTCCTGCAGCACCATTTCTCTACAGACCCAACATCTCCCGCAGCACCTTTCCTCCACAGACTCAAACTGTCTTGGGGGTGAGGGGTGTGGTAATATAATTCCTTTCCTTTAATCTCCCTCTTCTCTCTTCTCTCTTTTTTTTTTTTCTCTCTCCACTTTATTTATGTAATCAATAGTCTAGCTGTTGATATTTTGGCCTCGTTTGTGCCTCTAATTTCACAACACGGGAATATTCATTAAAAACCTGAATCTCTTTCCCTCTCCGGATCGAGACACAGCCCCAACTCCCTCAGTCTGTCCTCATAGGAGAGGTGCTCCAGCCCTCTGATCAACCTCGTGGCCCTTCTCTGGACACCTTCCAGCACCTCCGTATCCCTCTTGGAACAGGGGCTCCAGAACTGGATGCAGTACTCCAGGTGGGGTCTCACCAGGGCTGAATAGAGGGGGAGAATCACCTCCCTTGACCTGCTGACCACACTTCTCCTGATGCAGCCCAGGATCTGATTGGCTTCCTGGGCTGCAAGTGCACACTTAGAGCACATATTGAGCTTCTTGTTCACCAGCACCCCCAAGTCTCTCTCCTCAGGGCTGCTTTCCTGCCAGTCACTGCCCAGCCTGGGGCAGTGTGGGGTCTCACCAGAACTGAGTATGTATTTATGTACAATATATTATATATTTATGCATAATATATTATATAATCATATTATTATATATATTTATATTATTGTATAATTGTATAATTGCATACATGCATTCATGAATTATGTTTTACTTCAGGTGTCCCTTCCAAGTCAAGCCAGTCTATGATTCTGTGAAATCCAAACCTACCCAAATCAATTTATGTAATCCAATATTCTCTAAAATATGTTTTCAGAAGTCTTAAAAACACTTGTGCAGCATCACGAAATTACCTTGTATGTATAGTGTCTCTAAACAGTTTGATTGTCACCTCCACTGGGTCTGTACCTCGGTTAGAAAAGCCTTCCATTCCCCTTGGAGATTCATGAGAGTTTATTAAAGCTGGCTACAAATTGCTTCTAGCAAAAATGTCATTGGTTAGTGTATAACTCTGTTAGAATAACTTATAGCAAGCTGGAAACAATTTATGGCTTCTGTGTGAGGGGAGATATAGAATCTTATTATGTAAATTTGTTAAACCATATTTCACTTGAAAGTTTTTCCTCCTCCCATGACCAGCAGACTGAGCTAGAGAGAGCAGTACGCCCCTTCCTGACACACTTGAACGTGATGATCATATTGACTATTTCAGTTATTTCAGTGTGCTCTTTTAATTTCCACGAAGAAGTTAAGTGCTAAATCCAAGAAGGGCAATGTGTGGAGAAAGAAAACACTTGAAGATGGAAGGCACAAAGAGGAGACCTTTAGCTTATCTCATTTTCTTGCTTCTTTTTGCTTAGTTTTATTTTTTTTTACCTGCACTGGGTTATTCAAGAATTTTATGCTTGCCATAACTCATCTGCACTATTTAATTGATTCCTCTAGTTGTATCTTACTGCTAATCAATTAAGGATCTTCACTGAACTGTGGCCTCCTATTTTCACTCCTCCACCTTCCATTAAGTCTCTTCAGCGTGACCATATGCCTACTCGTGTTTATGCATGGATGTGCTTGTTTGTTCTTTCATCTTAAATAGGATTCTTTAATTTTCCTTATCTTAATGTTGCTTATCTCTGCCTGAATTTCCTCTAGATTCTGTATTCCTTTAATTTTCAGCTCACCAAAAATCTGCTTGCACAGCATCTGACACCAGACCCAGTTTTTCTGCCGTGTTTATCAGGCAATCTTCTGATAATATTGCATCGATATATCTATAATGATTCAGAGTCATAACCAGGGTTATCATCAGGCAGCAAGCACCTAAATAATCCTCTAAGATCTCAGAAAGCCTTTCAGTTTATTTAATTCTTTCTACATCTCTAAAATTCAACTAGATGGCTAAACTTCACAGGTTTTCTTCCTTCCTTGCACAGTGCTACTCCTTTTTCTCATCCCCTCATACTTGAGGGACTGTCTCTTGATTTAATGTCTGTGTGCTCCAGAGCTGTAAAATTCTAGTTGTTAGTGCCTTTACTGCTGGATCCTTGATGTCCTTGACATCTGGTGTGCTGAATATTTAAAGTTGAGGAGTCAAATTCCCAGACATGCTTCACCTCTACCCCAATCATTTACAAAATGTTACACTTCAATGATTAAAAAATATAGAATCATAGAATCAGTCAGGGTTGGAAGGGACCTCAAGGATCATCTAGTTCCAACCCCCTGCCATGGGCAGGGACACCTCACACTAGAATGTCTTGCTTTGATATACTGGTCTTTTTAAAACCAAGGAAGGAGGAAAACATTCATTGCATATTAACTAATTTGATGAGTGTCTGAAGGAGCTGGGGCTGTTTAGTTTGAAGAAGAGGAGGCTAAGGGGAGACATCATTGCTCTCTGCAACTACCTGAGAGGGCATTGCAGAAAGGTGGGTGCTGGTCTCACAGGTAATTTGAGATAGAACAAGAGGGAATGGCCTCAAACTGCAACAGGGTAGATTTAGAAGGAGAAGACTTGATGGGGTGCTTGGCTGTATGGTCTAGTTGTTGGGTGGGTTGGATTGTTTGATGGGTTGGACGCGATGATCTTGAAGGTCTCTTCCAACCTGGTGTATTGTATTGTATTGTATTGTATTGTATTGTATTGTATTGTAGATTAGACATTAGGAGTATTATTTTCACAGAAGGAGTAGTCAGACATTGGAATGTGCTGCCCAGGGAGGTGGTTGAGTCACCAGCCCTGGATGTGGTTAAAGGTCATTTAGATGTGGCGCTTGGGGAGATGGTTTGGGCATGAACTTTGTAGAGTAGGGTTATGGGTTAAACTTGGTGATCCTGGGGGTCTTTTCCAACCTGAGTTATTCTGTGATTCTGTGATGTTCTGCTATGAAGTAATAGAGTTGTTTGTCTACTATAAAAATTTCTCTGGCAATAATGTTAGCATTTTTGCATTCATTAAGGAAAATAACTGTTGCATTACTGTTCCTGAGATTTCAGTAACATACATAGCATGTGTTAAGGAGCAGTTTTCATATGTCCCCTTTAGCCTTAATATTAACTTGCCTTTTTTTTTTCCTTTCTTCTTCTTCCCAAAGACAATGTACAGTGCTGGCCAGCATATGCCAGGAAGCATGTTTTACTCCCCTAAAAATGTCACAGGAAAGGATCGGTTTCCAGAAACATAAGGGCTTCCTAAAGCTCCTGATGGGGTAACATTTTTCTGTGCCTTGTTCTACATTTTAATCTTGCACACTCTGATTCAGAAGGTTTCCAGGATGAAAATATCCAAAGGGCTTTAATTAGTTAACTTGGACTGGAATTTGCATTGGATCAAAGTCTAGGCATCCCTCACCGCCACCACCACCACTGCATCTATTTCTTCTTCTTTATCATCCCTAGGGAAACCTTAAAAGGCATTGTAATACCAACCTGCTAGCTCAGTCTTTTTTCCTCTTGGAGAGATGGCATTAAAACCCTTTCCTCAGAGATTTGTGCAACTGTTAGCAATGAGAAAATTTATCTGGTAGTCTCTTTTTTATTCCTCTGCTTTATAATTGCTAAGCTGGTAAGCAATCATTCTTTTCTTCTTTTACTCTGAGTTATTCTTTCCCTCTGTTCTTTCTCTTGACTAAGTTACAGAGAACTCATGGGAGGCAAGAAAAGGCTTAAACTATTTGACTGGAAAATGTGCTGCCTTTTTAATTACTTCAGTGTCTAAAGGAAAGGGGAAAAAATATTCATCTTACTTTTGTGGAAGATCACATGGCACTTTGGATGAGGATACATTTCAGTTAAAGTGTGTTTGCATCATTAATTGGATGAAAATCTAATTTATTTTGCAAAAGTAGATAAAATGCTCATTCAAAATGCAGGTGTTTGTATAATGGTTGTTTTATTTCAGACTTAACTGATTGCAGAATGCAAGTTCTTTGCACATATGCAGCAACTGAGAACAGACTTTGGCTACGCATGGCTTCATAGTAATTGCAAATACTGTGGTTACAGACAGCTTCAGAACGTCTCAGTTTCTGTTTTGTAGAGGCTGGGGATGATGAAAGAGACTTCATGACAGCTGCATATGTCTTGATATTCTTCCTGTATGAAGACACTGACTCAGTGTTTGGTGAGAACTACTTCTTAAAGCATTTTGGAGCCAGCTCAGCCCTGGTACAGTCTAATATCTGGCCTCATGTTTCTTTAATTTGTCAGCATTTGCTTTCTCCTTTCAATGGCTTCAGAAGCATTAGAACAGAGCAGTTACTTTCATAAAAAAGCTTATGCCTGTACTGGTACAAGTAAAATTTAGGTGTATTCCCCTTCTGATGCTTAGCCTGAAGAAGAGGAGGCTCAGGGGGACCTTATTGCTCTCTGCAACTACCTGAAAGGAGGTTGCAGACAGGTGGGGTTGGTCTCTTCTCCCAGGCAACCAGCACCAGGACAAGAGGACACAGCCTCAAGCTGCACCAGGAGAGGTTTAGGCTAGAGCTTAAGAAGAAGTTCTTCATAAAGTGCTTGGCCATTGGAATGTGCTGCCCAGGGAGGTGGTGGAGTCACCATCACTGGAAGTGTTTAAGGAGAAACTTGATGGGGTGCTTGGTGCAATGGGTTAGTTGTCAGGAGGGGTTAAGTAATAGGTTGGACTTGATGATCTCTGAGGTCTTTTCCAACCTTACTGATTCTATGATTCTAAATCAGGATTAAAACCTAGAAGCAGACCTCAAGAACTCACTTAGGGCACATGAACATTTTAGCAGTTTCTGCTTGCAAATATACAGAGAAAAATACATTCCCTCTTTAGATATTTATTGTGTATTTTACAGAGAAAGAACATTTTCCTTCTTAAGCTAAGTTAGGCAGCCACTGGTAAGCTAAACATCCAGAATCATTCCATAGACTGGACAAAGATTGCTATTTCTGAGAGTGCTAGGCTAAATGGTATCATGAATAATTGTCCCATAGAGGCATCTTTCTTTTCTGTTACCATTAGAAGAAATGTTGAAAATTGTCTGCCCAACTTTTAGGCAGGCAAGTTTATATGAGGTGAATCTTACTGTGAGTCATTATTTCAAGCTAAATGCAACTCATACCAGATTGTTATTTGAATAATCTCCATGCACTGATCATGCTATGGCATTGGCAAAACAATTAATCAGTTGTCTGGCCACAGCAGTTCAGACAGCTGAGTCACCCTGTTGTATTTTAGTCTACATTGGCGAATTAAGTTCCCATTTTCCCATCATCTCTGGTAAATCTTAGACCTAAATCAGAAAATAGGGGACTATGAAAACTCTGCTTAAACTAAACATAGAAACTGTGGTAAATTTTAGAATTATATTTGGAATGGAATGGAATGGAGTGGAGTGGAGTGGAGTGGAGGGGAGTGGAGTGGAGTGGAGTGGAGTGGAGTGGAGTGGAGTGGAGTGGAGTGGAGTGGAGTGGTGTGGAGTGGAGTGGAATAGAATAGAGTGGAATAGAATAGAATAGAATAGAATAGAATAGAATAGAATAGAATAGAATTCAATTCAATTCAATTCAATTCAATTCAATTCAATTCAATTCAATTCAATTCAATTCAATTAATAAGGTTGGAAAAGGCCTTCAAGATCCTCAAGTCCAACCTATCACCCAACACCATCTAATCAGTCTCTTCCTAAACACCTCCAGTGACGGTGACTCCACCACCTCCCTGGGCAGCCCATTCCAATGGCCAATCACTCTCTCTGGGAAGAACTTCTTCCTAACATCCAGTCTAAACCTCCCCTGGCACAGCTTGAGACTGTGTCCTCTTGTTCTGGTGCTGGTTGCCTGGGAGAAGAGACAAACTCCCACCTGGCCACAACCTCCCTTCAGGTAGTTGTATACAGTTAGAAGGTCTCCCCTGAGCCTCCTCTTCTCCAGGCTAAGCAACCCCAGCTCCCTCAGCTTCTCCTCAGAGGGCTCCCCCTGCTTTTTTGCCCTTCTCTGGACACATTCAAGCAACTCAACATCTTTCCTGAAGTGAGGGGCCCAAACCCCATGCCTAAAATGGATCTGGGTAATAAGATGCAACCTTTGTTCTAAAAAAAAACCCCAAAGCTTTTCCACTAGGAAAGTAATTTTAAAAAGAATAGTCAGCATCTAAACCAAACTATCTGCTGAAGACTTGCACTTCTAACATTAGTAGCTGGGAAGGGTGAAACTTACCTACCATACTTTCATCAAAAGTATAGCAGCTTTTATTTGCTATTGATTCTTAAGGTAGAGTGAAGTGCTGCCTCTGGAGTGTGCTTGCTGATGTGGCAGATGGTCTTTATTACTCCTAAAGGTCTGTTTGGTTAATGGCACTCTAATTCTTTAGTATCTCCATCTATCTACCCTTCCCTTCCAATTAAACATTAGTGACACATTTTTATGGTCTCTAAAGCAGCAAAAATCAGCATCAACTATGGACACAATAGAGTGATCAGCTAAATTCAACCTGATTACTAACTTAAAGATACATAGAAGACATGCTGATGTTTTAAGATTGGCGAGGTCCTTTGAATGTTATTCTGAGGTGAAGAAGATATTAAGTTTAAACATTTTATATGTTGTAATTTTTTCCCCATACAGGTAGTTGTAATAAAATACATATTTTAATATAGAAAATCATAGGGAAAAAAATCATAGAATCAATAAGGTTGTAAAAGACCTCAAAGATCACAGTATCACAGAATCAGTCAGGGTTGGAAGGGACCACAAGGATCACCTAGTTTCAACCGCCCTGCCATGGGCACCTCACACTAGATCAGGCTGACCAGAGCCTCATCCAGCCTGGTCTTAAACACCTCCAGGGATGGGGCCTCAACCATCTCCCTGGACAACCCATTCCAGGGCTTCACCACTCTCATGGTGAAGAACTCCCTCCTCATGTCCAGCCTGAGACACTGACACTGTGGGTCATATTGTAGAGGCCTGTTATCAACAGATATGTGCAGACCAACTCCTTCTGTGCTACAGAAACTAAAATACACTGCAGAGGCATCCAAGCAGTGATGACCTAAGTATATTTCAGTAAGAGGGGAGGGGAGGGGAGGGGAGGGGAGGGGAGGGGAGGGGAGGGGAGGGGAGGGGAGGGGAGGAAAGGGGAGGAAAGGAGAGGAAAGGAGAGGAAAGGAGAGGAAAGGAGAGGAAAAGAAAAAAAGAAAAGAAAAGAAAAGAAAAGAAAAGAAAAGAAAAGAAAAGAAAAGAAAAGAAAAGAAAAGAAAAGAAAAGAAAAGAAAAGAAAAGAAAAGAAAAGAAAAGAAAAGAAAAGAAAAAAGAAAAGAAAAGAAAAGAAAAGAAAAGAAAAGAAAAGAAAAAAAGAAAAGAAAAGAAAAGAAAAGAAAAGAAAAGAAAAGAAAAGAAAAGAAAAGAAAAGAAAAGAAAAGAAAAGAAAAGAAAAGAAAAGAAAAGAAAAGAAAAAAAAGAAAAGAAAAGAAAAGAAAAGAAAAGAAAAGAAAAAAAAGAAAAGAAAAGAAAAGAAAAGAAAAGAAAAGAAAAGAAAAGAAAAGAAAAGAAAAGAAAAGAAAAGAAAAGAAAAGAAAAAGAGAAAAGACTGTATTTAATACCAGTATCCCCCTTTCTGCAAGTGAGAAAGCTGCGAGGAAGTGCAGTCCTTTGTTTTTTAAAGTTGACTAATGTATGTCCTTTGACTCTTGGCAGCCTTTGAAGTGAGCATTTAACATCAGAGGGCTCTTTCAAAACACTTGAGCCAAAAAGTACTGGCTGCTAAGCCAAATGTAGAGCTCACTTGTATTGCTGTCTCTCTTGTGTCTCATTCATCAGAAAGTAGTTTTAATGCTACCTGAGCATGATGGTGTCTCTGACAGCATTACTGACTGTTGTAGATCACTGAGAGATAGTGTACACTTGCCCTGTGGTTTGTCCTGCTTTATGTTTTTGCCTGAGCTTTCAAGACTGCCCATTATTGAGGGTTTATGTTCTCAGCTGTGCTGCTCACAGTAAAGTGAACTGATGTGTGTTCACTTTTTACATAGTTCATAGAATTATAGAATCAATAAGGTTGGAAAAGACTTCTAAGTTCATCAAGTCCAACCTGTCACCCAAGACCTCATGACTACTAAACCATGGCACCAAGTGCCATGTCCAATCCCCTCTTAAACACCTCCAGGGATGATGACTCCACCACCTCCCTGGCTAGCCCATTCCAACAGCTAACAACCCTCTCAGTGAAGAACTTTTTCCTCATCTCAAGCCAAAACTTTCCCTGGTGCAGCTTGAGACTATTTGTCAGGTCTTTGTCCACAACCTTCTTACAAACTTTAAAATTCCTTCTGGACTATGGAGAAAACACTTAGGCAAACAAAATATGAATACAAATGCATCAATAGGGGCATAATTTTGTCACTGACAGTGCTCAGCTAAATGGTTTTAGGCTATATCAGATAAATAAATAAGGACAGGTCTTAGCTTTTGCTTTTAAACACATTATCACTGATATTCTAAATGAGAACACCCCTGGTATTCATACTTTGCAGGAGTAGATAACACCTTGAGTACTGTGTCCAGTTCTGGACCCTTTAGTTTAGGAAAGATGTTGAGTTGCTGGAATGTGTCCAGAGAAGGGCAACAAAGCTGGTGAAGGGTTTGAAGCACAAGCCATTGGCCTTCTGACCACCTGGGCACACTGTTGGCTCATGTTCAGCCTACTATCAACCAGGCCTAATGTACACATCCAACAAGGTTGAAACATTAAGTCATACTGTATATGGGCTGTACCATTTGTCTTTGCAGTCATTCTGGGGAAAAATAAATCTCAGAGATGCAAAATAGTTCACAGAGGTGAAAGATCTTTAATTTTGCCAGTCATCAACAATCCTTCAGTTACAGAGGGAAAACATTGACAGTTTTTGTGTTAGTGTTCTCTTCAATAACAAACAGAGTTGTGCATAATTCACCTTAGTTTGACAGAAAGCTCAAAGCTACCTTTGTAATTTAGGAAAGATGTTGACTTGCTGGAACATGTCCAGAGAAGGGCAAAAAAGTTAGTGAGGGGTTTGGAACACAAGCCCTATGAGGAGAGGCTGAAGGAGCTGGGCTTGATTAGCCTGGAGAAGAGGAGGCTCAGGGGCAACCTTATTGCTCTCTACAACTACCTGAAGGGAGGTTGTAGACAGGTGGAGGTTGGTCTCTTCTCCCAGGCAGCCAGTACTAGAACAAGAGGACACAGTCTCAGGCTGCGCCAGGGCAGGTTTAGGCTGGATGTTAGGAAGAAGTTCTATACAGAGAGAGTGATTGCCCATTCGAATGTGCTGCCTGGGGAGGTGGTGGAGTCACCATCATTGGAGGTGTTTAGGAGGAGACCTGATGGGGTGCTTGGTGCCATGGTTTAGTTGATTAGCTAGTGTTGGGTAACAGGTTGGACTTGATGATCTCAAAGGTCTTTTTCAACTTGGTTAATCCTAATTCTAATACACATAATATTTTTCTGGACAAGGAAAATTATCTGCCTGTTAATAAGTGCATCCCTGAGCTGTATCCTTTGGATGAATCTCTAAATTACTGAGGAAAACAAAGGTGAAAAAAAGGACATCTTTTCTAACATAAATACATGCTAATGTCAAAGCCTTCTATCAGTTTCTATTTATTTTTATGTGTCTGTCATTTATATACCTAAAGGAAAAGTTAGTGTTCATAATTTTCATTCTATTGTTCAAGTTTTCTAAGCCTAGTTTATCCTGTCACTTCAGAAATAGATAATGTTTTGCTTACACCTGCTGACAATTTTGCAGTTTTTAAGTTTTCTTCTTTAATAAAATACAATCCCATCCTTGTCAGCAACAGCAGCAAGAACTATCAGTTTCTTAGGATTTTCTGATTCTTTCCTCAGATACTGCATCTTAGAACCTGCCACAGTAGGGTAAGAAATTGGCCTGTCTGGATGGTATATGAGCTAGCTCTGGATGCCACTTATTATAATAGCATTTCATAGAATCATAGAATCAATAAGGTTGGAAAAGACCTCAAAGATCATCAAATCCAACCTATCACCTAACACCTCATGACTATCATGGCTTCAAGTGTCACGTCCAGTCCCTTTTTCAACACCTCCAAGGACGGTGACTCCACCACCTCCCTAGGCAGCACATTCCAATGGCCAATCACTCTTTCTATGAAGAACTTTCTCCTCACCTCAAGCCTAAACTTCCCCTGGCACAGTTTGAGTCTGTGTCCTCTTGTTCTGGTGGTGGTTGCCTGGGAGAAGAGACCAACCCCACCTGACTACAACCTCCCTTTAGGTAGTTGTAGAGAGCAAGAAGGTCTGCCCTGAGCCTCCTCTTCTCCGGGCTAATCAACCTCAGCTCCCTCAGCCTCTCCTCATAGGGCTGTGCTCCAAAGCCCTCCCCAGCTTTGTTGCCCTTCTCTGGACACATTCCAGCAACTCAACATCTTTCCTAAATTGAGGGGCCCAAAACTGGATACAGGACTCAAGGTGTGGCCTAACCAGTGCTGAGTCCAGGGGCAGAATGACTTCCCTGCTCCTGCTGGCCACACTATTTCTGATGCAGGTCAGGATGCCATTGGCCTTCTTGGCCACCTGGGCACACTGCTGGCTCATGTTCAGCCTACTCTCAACCCGTACCCGCAGATCCCTTTCTGCCTGGCTTCTCTTCAACAAATGACAGGCCACAGTCTTGGGCTTCATAGTATTTATGCAATGTGCAAGTTATTGGCTCTTTGACAGTCCAAATGCATAGTCATCTAGGTTTCCCTTTAAGGGATGCTCCTGACTTTTTTATCAAAGATTCCTTCTTTCCCTATCTCATCTAGTAGGTCTTCTTGTTGCCATTACTCACCACTTCCTAACTTTATAATGAAATTTGACTCCTTTCTCCTCTCTGTTTCTCAATAAACAGAATTTCCTTGAGTTTTCAACAGAGAATCACCTTAGCATTTTAAGTTCAAAACAAAGAACATCATTAAAGAACTAACAGAAGATGCAGCATAAGGGAGGGTCATAGTAAGATGTTATTTTAATAGCATCCTACAGAAAATATGTAATCAGTAGAAAGGATGATACTCATTTGACAAGTATTTATGATGATATTTAGGAAGTAACTTGGAATAAAAGAATCTGTTTCTTACTTTATTTCAGCAATGTCTATGACTAGTTAAAACAGTATGATGACTTTTGTCTTTCCAAGTGCCATTTTTCCTGGTGACATTCTCATGTGTGTTTGAAGTGTGAAATTCATAACGAGGGATCTGGTATATCACTCATTACATGTTTAATTGCAGAAAGTTATCACTGTTTCCTGAGTATCTGCATCTTTGAAAGAGATTTTCCCAGGAGAATTTAGTTCTTGGAGTTTTATGTGCAAAGAGCACAAAAGGCAATGAAATGTGTGGTGGCAGTTTGGGCTGGGTGCCCCCGCTGCTGCCATATGGGAGGCACCTCTGGTGCCCCAGGTGTCCAGCCCAGTGGGTGGACACAGGAAGCTGTGTATTTCATACCCATAATGTCCTTCACCCTATAAATCCATCTGCAAGGTCTCACACTTCCTCTTTCTTCCCTTGCTGTTTCCATGGGGGACGCTCCCTATCTGGTAATGGATGGGGAGTTATCTCAAGGCCTCTTAGGCCTGGCAAGGCCTAATGCCAGGAAGAGAAGGGGGAAGGGCAATCTCAGATCTGGCCAGCTGAGATTAGCCTAACAGTGTAAGGGGGAAGAAATAGCCCTGGGGGTTTAGGGTGTACCCTCAGGTAGGGAGAAAGGGAATGCTGTGATGGTTCTGGGTGTGCTTCAGGATCTCCTTTGTCACTGTGCTTGTAGTTTTTCCGTATAACACTCACTGCTTTTCCATTTGAACTTTCCATCACTTCTGCAATCCATTTGTGTGTCTTATCATTTTCCTGCCCTGGTGGGAGGCAAGGGAGGATCTGCCTCAACCTGGGACACATGCTTATTTTTAATCCGTCACCACATTCAAATGAGTATTTATGGTGCATTTTATGATTAGTGAACCATCTATATTAGTTAAGGACTGAACAGTGAGGTTTGGAAAAGACTACCTTTAGTTAAAAATTAATTGTGAACCCTTCACTATGTTCTACAAGCCTGGGATGAACTCACACATTTTTGCATGATATATATATATTTTTTTTGCTATGCCCATCATTTCCTTATGTAGATACATTTGTTCATCTTTAGCAGGTAAGGACCACCAGCAAAGAGCTGACATAGGAATTCTGTGTAGCAGTTTTCTGAAGTGCTTAGAGTTTGCCCTAATTTGCTTCTAGTGAAAACATCTAGTGTAGAGCCTACAGACACTGAATATACTGGAACTGTTCTTACATGCTCTATGAAATCCCATGGTGATGAAAATTCCGGTCACTTAAGGTGTTTTTGATCTCTAAGTAGGTTTCCATTATAGTTTCAATTGATATGGTACTGAGCAAACATAGTATTTCAAGATTAAACAGAGGTTCCAGAGATCTCAAAATGTATTTCTACATTTCTCTCTGTCTTAAATTACTTGTATTAAATTCTACATGATTCACATTTGATGACATTTCTCCATCATGCCTTTCTTTATGCATTTACCCTTGTGTAAGTCTCATTTCTGGCCAAGAATTTAGAATTAAGTTTCACTTTAAATGTCACGAACAGTAACTAGAATTTGCTATTACAAACAGACATTATGGCATACCATTAAAAAATAATTTAAATCTGCTTGGGAAAAGTCTCTTTCTCCTTTGCATTCACACACTTCATGTAGTGCTGTTATGGAAATTAGGGTGTTCCTAGAATCATCCTAGTGTGCTGCTCTTATTGTATAGACACTGATGCTCACAAGGAATGTAATTTACTTTTTTTCTGCCAAAGTCTGCCAGACATCTCCCTACTGCATATAAAAGGAAAGGTGGAATTGAGTCTACAGACTTCAGTGATTACCAAGCACCCTAAACTTAGAAAACAGGTAACTTAGTTATGTAAATCAACAAGAGACTGACCCTGCAGTGAATTTTTAATAATGCACTAATTGCCTGATAGATTAATCAAATTAGACATTAGTGGCAAATCTTTGCCTCAGCCTGCAGAGTGTTACATACCCAAATCTTATTAACAGTAGGACTGCACATAATACTTGAGGCACTGTAAGACCGGTCTAGGTTGGAATATTTTTTTCTCTTTCCCCCTGTAAAAAGAGGTAATTTTGAGCTTAAGTCTGTCTTGGCTCTTCTATAGGATAGGATAGGATAGGATAGGATAGGATAGGATAGGATAGGATAGGATAGGATAGGATAGGATAGGATAGGATAGGATAGGATAGAGCAGGATAGCATAGAATAGCATAATAACATCGAGACACTTGTCCAGAGAAGGGCAACAAGGCTGGGGAAAGGCCTTGAGAACAAGTCCTATGAGGAGAGGCTGAGGGAGCTGGGATTGTTTAGCCTGGAGAAGAGGAGGCTCAGGGGAGACCTCATTGCTCTCTACAACTACCTGAAGGGGGATTGTAGCCAGGAGGGAGTTGGTCTCTTCTCTCAGGCAACCAGCACCAGAACAAGAGGACACAGTCTCAAGCTGCACCAGGGGAAGTTTAGGCTCAAGGTGAGGAGAAAGTTCTTCACTGAGAGAGTCATTCATCATTGGAATGTGCTGCCCAGGGAGGTGGTGGAGTCACCATCCCCGGAGGTGTTCAAGAGGGGATTGGATGTGACACTTGGTGCCATGGTCTAGTCATGAGGTCTGTGGTGACAGGTTGGACTCAATGATCTTTGAGGTCTCTTCCAACCTTGGAGATACTGCGATACTGTGATAGAATAGAGTAGAATAGAATAGAATAGAATAGAATAGAATAGAATAGAATAGAATAGAATAGAATAGAATAGAATAGAATAGAATAGACCAGGTTGGAAGAGACCTTCAAGATCATCGTGTCCAACCCATCATCCAGCACCACCTAATCCTGAGAGTGACACTCAGCTGCCCTTGAGTTTATCTGTTGTAGTCTTCTACAGATTTTAAATTAGTAGTGGGCCAAAATAGTCAAGGCATTTTTCACAAGACAATTTTCCAGTGGAACAAAAGGCTACTTTTACAGAGAGATGCTCTGAGACCAATGGAGAAAATTCATCTTGAGAATAAACAGCTCTTCTGAAGTTCCATAAAAATTCACCTGAAAATTTTCAAAATTATGTTTTACATTCTCATTTTGCAATTTGTCTTTAGCTATAACAGACATCTAAACTACTTCTACTGCTGAGATGTCACAATAATGAAATGTGCTATTTGTATAATCACTTTTTTCTGTGTCTCCTACTGAGAGGAGCATCATCTGGAGATCAAAGTGCCTTTTGTTCTGCTCTGGAAAAAAAGCTTCAAACTGCTGTTTGATTTTTTTTTTTTTCAATTATTTGAAGATATTTGCTTTCATATGCAATCCCTTTCTGTGAAACCCAGAAATTTTTAATGACACAGGTATTTTCATTTTCAGCTTGCTGGTTGCTAATATCAGCCGCTGGTGATTTGTGACTGAAATAATATTTCCAAACATAATATTCTTAAAATTATTAATTTCATTACCAAAAAAAAAAAAAAAAAAAAAAAGGCCTTAACATATATTTGTCATCAAAAAGTGTTTAAAGAATAATTTTGGAAAGATATGTTTGTCCTCCTAAAGTGTTTAAAGAATAATTTTGGAAAGATATGTTTGTCCTCCTAAAGTGTTTAAAGAATAATTTTGGAAAGCAATTGTCCAGCAGACCTTTATGGGGGTTTTTGAAGTTTTATTGTCATCTCAAAAGAAATATGTCTTGTCATCTGAAAGTTGTGCCCCTGGACTCAGCACTGGTTAGGCCACACCTTGGGTACTGGGTCCACTTCTGGGCCCCACAATTTAAGAAGGACATTGAGACACTTGAGCATGTCCAGAGAAGGGCAACGAGGCTGGGGAGAGGCCTAGAGCACAAGCCCTATGAGGAGAGGCTGAGGGAGCTGGGGCTGTTTAGCCTGGAGAAGAGGAGGCTCAGGGGAGACCTTATTGCTGTCTACAACTACCTGAAAGGAGGTTGTAGCCAGGAGGGGGCTGGTCTCTTCTCCCAGGCAACCAGCACCAGAACAAGAGGACACAGTCTCAAGCTGCACCAGGGGAAGTTTAGGCTTGAGGTGAGGAGAAAGTTCTTCACAGAGAGAGTCATTAGCCTTTGGAATGGGCTGCCCAGGGAGGTGGTGGGGTCACCATCCCTGGAGGTGTTCAAGAGGGTATTGGACGTGGCATTTGGTGCCATGGTTTAGTAGTCATGAGGTCTTGGGTGACAGGTTGGACTCGACGATCTTTGAAGTTTTTTCCAACCTTACTGATTCTATGATTCTGTGATTCTATGAATTTTGTGTGACTCCATGAAGGGGAGCTTTAATAAATTAAAAAAAAAGTCAAATACCATGAGAATCCTGCTAAGATTATTAATGATGCTTACACTGAAGCTTGGAAAAAATGTTACTGTAAGTTAACTTTATTGATCTGCTATTTCTATTTTAGTACTATTAGTAGCACTATTGTACCATTTAGGCACAAATTACTATTGATTCCAATATAATACCTATTAGAAGAGAAGACAATGATTAGGTTTTGATTTCGAGATACTTGTAAAACTTGAATTATCCATGGTAAACACTTCCTTATTTCAGTGTATGTGAACTTACAAATAAGGCTAGCAGATACTTTCTTTTTTTTTATATTTCAATTTGGATTAAAATGTAGTTTCAGGATTTTTTTTCCCATTTTTTCCCAGGTTGGTGGTTTTGTTGTTTTTTTTTTACAATTAAAATATGATGAAATCTGTTGCAATCAGAAGGACATTTAGGCTCTTGAACGTGTCCAGAGAAGGGCAAAAAGGCTGGGAAGAGGCCTTGAGCATAAGCCCTATGAGGAGAGGCTGAGGGAGCTGGGATTGTTTAGCCTGGAGAAGAGGAGGCTCAGAGGAGACCTTCTTGCTGTCTACAACTACCTGAAGGGAGCTTGCAGCCAGGTGGGGATTGGTCTCTTCTCCCAGGCAACCAGCTCCAGAATAAGAGGACACAGTCTCAAGCTGCACCAGGGAAAGTTTAGGCTTGAGGTGAGGAGAAAGTTCTTCACAGAGAGAGTTGTTAGCCATTGGAATGTGCTGCCCAAGGAAATGGTGGAGTCACCGTTCCTGGAGGTCTTCAAAATGGGATTGGACGTGGCCCTTGAAGTCATAGTTTAATGATCCAGAGGTCTTGGGTTACAGTTTGGACTTGATGATCTTTGAGGTCTTTTCCAACCTTATTGATTCTATGATTCTATGATTTTACCTGTATTCTCAATTTTTATACATCAGAAACATCATCTGTAAATGCCCATTTCTTATGGAAAGATTTAAATTCCATCTTCTTTCTTTTCATAGGTTTAAAATATATTGTTTATAACCATGGTCCTGGCCTAATTTCATTATTTGAACAATTGATTAGTAAATTGTCTCCCTGTCACACAATTCTACGCAACTAACAGATTCTGTATGAAATAGTGGCTGTGATTTTTAGCTGTATTGAACTATAAACATTAATATCTATCCCAAAATTAAAGCCATTTGATAATTCCCCTGTTTCCACTGAGCAATCATACTCTCAGTCAGAGTCCATACAAAATAATCAGTGTGGACTTCTGGCAGTTTCTTCTGCCTTTAATACAAGAAGCAGCACAAGAGTCTTTTCCCAGGAGCATGAGCAATGAGATTTTGGAGGCTCTTTCACTCTCCTTTGTTACATTTGTTGGATGATCTGGAGCTTCAGGCAGTCTCCAAGCAGTGTTGGAGTGGTGACTTAGAAATGAAACAATTATTTTGACTTGTCCTTTGACAACTATTCAGATGGCAGTTATGGATCAGCTGGCAAATTAAGTCTTAAGTATGTTTTAAGTGCGCAAGATAACAGACCTGAACTATGTCTCCACTGATTTCCCATGCAGTGGTGTGAAAAAGAAAGCTGTCTTTCCTCAGGCTCTGAGTGCTAGCTGACAGCATCACTTACAGCAGCTGTCTATGGGCTCCAGAATTGCCCAGCTTTATCCTGCTGTCTCTTCTTATTGTCACAACTTTGGGGCTTTTGGCATTCTTAGGTGATGCCTCTCAGGATGTTACTGTCTGTTTCATGTCCACAGAGCGCCTCTGTCAGTTACATGTAATCAGTCACCTTGTCCAATCCTCACCTGAATTTCCTTTACTACAAAGTCTGCAATATTTATTGTATAAGTAAATAAATAAATAAATAAAATATCTGGTTTGAGACCTGAATTCTTCAGGGGTTCTGCTTGTTTGCTTGTTTGTTTGTTTGTTTGGCTTTTTTGTCATTGTTGTTTTCATTCAGGGCCTTTGTAATACTATTTTCTTTCAGCAGAACTGAAATATCCCGTGGTTTAGCTTTGTATTGAAATATGAATGACAGCATGAAATGTTCCAAATCACTATTCATTTTGCTTGCATTCTTCACATCTTTTCTTCTCAGTTAAATTCCTTTGCTAGTGCAGAACTTTCTGGGGTGACTATATTGTTGCAATATGCACATTGTTAGTTTCATTGCAGCTTAAAACCAACAGGTTTTGAAGTCTACTTAAATAGAGATTGGATCATTCCTGCTCAGAATCTTAGAAATTATATTATTGTGTGTAATAAGGAAAAGTGCTTTCTCCCACACCTTATTTAGTCACAGTCAAGATTCTTTTCTGCTGCTTTTCTGTTTGAAATGAACATGTTAAAAACACCATCATGAAAGTATGGGCTAGCCACTGAGGAAAAATTCTCAGATCTGCAAAAGGCTTGCCCTGTAGGATGCTAAAAAATTCCAAAACCTTTCACACGGCTTCCTCATGAGATAGATTTGGTTCTGGATTGGTATCCACAAAATATTTGGAACTATGCTAGTACACCTATATATGAAATGTTTCTGACTAATTCTGATTTAACCTAATCTGACTTTAAAGTTGGTTGTATTTTCAGAAGTCTGCTGCGATAGAATAGAATAGAATAGAATAGAATGGAATGGAATAGAATAGAATAGAATAGAATAGAATAGAATAGAATAGAATAGAATAGAATAGAATAGAATAGAATAGAATAGAATAGAATGAATAGAATAGAATGGAATGGAATGGAGAATGGAGAATAGTTGGAAGAGACCTTTGAGATCATCAAGTCCAACCTATCATCCAACACTAATCAACTAATCCATGGCACAAAATGTCCAATCAAGTCTCTTCCTAAACACCTCCAGTTGATGGTGACTCCACCACCTCCCTGGGCAGCACATTCCAATGGCGAATCATTCTTTCTAGGAAGAATTTCTTCCAAAAATCCAGTCTAAACCTCCCCTGGAGCAGCTTGAGAATGTGTCCTCTTGTTCTGCTGCTGGATGCCTGGGAGAAGAGACCAACACTCACCTGCCTACAACCTCCCTTCAGGTAGTTGTAGAGAGCAATAAGGTCACCCATGAGCCCCTCTTCTCCAGGCTAAGCAACCCCAGCTCCCTCAGCCTTTCCTCGTAGGGCTTATGTTCCAAACCCCTCACGAGCTTTGTTGCCCTTCTCTGGACATGTTCCAGAGGTCCCTTCCAGTTCTAAATTATTCTGTGATTCTCTGACTGGTGCTCAAGCATGTAGGTAGCTAGGGTAGCACACAAGGATAACATTTTCAGTATTTCCCCTCTGACATTTCCCTTGACAGTTTCACTAGAAAAGAAAACTGGAGTTTTCGTAGTATTTGTTGAATTTAACAGAATGCCCTCTAAGAAGAAAAAGAAAGATTTTTAAAAGGAAAACCATTGAAATTTCCCCAGAAATCACAGGGTCACCACTCTGCAATAAATGGAATAAAACTTGATGATCTGCTTTTACATTTCAAAGCAATATCTTGTTTGATTCTTAGGAGAGAATGTCATCTGATATCGTATATACTCTTGGATCTCTTCCTAGCTTGTAGGAGCCAGACTAGAGGATTTGTTAACTAGCAGCATCTTCAACATTTCCTTACAGGCAGTAAATAGTATTTTTGAGATGCTACACAATCTCCACCAAGTTTTGGGTTTTCTTTTTGGTGGTGGGTGTTTGTGGTTTTTTTTTTTTGGTGGAGAGGGGTTTGGAACACAAGTCCTATGAGGAGAGGCTGAGAGCATTGGGGTTGTTTAGCCTGGAGAAAGGAGGCTCAGGGGAGACCTTATTGCTCTCTACAACTACCTGAAGGGAGGTTGCAGCCCGGTGGGGGTTGGTCTCTTCTCCCAGGCAACCTGTGACACAACAAGAGGACACAGTCTCAAGCTGCACCAGGGGAAGTTTAGGCTGGATGTTAGGAAGAAGTTCTTCCCAGAAAGAGTGATTGGCCATTGGAATGTGCTGCCCAGGGAGGTGGTGGAGTCACCATCACTGTAGGTGTTTAGGAAGAGATTGGTTGGGGCACTTGGTGCCATGGTTTAGTTGATTAGATAGTGTTGGATGATAGGTTGGACTCGATGATCTCAAAGGTCTCTTCCAACCTGGTCTGGCCTATTCTATTCTATTCTATTCTATTCTATTCTATTCTATTCTATTCTATTCTATTCTATTCTATTCTACTCTATTCCATTCCATTCCATTCCATTCCATTCCATTCCATTCCATTCCATTCCATTCCATTCCATTCCATTCCATTCCGGTTTGGTTTGGTTTGGTTTATTTTGTTTTAATGAGAAACACTTAATTTTTAGTATGCGTACTGTATACAAAAAAATAAGGAAGCCAAATATGGCAGGGAATATCTATGTCCTTGTTAATCAGAGGAGTAAATATGAAAACATAAATATATACACATATGCATGTATGTAGGTGTGTCTGCACAGACATGCAAATACATAGACATGCAAGCATATATGTACATAAACACAGGCTATGCATATGACAACCTGAAATGAAACAGATGAGCAATTCTTTTAATTCTACACTTACCTATGGATTTTTGTCTTCTCAGAGTAATACAACATATTCTAAATAATAACCCACAGAATACAGGTTACTGAAGATGCCTTCTCTTGATATTATATTTCATACAGAATCATATAACCACTTTGATTGGGAAAAAGACCTCTAATATGCATATATCTGAGCTTGGCATAGTTCTGCAAAATTTTATGGTTCTTACATTTTGAAACTATAGCATTCCTGCTATAGCTCAACCTAACCCATGATTTTATGTTGCATTTTTCCCAGGCAGCCAGTGGCAGGACAAGAGGATGCAGTCTCAAGCTGCACCAGGGGAAGTTTATGCTCAAGGTGAGGAGAAAGTTCTTCACAGAAAGAGTAATTGGCCACCTCCCTGCCCAGGGAGGTGGTTGAGTCACTGTCCCTGGAGGTGTTCAAAAAGATTTGGATGTGGCACTTGGAGCCATGGTTTAGTTGTCATGAAGAGTTAGGTATTAAGGAATAAGTTGGACTTGATGATCTTTGAGGTCTTTTCCAACCTGGCTGATTCTGAAATTCTGTGTGATTCTGTGATTTCTCTAATATATACCCAAAGTCATGACCAGTCACAGAGTCACAGAATCACAGAAGCACCAAGATTGGAAGAGACCTCAAAGATCATCAAGTCCAACCCATCACCACAGACCTCATGACTAAAACATGGCACCAAGTGCAGTCGTAAGAAACAAGAGAGAATGGACTCGTTCATGTTTATTCTGTAGCTTATAGACAGAACATATTTAGAAAAATATATCAAAACATAAACTGAAGCATCAAAATGGCAAGAAGAGACACCTGTGAACAGGCACATGAGAGTGAATGGGCAACACTCACAAATGCTGTGTGTTTATGTTTGAGCATTTGTATTTTTCAGAGAGTGCTGAGTCACCACACAACTCGTCTGACAAAAAGCTAATTCTGCTCTCTACCTGCTATGTAACTGTCCGGAAACATGCATTAACAAGCCAGCTAAACCCGTTTTGGCCACTGCCCTCTCTCCTCCCTCTCTGTTGCAGGGTCTGGGTTTGAGGTTGAGGACCCAATAGGCAGATGTCACTAAGGTTGCCTGGAGGGAGTGGAAGCTGGACCCCAAGCCTCATGTTTCAGAGCAGAGACTGCACATGTCAGAAGCTGTGAGAGAGAACTGGACACAGGACTCAAGGTGAGGCCTAAGCAGTGCTGAGTCCAGGGGCAGAATGACTTCCCTGCTCCTGCTGGCCACACTATTTCTGATGCAGGCCAGGATGCCATTGGCTTTC
Organism: Picus viridis; assembly: GCA_033816785.1. NCBI lineage: Eukaryota > Metazoa > Chordata > Aves > Piciformes > Picidae > Picus > Picus viridis. The sequence continues at coordinate 84,289,095 of CM066566.1, read as the reverse complement.
TTGGCCACCTGGGCACACTGCTGGCTCATCTTCAGCCTACTATCAACCAGGACCCCAAGGTCCCTTTCTGTCTGGCTGCTCTCCAGCCACTCCGACCCCAGCCTGTAGCACTGCCTGTGGATGTTGTGGCCATTGTGTAGAACCTGGTATTACAGAAAATCTTGCCTGTTCCTCCAGCTTGCCTGTTTCAAAATCAATACCTTTTCTGATTATAAAGTAAGTTCCTCCTTTTTATTTTAGTTTTATTTTTTCCAATATAGTACTTTAGACATTTGAATAACAACCTTCTTTTAAAAAATATTTATCTCAAGGACATTTATAGATCCTCAGTCTGGATTACTGTCCAGGCTCAAAGATTTGTTTAAGAAGAAATGATGACTTGCATTCACGCATTTAAAATGTGTGACTTTATGGCAAGACTTCACAGAATTTACTTTATGTTTCCCTAGAAATCTTCTGTCTGCTGTTGGCATGCATGTTTGGCCTGAGAATTACTCTTCTGGCCAGCACACACATTCCCTATGTGACAGGAGTGGTGAACACAGAGTACAAAGCTGGACATGCACAGGCTGTGGACTGCAAGTTTGATCTTAGCCAGGGAATGCTGAACATCTCATGGATACCAATGACCAAGGCAGCAGCAGGCAAATTATATATAAACCCTCCAGGTTATGGACAGTGAATCTAAAGTAGCACATGGCAGCGGCCAGCTAGAAATCCTACTGTTTGGGACTTGGAACCCTAAGTGTGGCATCTGGGCCCTGCAATTGCCAACTCTGCTCTCAGATAGCCTCAAAGGTTGCCTCATCTGCAAAAAACAGGCAGAGGAAAATGAAGGCCAAGGCGTCTGTGTACATCCTGCTCCTGCCAGCTACGCAAGAAGGGAGTGCCAAATGCATTTTTTGAGTGGTTGAGTCACAATCGTGTTGATGAAATCCAAGGATTGAAACACACATTAGTGTCAGATAAAACCTGGACTGTATGCATTGGTTTTAAGATAGTATTAGGGATTCCATTCTCAAAACACAGTGTGTTTGAAATAATTCTCAAGGCTACCTTTTCTAGCTATCCTTGGCCAACCTTGCGATCAATCATCTCACTGCTTAGAATACATGTCGAGAAAGTCAGGAGGCATTTATGTCAAGAGATCAATAAAGGACTGAAGATAGAGTCAAAGCAGGTGCAAATATAAGAAGGAAATTCACATGAATTCTGATTCCAACTCCACTATAGTTTTCAAAAATATACAAATTGTGCTGATGTGAAAGATTTAAAAAACAGGGGGAAAAAAGCAAACAGCTAAAAGCAAGCAAGCAACCAACCAAAACCCCCACCAAACAACAACAACCCCAAAAGACAACCTGCTTCCTTTGCCCAAACCACCCAGGAAAATAGCTAGAAGGAGGATTTTAGAGGCATGGCCCTTGAATTACATCATATCACATCAGATAGAAGTTTAGTCAACAACTAAAAATCATGACTATGATTCATTGTGTTTAAGTCAAATTATTCCATTTAACCTGGAAAAAAAGCAGTTACTATTTTTATGCATTTTTTTGAAAACAGAGTCAGAATTCTCTTGTTATGGTCATTATGTATATAAAAAATATCTTTAGACAAATGACTCTCTTAATATAGACAGGCTTATTGTCCAGAAAATAAAGCCATGATTTTATATGTTTCTCTAGCTGTCACTGATATTTAGATAGCTCTGAAATGTATATGAATAAAACATCTGGATAAATTATTAACATTTTTAGTTGAATGAAGAGGGAATGCTCTTACTCAAGCTTCAGGTTTAGGTTAGTCATCTAATCAGTCGCTGTCACTGGAGGTGTTCAGGAGGAGACTTGATGGGGTGCTTGGTTGCATGGTTTAGTTGATTAGGTGGGTTGGATTAGTTGATAGGTTGGACACAATGATCTTGAAGGTCTCTTCCAACCTGGTGTATTCTATTCTATTCTATTCTATTCTATTCTATTCTATTCTATTCTATTCTATTCTATTCTATTCTATTCTATTCTATTCTATTCTATTCTATTCTATTCTATTCTATTCTACTCTGTGTAGTGGTGGGCTGCCCTATTGGAAACTTACCTGTTTTATACGGACGTCCCAGAGAAGAATACAACACACAGGGTACTTCCACACTGAGCAGGGAAGTCATTTTGCCCCTGGACTCAACACTGATTAGGCCACACCTTGAGTCCTGTGTAGAATTCTGGGCTCCTCAGTTTAGGAAAGATGTTGACTTACTGGAATGCATCCAGAGAAGAGCAATAAAGCTGGTGAGAGGTTTGGAGCACAAGCCCTATGAGGAGAGGCTGAGGGAGCTGGGGTTGCTTAGACTGGAGAAGAGGAGGCTCAGGGGAGATCTTATTGCTGTCTACAACTACCTGAAGGGTGGTTGTAGCCAGGTGGGGTTTGGTCTCTTCTCCCAGGCAAACAGCACCAAAACATGAGGACACAGTCTCAAGCTGTGCCAGGGGTGGTTTAGGCTGGATGTTAGGAAGAAATTCTTCACAGAAGGAGTGATCGGCCATTGGAATGTGCTGCCCAGGGAGGTGGTGGAGTCACCATCACGGGAAGTGTTTAAGAATAGACTGGATGGGGTGCTTGGTGCCATGGTTTATTTGATTAGCTAGTGTTTGGTGACAAGTCTTTTCCAACCTGGTCTATTCTATTCTATTCTATTCTATTCTATTCTATTCTATTCTATTCTATTCTATTCTATTCTATTCTATTCTATTCTATTCTATTCTGTAGTTTTGCTTGTAAATACAGCTTCATTTGCTTCCAGCTGGGCTGGTCTGGCAGTTTAATGGTGGGGAGAATTTTCAACTCACCATAATAAGCCTAGACTATTGGCTTAGTCTAAAGATCTTCCTTCAAGGGACCCAACAAGAATTGATATTCTCTTTGGCTGTCCAGTGTCACAAGGTACAAGGATGGTTCGGAAAGTACTGCAATACTTAAAATTTCCAGCTAGAATTAGTAACAGTGAAACAAAAGCCTCTGCTAAAAGCCTAGCTGAATTCAGGGTTCTGCAGTAAGCTTTACATTTCATATCCTCAGTAGTATTCATTCAACCAACAAGAAAAATCTGAGCTTCTTCCAGAAGGAAATTTTTCATAAAACAAGGCAGTTACCTCTAGCTATGCATCAATCTCTCTACATAGTATCTAGCTAGCTAACAGTGACCTAAAATTTCAGTTTACCAACTGTTGATGAACTACCTAACTTAACATCAAATATTTAGTAAAGCTGGTCAACAAAATTATTAGCAATTCTGATGAAATATGTCCCCTTTGTAAAATATCTCCCTGGAAATTTCTGCCAGTTGGAAAAAGAATCTACTCCTCAATTCCTATTACTGTTCTCTTTTATTTCTCTGCCACATTGTGTTAATGTCAAGGACAAAAAGGGCTGTGGAAGAAGTGGAACACAAGTTATCAATATTATTTGTTTCATTTAAAAATGCAAAGATTAAACCCACAAATATTTCTAAGTTCTCCTGAACAAAGTTACAAATTGCTGCAAAAGCATGCTGTCATGACAAAGTGTATGGTAAGTAGAGATGGAAATCCTTTCTAAATAGGGCTTCTGTGTTGTTCTTAGAATTTAGAATTTCAGAATTAATAACCAGGTTGGAAAAGACCTTCGAGATCACTGATTCCAACCACCTCCCTGGGCAGCACATTCCAATGGTCAGTCACTATTTCTGTGAAGAACTTCTTCCTAACATCCAGCCTAAACCTCACCTGGCGCAGCTTGAGACTGTGTCCTCTTGTTCTGGTGCTAGTTGCCTGGGAGAAGAGACCAACCCCCACCTGGCTACGACTTCCCTTCTGTAGACAGCAAGAAGCTCTCCTCTGAGCCTCCTCCAGGCTAAGCAACCCCAGCTCCCTCACCTTCTCTTCACAGGGCTTGTGCTCCAAACCCCTCACCAGCTTTGTTGCCCCTCTCTGGACACCTTCCAGCAACTCAACATCCTTCCTAAACTGAGGGGCCCAGAGCTAGACACAGGACTCAAGGTGTGATCTAACCAGTGCTGAGTACAGGGGCACAATGACTTCCCTGCTCCTGCTGGCCACACTATTTCTGATGCAAGCCAGGATGACATTGGCCTTTTTGGCCACCTGGGCACACTGCTGCCTCATGTCAACCAGTACCCCTAGGTCCCTCTCTGCCTGGCCGCTCTTTAGCCACTCTGACCCCAGCCTGTGGCACTGCATGGGGTTGTTGTGGCCAATGTGTAAAACCTGGCATTTAGATGTGAAATCTCATGCCCTTGGACTCTGCCCATCTCTCCAGCCTGTCAAGGTCCCTCTGCAGAGCTCTCCTACCCTCTAACAGATCAACACCTGTCTCCAGCTTGGTGTCATCTGCAAATTTACTGGTGATGGACTCAGTACCCTAATCGAGATCATCAATAAAGATATTTAACAGGATGGGCCCCAGGTGATCCCTGGGGAACACCACTAGTGACTGGCTGCCATCAGAGCTCATGACATAGATCTAATATCAGGACAACCGCAGGCTCCTGAAGATGTCACTAAAAGCCTTCTAGCTCTTGTTTCAAAATCATGGAATAATTTAGTTACTTTTCCCCCCTTCTTCTTCATTCACAAATAACCTGTGCCCAAGACACCAGTAACTGTTATCTGCTAATAGATTTTGTCATTGTGATCTTCTGATCATTTTGAGGACCTTCACTGAAATTACTAGACCTATTATCCAAGTAATTTCCTGCTCAGTATAAACATCAATGCTGATTAACAGTCATTTTCAGACCACATGTGTCTGGGCTTAAAAATCTTTCTACGTACCCCTTTTGCACATAACCACATAATTGATAAAGAACATTCTGTAGTCAAAGGTTTTACCATTTCCTGAAGTATTAAGCTTTGGATGCTACTGCATGCAGGAAGCACTTAGGACATAAGTTTTGATCTGAGATGCTGGTGTCTGAACTAGCTGCAAACCTACAGCATAAGCACTGAGGCTTAAATTCTGTATGCTTAAGATTTTCCTTGTAAGGATGCATTTTGTTGTGCATCAGCACTGCAAATCATTCTTACTTTAAGCCTAAGTATCCTTTAAAATGGATGTTGAAGGAAATCCAGTTAGAGAAAATAAAAACACAGGGAAAACCCAACAAAGCTCAATGTATTCCAAAGGGACTTTATAGTGATGAACAGTCACTTGTTATTAAAAAGTCAAACATTTTTGTTTATGAAAGTGGTTTTGGTTAGGCAATGATGATGCCTAAAATGTGGTTACCCCCCTTTGACTGAGTCTGCCTTCTAAATCCTCACTTTCAGGTAATGCTTGGTTTCCATGGATCCTTTTACAGACCATATCTAGGATGTGGCTTTTGCTGTCTCTGTGCACAGGTGAAATATCTCACATCTCAGCTACCGCAACACCCTTTTTTCTCTGACTTTGACAAATACAGTCTTGCTCAGCTGCCACAAAGATAATTTTCCTGGCTTGTCATTTTGACCATTTCACCTCTCTCTACACCTCCCTCCTCTAGCTGTTGCGTTTCTGCCACTTCAAACACAAGCTGCTTGGCTTCACCTTCAAAGCCCTTTCACAATACATCCCCACCCCACAAATGATCTGTACATTCACTAAAAAGCAGTTGACACCTGCTGCCAGTTGGCACACAGAAATATTCTCCTAACAACATTTTAACAGATTTTTAATCAATTGCTCTTCTGATTTCGCTTACTGCTTTTAAGATTGGGCTGGACTTCCTGAAAACATTCCCCACATTGACTCATTTATCTCTTCTCAATCCTTTCGCTGAAATTTGCCTCCCCATGATGTCCAGAGAGGACTAAAGGCAGAGCAATGTGAGAAGTAGTCTTCTATTCCACAATATTACATTATCATCTCCTAATTTCTATTTCTCTGAGTGCAAATTCTTTGCAAAAAGGATTACATGAGGTTTATGTGTTTCTCCTATGATGGCATCCTAGTCAATTATTGAGATTCTTATATTTGTAGGCATAAAAAAAAAAAAAAAAAAGATAAATCCCCTGGGAACTTCATAAATGCTTTCCTACACTATTTTGCATTCAGAGTAATTTGAACAATGCTTCAACATTTCTTGGACCTTCTGATCCTTGATTACTGCTATTGTTAACTTCAGTCTTCATCTTCCAGACTAAATATTAATCAGATTCATTTGGGCTATCCTAAGACTTCAGTCTCATCTCAATATAATGATAACTGCTAGAGCTGAGGCCATCATTAACTCACAGAATGACTGAGTGCTTCTTGACTGGTACCTGATGGCACCTTAATGGTGATACCTGAAAGGGAGATTTTCTCAGAAGTGATACCATATGCAGTGTAACTGGCTGGCTCCTAATGTCTTACATCATTACTCAGATAAAAATGTAGTAGTTCAGGAATTTTATGGGAAAGACATAAGGCCTATAAAAGTTATTTCTCTCTTCACATGGTGAGAAAACACTCCAGGGTATACCGGAGAACAAACTTGGTTAGATCATATGGAACACCACACACTGGATGCAGGACATCAAATTAGTGCTTTCTAAGCTATCTAATCTGATGCTGCAGGCAGCTTTAACAGTTGCAAGTATTAGGTATTAACATGTGTTTCTCCTTCTTTCCCCTTTCCTCATTTGTGTTTATTAATCATATCCTCAAAACCTGAACTTGAGCAAAGCCTTCGACACTGTCCCGCACCACCTCCTGGTCTCCAAGCTGGTGACACATGGGTTTGATGGATGGACCACCAGACGGATAAAGAACTGGCTTGATGGCCGCACCCAAAGAGTGGCTGTCAACGGGTCCATGTCCCAGTGGAGGCCAGTGACAAGCGGAGTCCCTCAGGGATCAGTCCTGGGACCAGGCTTGTTCAACATCTTTATGGGTGACATGGACAGTGGCATCGAGTGCACCCTCAGCAGGTTTGTTGATGACACCAAGCTGTGTGGTGCAGTGGACACCCTGGAGGGAAGGGATGCCATCCAGAGGGACCTGGACAGGCTGGAGAGGTGGGCACAAGCCAACCTCATGAGCTTCAACAAGACCAAGTGCAGGGTCCTGCATCTGGGTCAAGGCAATCCCAGGCACAAATCCAGGCTGGTCAGTGGCTGGCTGGAGAGCAGCCCTGAGGAGAGAGACTTGGGGGTGCTGGTGGACGAGAAGCTCAGCAGGAGCTCTCAATGTGCACTTGCAGCCCGGAAAGCCAATCAGATCCTGGGCTGCATCAGGAGAAGTGTGGGCAGCAGGTCAAGGGAGGTGATTCTCCCCCTCTACTCAGCTCTGGTGAGACCCCACCTGGAGTACTGCCTCCAGTTCTGGAGCCCCTATTACAGGAGGGATGTGGACGTGCTGGAGCGTGTCCAGAGAAGGGCCACGAGGCTGATCAGAGGGCTGGAGCACCTCTCCTATGAGGACAGACTGAAGGAGTTGGGGCTGTTCAGTCTGGAGAAGAGAAGGCTTCGAGGTGACCTCATTGTGGCCTTCCAGTATCTGAAGGGGGCCTACAGGAAGGCTGGGGAGGGACTTCTCAGGCTATCAGGTAGTGATAGGACTAGGGGGAATGGAATGAAGCTGGAAATAGGGAGATTCAGGCTAGATGTTAGGAGGAGGTTCTTCACCATGAGAGTGGTGAAGCCATGGAATGGGTTATCCAGGGAGGTGGTTGAGGCCCCGTCCCTGGAGGTGTTTAAGAGCAGGCTGGACGAGGCTCTGGCCAGCCTGATCTAGTGTAGGGTGTCCCTGCCCATGGCAGGGGTTGGCACTAGATGATCCTTGTGGTCCCTTCCAACCCTGACTGATTCTATGATTCTATGATTCTATGATTCTATGAAAACCATTTCTAAGCACAAGTGCTGTCACATTGATGGATACTTTTCTGTAAGTAGAGCATAGAATAACATACTGCAGAAAAAGAACAACATGCTGTGGCTGATTTGATTGTCATCAAGGATGTTCAGATCTGTAATACTGTAATTATTGTCTTTTAAGAATCACTAAATCTCTGGTACTTAGTCAACACCCTGTCCAGACCCCTTTTGGTGATGTGCAATCAGAATACAGACCAACTTTCATATCTTGAGGAAGCTATGCCTGGAAGTCATCTTAACTATAACTTGAATCAATGAAAGAGGAAAGATGAGACATCAGGATGAATACATCAGTACTATCTAGACAACATTTATATGGGAAAAAAAGAACTAAAACCGAAGTAAGAATAAGGTTTTCAGTTGATAATATTACACTTGAAGCTGCACAGATTTTCATTTGACTCCTGTTTCAAAAGGACAGTGAGAATGTTTTTTAATGTACAAAATTATAAGTAAATATAGGAGGTAAGATGTAGAATTCTGATCAAAGAATGAGAGTTTAGAATTCAAGTAGCACTGAATTGTCAGAAAAGTCAAAGACATATTTGAAATTCTAATAAATATATGAATTCCCAGGCTGACCAATGGCATCCTGGCCTGCATCAGGAACAGTGTGGCCAGCAGGAGCAGGGAGGTCATTCTCCCCCTGCACACTGCACTGGTTAGGCCACACCTTGAGTCATGTGTGCAGCTCTGGGCCCCTCAATTTAAGAAGGACATTAAGAGATTTGAATGTGTCTAGAGAAGGGCAACGAGGCTGGGGAGAGGACTCGAGCACAAGTCCTATGAGGAGAGGCTGAGGGAGCTGGGGTTGTTTGGTTGTTTAACCTGGAGAAGAGGAGGATCGGGGGTGACCTTATTGCTCTCTACAACTACCTGAAAAGAGGTTGTAGCCAGGTGGGAGTTGGTCTCTTCTCCCAGGCAACCAGCACCAGGACAAGAGGACACAGTCTCAAGCTGCACCAGGAGAAGTTTAGGCTGGAGGTGAGGAGGAAGTTCTTCCCAGAAAGAGTGATTTGCCATTGGTGTGAGCTGCCCAGGGAGGTTGTGGAGTCACCATCCCTGGGGGTGCTCAAAAAGGGATTGAATGTGGCACTTGGTGCCATGGTTTAGTTAGTTATGAGGTGTTAGATATTAGGTAATAGGTTGGACTTGATGATCTCTGAAGTCTTTTCCAACCTGGTTGAGTCTGTGATTCTGTAGTCTTAACTATAAGCAACACACCATAGTGTGTGCTGGTGCTTGGTGTAACTAGTAATGGCCAGAGATGAACAAAGAGGTATTTATGCATGTAGGACTGGAAAAATGTTACTGTACCTTGTAGATTTGTTCTTCACTGATCAGTTACAAAAATACTCTGAGTTTTGCAATGGCACTAGTGTTCTAGTGCATGTGAAATATTTGGGAAAGAAGTTAGCAGTCTTCCAACTTGAAGAGCCTGTTGTTTGTTCTTGATGACCCTCTTCCTGTACTAAACTATACAGTGCTACAGGCTGGGGTCAGATTGGCTAGAGAGCAGCCAGGCAGAAAGGGACCTGGGGGTACTGGTCGATGGTAGGCTGAACATGAGCCTGCAGTGTGCCCAGGCAGCCAAGAGAGCCAATGGCATCCTGGCCTGCATCAGGAACAATGTGGCCAGCAGGAGCAGGAGGTCATTCTGCCCCTGTACACTGCACTTGTTTGGCTGCACCTTGAGTCCTGTGTCCAGTTCTGGGACCCTCAGTTTAGGAAGGATGTTGACTTGGTGGAGCATGTCCAGAGAAGGGCAACAAAGTTGGGGAGGGGTATGGAACACAAGTCCTATGAGGAGAGATTGAGGGAGCTGGTGTTGGATAGCCTAGAGAAGAGGAGACTCAGGAGTGTCCTTATTGCTGTCTACAGCTACCTGAAGGGAGGTTGTAGGCAGGCGGAGGTTGGTCTCTTCTCCCAGGCAACCAGCACCAGAACAAGAGGACACAGTCTCAAGCTGCATCAGGGGAGGTTTAGGCTGGAGGTTAGGAGGAAGTTCTACACAGGGAGAGTGATCGCCCATTTTAATGGGCTGCCTGGGGAGGTGGTAGAGTCACCATCACTGGAGATGTTCAGGAGGAGACTTGATAGGGTTCTTGGTTGCATGGTTTAGTTGTTTAGGTGGTGTTGGATGATGGGTTGGCTTCGATGATCTTAAAGGTCTCTTCCAACCTGGTCTATTCTATTCTATGCTATGCTATGCTATGCTATGCTATGCTATGCTATTACTCTATTCTAAACAGTTTTACCTTTGATCCTTGATCTGGAAACTGGAGCTTCAGCACAGAGACATTGATCCCGACCAAAACACACACAGCTTCTTCCACATTTGTGCAGCAAACATAAAATTTCCCTTTCAGATAAATAAATAGCTTTTTGGTTTTGCTTGCTTTTGGGGGGTTGTGGTTGCTCTTTGTTCTGTGTTTTGTGTGTGTTCCTAGCTGTAGCAATTATCTACACATGCTTTGACAGAAATTTACTTCATGTTTGGAATATAAATAGCTTTTCTGATTTCTTTATGCATAAGAGAAAATTATCTCTCCATATATTGTATACAAATTGGTATATTAAAAATAGGAAAGTGTCTGGAACCCCAGAAAATAAAGGAGAATGCTTTGACATTCAGAGACAGAACAAAATGATCTTTTGACCATCTAGTTAAGCCTACTCATTTTTGTTTGGTTGGTTGGCTTGGGTTTTTTTTTTTTTTGCTTGTTTTGGTTAGGTTTGTTTGTAGGAGGATTTGGGTTGTTTGTTGTTTTTTATTTGTTTGTTGTTTTGCTTTGGAGTTTGGATTATTTTTTGTTTTGTTTTGCCTTCTGTGCAGTTTATGAATTTGACTTTACAGCTGGCCTAGGTGGATGGCATAACACAGCCTGACAATCTGTGACAGAACAGTATTTCTGAGTCATTGCATGGCACAAAAATGTGGACTGCTGTGTATAAATATTGTCACAAGTCTCCTTTTAAAGATGATATATGTAAGTCAGACATTACAACAGCTATTGAATAACTAAGAACTTATACTGGGGTTTGTACCAGGATCAAAAGTATTGCAGATACAGGTTGTGAAAAGTATCCTGTCTATTCTCTGCTGCACTTGTTCCTTCAACCTACCAAAGCATATTTGTGGGACAGTCTGACTGGGTGCTAAGTATCTTGCTGACAAATAATGACATCCTATTGACACCCTCCTACTCAAGGTGATCTCTCCGCTTTGCTCTATAAGCTGCTATACAGAAAGTTAAGCAAAGAAAAACCATCTTTCTGCAATAAGACTCAAATTGATATAGACTCAAACAATCAATGTCAACTCAGAATATATAAAAGAGAGTTATCAATTTTGAGGTTGTTTTTATACAATACAATACAATACAATACAATACTATACAATACACCAGGTTGGAAAAGACCTTCAAGATCATCGCGTCCAACCCTTCAACCAATCCAACCCACCCAACAACTAAACCATGCAGCCAAGCACCCCATCAAGTCTTCTTCTGAACACCTCCAATGAAGGTGACTCCACCACCTCCACGGGTAGCCGATTCCAATGGGCAATCTCTCTCTCCGTGTAGAACTTCTTCCTAACATCCAGCCTAAACCTGCCCTGGTGCAGCCTGAGACTGTGTCCTCTTGTTCTGGTGGTGGCTGCCTGGGAGAAGAGGCCAACCTCTGCCTGTCTACAACCTCCCTTCAGGTAGTTGTAGAGAGTAACTAAAAGACACTGCACACAGAAATGCATTGTCAAGAGAAGGGATAGTTCTCTTGAGTCAATGTAAAACCCAGAGTATACAGTTGTTGTTGGGAGACACAGTTACATTGAAGTCTGGTTGAAGTATTTTAGTTAAACCTTTTTTTCCCCCCCCAGTCCTTTCTGGTTTCCACCCATGACTGGGAAAAACAAACCCAAAAATATAATTATAATAATTATGATGAGATAATAATAATAACAATAATAATAACAATAATAATAATAGATTGTTTATTAATATATAATATGTAATCTATATAATTATTTTTAATATATACACTTATATATACTTTTTATATATATAATACTATATAATATATATAATTATAGATAATAATTACTATTTAGTATTATATAATAATATTTCTTATTATTATAATACAATAACAAAAAGTATTATTAATTAGTATTATAATTATAATATAAAAGTATAATACTAATACAAAATATATATAATATTATAAAATATATGTTCTAAAATAACAAAATAATAATAATATAATGATATTTAAAATTATTAATAATTTATTATTATTATTATTATTATTATAATATTAAAAATCTAATATGCAAACCATGTGATTTGGAAAATCACAAAATCACAGAAACGTTCAGGTTGGAAAAGACCCTCAGGATCACCAAGTCCAACCCATAGCCCTACTCTACGATGTTCACCCCTCAGCCATATCCCCAAGCACCACATCCAAATGACCTTTAATCCAGAGCTGGGCAGCACATTCCAATGCTTGACCACTCTTTCCATGAAAATTTTTTTTCTTAATGTCCAGGCTAAACCTACCCAATCTCACCTTGAAGCCATTCTCTCTTCTTCTATCTCTGTTCTACCTGTGAGAAACACCAGCTTCTCCACAACACTCTATCAGATAGTCATAGAGAGCAATGAGGTCTCCTGTCAGCCTCCTCATTTCCAAACTAAAAAGCCTCAGCTCCTTCAGTCACTCTTCATAAGATTTATTCTCCAGGCCCTTCCCCAGCTTTGTGGCCCTCTTTTGCCCTTGATTCATCACCTCCACATCTCTGCTGTACTGAGGTGCCCAAAACTGGCCACAATACTCGAGGTGTGACCTCACCAGAGCTGAGTACAAGGGGACAATCACTGCCCTGCTCCTGCTGGACGCACCATTTCTAATCCAAGCCAGGATGCCATTGGCTTTCTTGGACAGCTGGGCACACTGCTTGCTCACATTCTGTTGTTTATCAATTAGAACCCCAAGGTCCCTTTCTGCCAGACAGCTCTCCTGCCACACTTTCCCAAGCCTGTAATGTTGCATTGGGTTGTTGTGATCCAAATGTCTCTGCAGTGTTTCACATAAGCTGTAATAGGTGTGTCTCAGCTTCTCCTTCTTTATGGCAGGCTTCAGCACTGGCAGAAATCTGATGCAGTTTAGAGCAGCTTCTGTGTCTTTGTGGGTTTTTTTATATGGACATAAACTGGTAGAAATTCAAAATGGTCCTACTTAAGCTTATATTTAAAATGGGTGCATCCAAAATATGTCAGTGATCAGGCTGGTGGCATTTCTGAATTAAGAAAGCTCCTTGATTCTCAAAAAGCCAATTTATTTATTTTTTTTTTCACTGTGAGCAAAGTACAATGTATCCAGATAGTTCTTGTTCATTTACACCCACAGATGCTTTATAATTACCCTTCCTGAAATATGTTACTCCATGGAATGAGACATTAAATGATGTCTAAAGGGACATAAATATGAATCATAGAATCATGGAATCAATAAGGCTGGAAAAGACGTCAAAGATCATCAAGTCCAACCTGTGACTCAAGACTTCATGACTACTAAACCATGGCACCAAGTGCCATGTCCAATACCCTCTTGAACACCTCCAGGGACAGGGACTCCACCACCTCCCTGGGCAGCACAGTCCAATGACTAACAACTCTCTCAGTGAAGAACTTTCTCCTCACCTTGAACCTAAACTTCCCTGGAGCAGTTTGAGATTTTGTCCTCTGTTCTGGTGCTGATTGCCTGGGAGAAGAGACCAACCCCCACCTGGCTACAACCTCCTTTCAGGTAGTTGTAGCCAGCAAGGTCTCCCCTGAACGTCCTCTTCTCCAGGCTAAGCAACCCCAGCTCCCTCAGCCTCTCCTCATAGGGCTTGTGCTCCAAAGCCCTCACCAACATTGTTGCCTTTCTCTGGACACATTCAAGTGTCTCAATGTCCTTCTAGAATTGAGGGGCCCAGAACTGGACACAGGACTCAAGGTGTGGCCTAACCAGTGCTGAGTACAGAGGCACACTGACTTCCCTGCTCCTTGTGCCCACACTATTCCTGATGCAGGCCAGGATGCCATTGGCCTTCTTGGCCACCTGGGCATACTGCTGGCTCATGTTCAGCCTACTATCAACCAGTACCCCCAGGTCCCTTTCTGCCTGGCTGCTGTCCATCCACTCCTACCCCAGCCTGTAGTGTTTCATGGGGTTGTTTTGGCCAAAGTGCAGCCCCCGCACTTGGACTTGTTGACTGCCATCATGTTGGACTCTGCCCATCTGTCCAGCCTTGAGACCAATCCATATGTAAACATCCTTTGACACTGCATGAAATAGCAGTAGTATAATTAATTTAATAGTAGAAATAAAGACAGTGGTGCATAAACACTTTGTACATCCTGAAGGAAGAGAAAAGGAAGAGAATGGGAAGGGTTTTGCTTGAGCAATTGTAACAATTCTGTTTCCTTTACTAACTAGTGTTTGAATTCAATTCCAAAAAAACCCTATTTTAACAACACTCATTTTCTAAAAATCTGTTAGCTGGTGTTAATTACACTTTCTATTAGTTATGACCTGACTCATGCAACAGCTGTTCCACTATTTCACCCACCAACTAGCATGCCCATAATTAGTTGTGTCGTCCTGTTCAGTCTTTTACAATGTCATAACATTAACTTTGTTCAGTCAATGAACAGGATGAAAGATCATGTCTCTTCAAACCGTTTTTCAGCAGCTTGTGCAAGTCAGGCATTTGTGATTGTGAAGGAAGAAGCTATATGACCAAGGAACACAGCATCTATTAATCTTTGAATATTCTTTTGGTGATTTTTCTTTGTTAATATGTATCCTACATTTTTGTGGTGGGTTGAAGGGCTGATCCTCCCTTGCCTCCCACCACAGGGAGAAGGAAAAAAATGAGACACATACAAACAGATTGCAGAAGGGATGGAAAGTTTAAATGGAAAAGCAGTGAATATTTTACAGAGAACCACAAACACAGTGACAAAAGAGATCCCAAAGCATACCCAATAGCATCCCAACACTTCCCTCTCCCCACATGAGGGTACACCCAAAACCCCAGGGCTCTTTCCCACACACCTCCCCTCCACTGTTAGGCTAATCTCAGCCGGCCAGATCTGAGATTGCCCTTCCCCCTTCCCAGGCCAGGCCCCAAGAGGCCTCGAGATGACTCCCCCTCCATTACCAGATAGGGACCATCTCCATAGGAGCGGTGAGGGAAGAAAGAGGAAGTGCAGAACCTTGCTGATGTTTTTTTAGGGATCAGGACATTATGGGATTAAATACGTAGCTTCCCGTCTCCACCCACTGGGCTGGACCCTCAGGACAGTAGAACAATAGAATAAACCAGGTTGGAAGAGACCTTCAAGATCATTGCATCTAACCCATCAACCAATTCAACCCACCTAAACAACTAAACCATGGCACCAAGCACCCCATCAAGCCTCTTCCTGAACACCTCCAATGAAGGTGACTCCACCACCTCCATGGGCAGCCCATTCCAATGGGCAATCACTCTCTCTGTATAGAATTTCTTCCTAACCTCCAGCCTAAACCTCCCCTGGTGCAGCCTGAGACTGTGTCCTCTTGTTCTGGTGCTGGCTGCCTGGGAGAAGAGACCAACCTCTGCCTGGCTACAACCTCCCTTAAGGTAGTTGTAGAGACCAATAAGATCACCCCTCAGTCTCCTCCTCTTCAGGCTAAGCAACCCCAGCTCCCTCAGACTCTCCTCATAGGGCTTGTGTTCCAAACCCCTCACCAACTTTGTTGCCCTTCTCTGGACATGTTCCAGCAAGACAACATCCTTCCTAAACTGAGGGGCCAGGAACTGGACACAGGACTCAACGTGTGGCTTAACCAGTGCAGTGTACAGGGGCAGAATGACTTCCCTGCTCCTGCTGGCCACACTGTTCCTGACAGAGGCCAGGATGCCATTGGCCTTCTTGGCCACCTGGGCACACTGCAGGCTCATGTTCAGTCTACCATCAACCAGCACCCCCAGGTCCCTCTCTACCTGGCCGCTCTCCAGCCACTCTGACCCCAGCCTGTAGCACTGCATGGGGTTGTTGTGGCCAATGTGCGAACCCGGCACTTGGATGTGTTAAATCTCATGCCATTGGACATCGCAGGTATAGCATGTGTGGTGGCAACAGGAGGCACTCAGCCTATACCACCACAGTATTTTAAGTTTAAACACTTCAGAATATATACTGATGAATTCTTGAGTATCAAAATGAATCTAGTGTTGAAAAACACCAGCCTGTATCCCTTTTGCACTCAACTGACTTGCAAAAGAATTGGCTAGACTAAAGGTATGTGAGGAAAACGTGGCTGAGTCCTAAAAACTAATTTGCTAAGTTGCAAAAAAATTTGTGAGCAAAACACTGGAGGGGAAGTTAAAAAAAAAAAAAATTGCAAAGAAACTCTACATTTGAAGCTGCTTAGAATGGATACAAATTACCTTTACATTCAGTTTTCCAGTCTTGATTATCTAGAGGCAAATATCACTGCTTTAGCATTCTGCCCAAATTCGTCTCCAGGGTTAACCATCCATGTTTAATCATTGCTGATAATGAGATTTGTAAACTTTCAAAAATCCCTTAACTAGAACTCTAGAAATAGGTTTGTGCATGAAGCAGATTGGGAGGAATCTTTTACTTCTTCCTCTCTTTTTTTTTTTTTTTTTATCTCAATGGTTTAAAAGAGTTGATTGACTTTTAATTTTTGTTCTTTTTAACATGTTCAACTTATGAAAATTTCACTATGCAAAGAGCAAGCTTGATATTCCACAGCGAAATTCATAGAAAAGAATTTAATGCTTGAATATTCAGTACTTGAATATTCTTTACATCGCACTGGTTTCTGCTATGCAGATAGTCAGACCACATATCAGTCAATTTTCAATCAGTGAATTTCTCAGACTGAGAGTCCATGTAAGAGATAGAATCATAGAATCAACAAGGTTGGAAAAGACCTCAAAGATCATCAAGTCCAACCTGTCACCCAAGACCTCATGCCTACTAGACCATGGCACCAAGTGCCACGTCCCATCCTCTCTTGAACACCTCCAGGGACAGCGACTCCACCACTTCCCTGGGCAGCACATTCCAATGGGCAATCACTCTTTCTGTGAAGAACTTCTTCCTAACATCCAGCCTAAACCTCTCCTGGTGCAGCTTGAGACTGTGTCCTCTTATTCTGGTGCTGGTTGCCTGGGAGAAGAGAACATCCCCTTCCTGGCTACAACCTCTCTTCAGGTAGTTCTGGACAGCAATAAGGTCTCCCCTGAGCCTCCTCTTCTCTTGTTCTGGAGCTGGTTGCCTGGGATAAAAGACCAACCCCCAACCTGGCTAGAACTTCCCTTCAGATAGTTGTAGAGAGCAAGAAGGTCTCTCCTGACCCTCCTCTTCTCCAGGCTAAGCAACCCCAGCTCCCTCAGCCTCTCCTCATATTATTAGATTAAGTAGATTAGCTAAGATAATTATGCATTGTGCTCATGGTATCTCATGTTATATTAAACTCTTATTTTTTTTATCACAGCCCTGAGTTTTGTGTGTCACTCTTCCCCTCACTTTTGTGTTGGGGGACCTGGCAGTTTAGCCCTCGCACTAAACCATTACAACAATGCATGCTGTGACCGTTTTAGGCTGTGCCTTTAAGAAAGGGACAGTTGATGGAACATTCTGGCTGAATGTTTTGAAAAACATACAGATATTCTAAACTAATTTCATTGGTAGATTGGTAGAATGCAACTTGAAGTTTTGGGTTCAGTTTGAGTGTGGTTCAGTCTGTTCCTGTGGGTCTGGCTGCTTTTCTCTCTCTGAAGCAACAGCTTGCTGGAAGGAGGCGACCTTGAATTAACAAAGCTAACCAGATAAGAAAACTAATTCTTGCATACGCTTTGAGCTAACAGAATTTTCTCCTTAATTGCCTTTCTCTCTCTCTCTAACCCTTTTTGGGGTGTGGTGGAGTAGGAAGGTCCCCACACACACACAAAAGAATCCACATCTAACTCAGCCGGAGAAGCAGATGAAAGCTATATTTTACAAGCAGAAAATGGAATGCAATGAATATGTACAAAAACATACAATATTTACAATATATACAGAAACATACAGCAATGTATGTAATACAGGAAACCTTTCCCCAACCCCCTGCGGCCAGGGGGTTCGGCCTGTCCCCCCCCTTCTCCCTCCCTACCTCCCCTTTTTCCCAAAAGGGTTCGAGAGAAAGAGAAAGGAAGGAAATTAGAAGGGTAAAACTTTGTTAAGCTCAAAAGCGAATGCAAGAGTTAGTTTCTTTCCTTATCTGGTTAGCAAGATCGTCCCTGCGTAGCAAGCTGTTGCTTCAGAGAGAAAAGCAGGCCAGCCCACAGTACAGGGGAAGAAAAAGACTGACTGCCCCCCCCCGACTGAAAGACTAAGCCAGAACTTACAGCCGGGTTCTACCAATGAAATTGGTTTAGCATATCTTTGTTTTTATTCAGATATCAAAAACATTCAGCCAGAGTGTTCAGAAAGTGTCCCTTTTTTAAAGGCGCAGCCTAAACCGGTCACAGGGGAAAAAGGGAGGTAGGGAGGGAGAGGGGGGACAGGAGGGGGAACCCTCCTGGCTGGGGGTCTTCTGTATTATGTTCATTGCTGTATATTTCTGTATATATTGTAAATATTGTATATTGTGTACATATTCGTTGCATTCCATTTCTGCTTGTAAATACAGCTTGTTTCATTTGCTTCTCCGTCTGAATTAGTTGTGGTATCTTTGTGTGAGTGGGGGGAACTTTCTCACCCTACCACACATGCCTTTCACAGTGGTGATCATGGGGAGAAATAAATGTACAAACTTCTGATAAATCAAAAATGGCCAACATTACCAGCACATACACCCGTTCTCATTATTCAGGAAGTAATTTCTGACAAAGAAATTAGCTTTATTTTGTCACCTCATTTATCACAGGGAGAGAATTAAAAAAAAAAAAAAAAAAGAAAAAAAAAAAAAAAGAAAAAAAAAGGAGAAATACCATACCTTGCCCTAAGCCTTTTTCAACAAACTTCAAATTGTCATTAGAATTCTACTTGGGTGTCACTCAGTGTAGCAATCTGTTTCTCCTTTGCAGCTTCTAAACTTAATTACTACAGCTACATCGACACAAGATTCTGATGGAACAAAAGTCTTCCTTGGTGGGTTTGTTGGGTAGTGCCACACTGCCTGTGCAGCGAAATGCTGGATGCTAGCAGCTTGTGATGGGTATTTTCTCAAGTCAAATTATTTTCTTTTGTCAAGCTGAAGTTTTAGAATATAAAGGATACCGTTGCAGAATTTCTAAGCTCTGTTACAAAGTTCTTTGAGCAGTCTTTTGTCAGAATAGTTGCAAAACTCTATTAACAGTGTCTTGTGCTTTAGCCCAAGTGTTAGATCTGATGTCAGTTGTATAATGTGACAAGACAGACAAGGCTACCTTTTCTTTCACTTTGTAAAACACTTTGGTTTTGCCCTAACTTCCCATGACAATTGTCATGGCAAGCTGCAGCCATGCTCTCTCACTAAACGTCCTCATCAATGACAAAAAGAGTATTTCTGACTCTAAGGAGATCTTGCATTCTCCTGCTTGGGCACCCTATTATCCCTCTTCACTCAAAGGTCCTGGACAAGGCAGTTGGCCCTCCCTGTCATGGAAGATGTTGCTCATGCCCAGCTGTGGACCTAGCTCCGGAAGCTGTGTGTCACAGCCACTTTTCAAAGCAAGCTGGTTTCTATTTTCCAGCAGGGATATGCAATCACAATGTGTACTAGTGGATGTATGGGAGGTGAGGGCTACATTTAATATTTTTGGATTGGTGTTTATTCACCTGGGGGAGATGGAAAAACCCCTCTGAGGGCAGCCATGCTGGCTCCAGCCTTGCCTTCTCCCCTGGTTTCCAGGTGACTGCAATGAGGTCCCAACCAATTCCATGTTGTGGTTCTTTGTGACCAATTTCCTGCTGCTGCCAGATGTCCCCGTGGGGTGGGGCCCTGAAGGTTCCCTGTGCTGAAGCAAAGCTGGGCTCCTGGCAGAGCGGTGTGGGCTCCTCTGTGCTCTAACATATTGCAAAACCATCAGCAGACAGAGCTAAAATAACTTGATTACTTTTTCCTGATTTGACTTTTTCTGTTTTTTTGTTTATCCCTCTTGATACACACCCAGTGTCTGTCCTGCCACCTCTGTCAGCATTTCATCAGGAGAGAAGGTGTTGCTGCACAGACTGGGTGGAGGGCACGTAAATGCCAGCAGCTCTGTCTTCCTGCATCTTGGAATGCTCGTCAGAGCCTCAGTCTATTTCGCTGTGCTCTTCTTGCAAGGTGTTTTACCTCCTCCCGCTCTGTAATCCATCATTCTACGTGCATAGCCTGTGGCTGATTCATTTAAAATGTCACTGGGTAGCACTGTGGCTTGTGTAACAATGTGGGTGACAAATGAAAAGTTTATCCCCAGAGCCTTTTCTTCTATATTTATAGGCACTTTACATCTAGAAGGTAGGGGTCGACTGTCACCCCCACCATGCTTCCTCCTCTACCTTTCTACCCAGGTCTTGTGGCTCTTGGAACTGCAGACAGTAGAAAGCAGGTGGAAGGAAGCGGCTTGTGTGGTGGTGGTGCCTGCTGCCGCCACAGGGGCAGGTATAACTGATTGTCTTCCCTTCAGCCAGCCCAGTCTCTGACCTAGGGAGGTACAGGGCCTTACACTGTGGAGAGGATGACTGGCTCATTCTGGTAGAGGGACCAGGAACAAGGAGGCTTGCATGTAGAGTCTCAGGTCAATGAACTGAAACATGAAGAGAATGATACACATCAGGGGAGTGAGGTTGATGAGGAGCAAGGAGAGATTCTTGCAACAGTCTGCTTACTTCCCTGAATGCTATTTTTGTATCTAGGGCCTGCACACCTAAACAATCCATGGGTTATTTGAACACATTTGCAGAAAGAGCAGTGCTTTTACATGTGTTGTTTAAGGGCCAGGCTCTATCTGACAGTAAAGTTGCTGGGTCTGATTTAATGCAATTCATCCTTTGAAGAACGTTTCCAAAGTGTTTTCTGCTTGCAGCCTAACTGCTTCTACCTTTTGAAATAACCCAATCCATTTGATCATTTGCTGTTGATTTTTTGGTCTGCACTTGTTATCTCTATTGATTATTTTCAACTCTTAATGTGTCTATAAACCTTTCTGCAATCCCAAATTGGATCTTAAATATACTTTTTTCTAACTCATCATGCTACTTTTTTCTTTTAATCATATCCTTCTATTACTTCCTTCCATCTCTGTCTTCCTTTTTACCTTTCCTCTCTTTTTCACAGAATCACAGAATTAACCAGGTTGGAAAAGACCTCAGAGATCATCGAGTCCAACCTATCCCCCAACACCATCTAATCAACTACACCATGGCACCAAGTGCTCCATCCAGTGGCTTCTTAAACACCTCCAGTGATGGTGACTCCACCACCTTCCTGGGCAGCACACACCAAAGGCCAATCACTCTTTCTGTGAAGAATTTCTTTCTTACATCAGCCTCAATCTCCCTTGGTGCAGCTTGAGACTGTCCTCTTGTTGTGTAACTGGTTGCCTAGGAGAAGAAACTGACCAGGCTGGTAGCAGGTGACAGAGCTATCTCTGTATGGGATGAGCAAACTGTCCCAGGCCTCAGCTGGAATCTCTAGGCTGGATTTCACAAACAGGGCAGCATCCATGGCTTCATGCCCATTCAGTCAAAGATGAAAGGATAAAAGATTTGAGAACCAGGGAGTATTTTCTGCTGCTGCTAACTTTACCTTCTTTCATTTCTCTCTTGCTTGCTTTTCTGGTGCACAGAAAAAAACTTCATGTGCTTCTCCTGCTGCTGCTTACTTGTCTTTATCTGTTTCTTCTCATTTTTTTCTGACCTGCCAGTTGCTATCCTCTCATTTAGAGTTAAGCAACCCCTGCAACTTTTCCCTGCTCTCTTGCACTTCAGGAATGCCTGCTCACTCTCAAAATGTCATAAAGCTATATTTAGCTTGGTGTCTTCCTCTCTTCATTTTGCAGTCTCTCCCTACTCTGTTTCTTCTGAATTCTCCCACATGTCTTTATTTTCAAGTAGTAGCTGCTGAAAACTTGCATGGTTGTTTCCATTTCATATGTAATTGACTATGAGAATGCATTATTTTCTGCTTCCCATGCAATTATATTCAGGATCAGTAGACAGAGGAGAAGTACCTCAGAATTAGCACCTGTACAGGTTCCTAACAGAAATGTCATGGTCTCTGCATTGGCTTTCTAATTCAAATGTAATCATTCCTTTATAGACCCCTGAATAGAATGAAGCAGCCTTCCTTTCTTTTACACTTGTTTATCTTACCAGCAGCTGAGATTACCTAAAGTAAGATTGCATCAACTTTAATATTTATATATACAATCATAGAATCAATAAGGTTGGAAAAGACCTCAAAGATCATCAAGTCCAACCTGTCACCCAAGACCTCATGACTGCTAAACTATGGCACCAAGTGCCACGTCCAATCCCCTCTTGCACACCTCCAGGGATGATGACTCCACCACCTCCCTGGGCAGCCCATTCCAATGCCTAGCAACTCTCTCTGTGAAGAACTTTCTCCTCACCTCGGGTCTAAACTTCCCCTGCCGCAGCAGGGTGGGATGAAACTGGGCAGCAAAAGCAATGTTATTCTTAGTCTGCTAGAGGCAGACATCCTACACAAGGCAGAATGCCCAATCTGCTTGCCCAGAGCTTTGTTTTACTAAGAATTTAGGCAGAGTATTTTGGGTCTTCTTTTTTTTTTCCCCCAGACTTTTGCAGCTAGTAGTGACTTTCTAAAATACGGCACTGTACCAATATAAAATGATGCAAATATTGTTTCCCTGCATGCACAGGACAGTGTGAAATGTTTTTTTGCAAGATGTGGATGAATGAAGGAAGTACTGGCATGACTATTAGTTTGAGCATTGTGTTTCATCCCTTATTTATGACAACAAATAAATTACAACTTAATTATGAATTATATGCAGAAATGCAAAATGCTTTATCGAAATTTATGTACTGAAACATGAGCTTCTCACTGGTTTTGGTTTGTAATATTGTGTACTATATATTTCCATACATGATTTTTGTGGTTTTGAATGTCTGTGTCCAGTTCTGGGCCTCTAAAAGTAAGGATATTGAGACACTTGAATGCATCCAGAGAAGGGCAACGAGGCTGGGGAGAGGTCTCAAGCAGAAACCCTATGAGGAGAGGCTGAGGGAGCTGGGGTTGTTTAGTCTGGAGAAGAGGAGGCTCAGGGGAGACCTTGTTGTTGTCTACAACTACCTGAAGGGAGGTTGTAGGCAGGTGGGGGTTGGTCTCTTCTCCCAGGCAACCAGCACCAGAAGAAAAGGACACAGTCTCAAGCTGCACCAGGGGAGGTTTAGGCTTGAGGTGAGGAGAAAGTTCTTCACAGAAAGAGTTGTTAGCTGTTGAAATGTGCTGCTCAAGGAGGTGGTGGAGTCACCATCACTGGAGGTGTTAAAAAGGGGACTGGATGGGGCACTTGAAGCCATGGTTCAGTTAGTCATGAGGTGTTGGGTGGCAGGTTGAACTTCATGATCTCTGAGGTTTTTTACAACTTTATTGATTCTATGATTCTATGATTCTATGATTTGTGCAAATGCATACAAATTTTTTTTATTTCATTATATGGGTGTATGTATGTATATTTACATGTAAGCATTTTTATAATTTTGGGTTGAATTTCTCTCATGGAAAAGACAGAAAATCCTTCCTGTGCTTCTTATCTCTCTTCTTGTATGTTAGTATGTGGTGGTTTGGGCTGGGTGTCCTCTGCTACGTAGTGTACTTCCTGTGTCCAGAAGTCCAGCCCTGTGGGTGGACACAGGAAACCAGGTATGGGGATGGGCGGTCTCAGGTCTGGCCAGCGGAGACTAGCCTAGCAGTGTGTGGGGGGAAGAATGAGCCCTGGGGGTCTTGGGCCCACCCTCAGGTGGGGATGGGATGTTCTGGGTCTGCTTTGGGGTTTCTTTTGTCACTGCTTCTGGTTCTCTGTGCACATTCACTCTTTTCTATTTAAACTTTCCACCACTTTTGCAATCCGCTTATCAGAGTCATTAATTCAGCCTGTGGTGGGGAGGGGGGATGCCTTAACCCACTACATAGAGGAATTTTGTCTTTTGTGCATTCCCTCTGTCCTCTCCTATCACTATCAAATAGAATAGAAGAGTAGAATAGAACAGAAATAGCCAGGTTGGAAAAGACCTTCAAGATCATTGAGTTCAACCTATCACCCGATGACATCTAATCAACTAAACCATGGCACCAAACACTCCATCAAGTCTCTTCTTAAACACCTCCAGTGATGGAGGCTCCACTACCTCCCTGGACAGCCCATTCCAATGGGCAATCACTCTTTCTGTGAAGAACTTCTTCCTAACATCCAGCCTACACCTCCCCTGCTGCAGCTGAAGACTCTGTCCTATTGTTCTGGTGCTGGTTGCCTGGGAGAAGAGACCAACCCCCACCAATAGCAAGAAGAAGGGCAAGGACAACCTCCACTCCTTGGTTGACACGGAGGGGAACGTTGTAACAAAGAATGAGGAAAAGGCAGAGGTACTTAACACCTTCTTTGCCTCAGTCTTCACTAGCAGGGCAGAACGTCTTCCAGACAGCTGGCCTGCAGAGCTGGCAGAAGGAGCCAGAGAGCTGCATAGTTTCCCACTGCTCCAAGAGGAAGTTAGAGATCTACTGAGCCGCTTGGACCCCCACAAGGCCATGGGACCGGATGGGATCCATCCTAGGGTGCTGAGATTGCTGACAGATGAGCTGTCCAAGCCACTTTCCATCATTTTTCAGCAGTCCTGGCTCACTGGAGAGGTCCCAGAAGACTGGAAGCTGGCTAACGTGGTGCCCATCCACAAGAAGGGCCGGTTGGATGAGCCAGGGAATTATAGGCCTGTCAGCCTGACCTCAGTGCCAGGCAAGATTATGGAACGGGTCATCTCGAGTGCGATCACACAGCACTTACAGGATGACCAGGGGCTCAGGCCTAGCCAGCATGGATTTAGGAGGGGCAGGTCCTGCCTGACCAACCTGATCTCCTTCTATGATCAGGTGACCCGCCTGGTGGATGTGGGGAGGCCTGTGGATGTGGTCTACCTGGACCTCAGCAAGGCCTTTGACACAGTCCCCCACAGCAAACTCCTGGCCAAGCTGGCAGCCCATGGCTTGGACAGGAGCACACTGCATTGGGTTAGGAACTGGCTGGAGGGCCGAGCCCAGAGAGTAATGGTGAATGGCGCCACATCCAGCTGGCGGCCTGTCACTAGTGGTGTGCCCCAGGGATCAGTACTGGGCCCCATGCTCTTCAACATCTTTATTGATGATCTGGATGAGGGCATTGAGTCCATCATCAGTAAATTTGCAGATGACACCAAACTGGGGGCAGCAGTTGACTTGCTGGAGGGCAGAGAGGCTTTGCAGAGGGACCTCGACAGGCTGGACAGATGGGCAGAGTCCAATGGCATGAGATTGAACACATCCAAGTGCCGGGTTCTGCACATTGGCCACAACAACCCCAGGCAGTGCTACAGGCTGGGGTCAGAGTGGCTGGAGAGTGGCCAGGCAGAGAGGGACCTGGGGGTACTGGTTGATTGTAGGCTGAACATGAGCCTGCAGTGTGCCCAGGCAGCCAAGAAGGCCAATGGCATCCTGGCTTGCATCAGGAACAGTGTGGCCAGCAGGAGCAGGGAGGTCATTGTGCCCCTTTACACTGCACTGGTTAGGCCGCACCTTGAGTACTGTGTCCAGTTCTGGGCCCCTCAGTTTAGGAAGGATGTTGACTTGCTGGAACGTGTCCAGAGAAGGGCAACAAAGCTGGTGAGGGGTTTGGAACACAAGCCCTATGAGGAAAGGCTGAGGGAGCTGGGGTTGCTTAGCCTGGAGAAGAGGAGACTGAGGGGTGACCTTATTGCTCTCTACAACTACCTGAAGGGAGGTTGTAGCCAGGCAGAGGTTGGCCTCTTCTCCCAGGCATCCAGCACCAGAACAAGAGGACACAGTCTCAGGCTGCGCCAGGGCAGGTTTAGGCTGGATGTTAGGAAGAAGTTCTACACGGAGAGAGTGATTGCCCATTGGAATGGGCTGCCCATGGAGGTGGTGGAGTCACCTTCACTGGAGGTGTTCAGGAGAAGACTTGATGGGGTGCTTGGCTGTATGGTCTAGTTGCTGGGTGGGTTGGATTGTTTGATGGGTTGGACGCGATGATCTTGAAGGTCTCTTCCAACCTGGTGTATTGTATTGTATTGTATTGTATTGTATTGTATTGTATTGTATTGTATTGTAATTGTTTTTTTGTTTTACAAGCAGCTGGCTACAACCTCCCTTCAGGTAGTTGTAGACAGCAATAAGTTCTCCCCTGAGCTTCCTCTTCTCCAGGCTAAGCAACCCCAGCTCCCTCAGCATCTCCTCATAGGGCTTGTGCTGCAAAGCCCTCACCAACTTTGTTGCCTTTCTCTGGACACGTTCAAGTATCTCAATGTCCTTCTTGAATTGAGGGCCCCCAAACTGGAAACAGGACTCAAGGTGTGGCCTAACTAGTGCTGAATACAAGGACAGAATGACCTTTCTGCTCCTGCTGGCCACACTATTCCTGGTGCAGGCCAGGATGCCATTTGACTTCTTGGCCACCTGGGCACACTGCTGGCTCATGTTCAGCCTACTATCAACCAGTATCCCCAGGTCCCTTTCTGCCTGGGAATAATCACATCCATTGATGATCCTAGGAGTGGATTTGAAGTTCCATTTCTGTATTTGGGTGTATTTCCTAGATTAAATAGCTATTGCGTTTCTGTCACCTCTTCCTAATATCTTAAAATTATAGGTAAAAATATTGTTATTTTCAATTATTCTGGATTTTTTTGGGGGTGGTTGGGGGTGTGGGATTGTGGGTTTTTGTTTGGTTGGTTGGTTGGTTTGTTGTTTGTTTTTTTTTTTTCCAGATGACATTCATAACTATATGGCTAAATCTAATTCCTGCCCCATATTTTTGGAATCTCTGCACTCCTGCAACCCTAAGTTGGTTTAAGGTTCACCATCCTTAGGATAATCCGACAACTCTCATTAATAGCTTCTCTGCCAAAGCTCATTTGGTTGACAGCATCCTCACCCTTATTACTGGAGTATTAGTCAAATTGTCATAACATCAAAGCACTTTGGAAAAAAAAAAGAAAAAGTGAATTAAATACAGGTTTCATAGGAGTCTTAGGGAAAAAATGTGCTTTGCAGGGTAAAAGCTATTCAATTTATAAATCAGTTTAGAAGTGTGGTTCATTAACAAAATGCAGAATAGAAAAAAAGGGGCACCTATTATTTTTCTTTTAAAAAATAGTTAATTATTCATTGGAAGAATGCAGCTACAGGTGACCCGCCTGGTGGATGTGGGGAGGCCTGTGGATGTGGTCTACCTGGACCTCAGCAAGGCCTTTGACACCGTCCCCCACAGCAAACTCCTGGCCAAGGTGGCAGCCCATGGCTTGGACAGGAGCACACTGCGTTGGGTTAGGAACTGGCTGGAGGGCCGAGCCCAGAGAGTGGTGGTGAATGGCGCCACATCCAGCTGGCGGCCTGTCACTAGTGGTGTGCCCCAGGGATCAGTACTGGGCCCCATGCTCTTCAACATCTTTATTGATGATCTGGATGAGGGCATTGAGTCCATCATCAGTAAGTTTGCAGATGACACCAAGCTGGGGGCAGGAGTTGATCTGCTGGAGGGCAGAGAGGCTTTGCAGAGGGACCTCGACAGGCTGGACAGATGGGCAGAATCCAAGGGCATGAGACTGAACACATCCAAGTGCCAGGTTCTGCACATTGGCCACAGCAACCCCAGGCAGTGCTACAGGCTGGGGTCAGAGTGGCTGGAGAGCAGCCAGGAAGAGAGGGACCTGGGGGTGCTGGTTGATGGTAGGCTGAACATGAGCCTACAGTGTGCCCAGGCAGCCAAGAAGGCCAATGGCATCCTGGCCTGCATCAGGAACAGTGTGGCCAGCAGGAGCAGGGAGGTCATTCTGCCCCTATACGCTGCACCGGTTAGGCCACACCTTGAGTCCTGTGTCCAGTTCTGGGCCCCTCAGTTTAGGAAGGATGTTGACTTGCTGGAACATGTCCAGAGAAGGGCAATGAAGTTGGTGAGGGGCTTGGAGCACAAGCTCTATGAGGAGAGTCTGAGTAAGCTGGGGTTGCTTAGCCTGGAGAAGAGGAGACTCAGGGGTGACCTTCTTGCTCTCTGCAACTACCTGAAGGGAGATTGTAGTCAGGCAGAGTTTGGTCTCTTCTTCCAGGCAGCCAGCACCAGAACAAGAGGACACAGTCTGAGGCTGTGCCAGGGGAGGTTTAGTCTGGATATTCGGAAGAAATTCTATACAGAGAGTGATTGTCCACTGTAATGGTCTGCCCAGGGAGGTGGTGGAGTCACCATCATTGGAGCTGTTCAGGGGGAGACTTGATGGGGTGCTTGGTGCCATGGTTTAGATGTTTAGATGGGTTGGATTGGTTGATAGGTTGGACATGATGATCTTGAAGGTCTCTTCCAATCTGGTTTATTCTTCTTCTTCTTCTATTTTTCTTCTACACATAGGGCAACTCTTCTGTCAACTGTTGTTTGAATCAAAAATTGCATGTCACCTCTGAATGTTCATCTCTCTTATTTTATGAACTGAAAAGACAGCAAGTCTCCTGAGTGTCTCTAAGTATCACAAGTTAGGTGAAAAAAATCACAAACTGAATATTCACTTAAAGCATAAGGTGTTCTTCAAGTCTTCTACTCAAGACCAATTCCATTCTCTTAACCTCCATCATCCACTAGGTGTAAAACAGAAAAGAAATCTCTGGTCTGGCCTTTAGAGATATTTGTCGTGTTGATGAACACCGCTATAAATTTTCTGACTTAATTTCATGGGTCTGTTCTAGTGTTTAGTACTCCACCAATGACTAATTGTCGTGGTCTAGCCTAAAGTTATTTAAAACATCTTAAAACCCCACTGTTTACCTTTTCAGCATAATCTATAGCACATTTGTCTTACTGCCTCACGATGCTTTTTTTTAACCGAGATCATAATTCAAGTTCTTGTTGGCTAAATAGATAGCAATCTGAAGATGGCTTTGCAATAGTCTTCTAAATTCCTGAGCACTGTATGAAGGATTTTCAGAGGCTCTAGAGAGAGCCTCTTATCTTTGTTCCACTATTGTTAAACTTCACATTTGCATAATCAAAAAAAAGAAAAAATAAAGGAAAAAAATATATAAGCTCCAGGGTCTCAAGGCAAAAACAACACTTACAGAAAAATATCAGGGAAAAAAAAAAAACACATTTATATAAAAATAAAGAAGGAAATAAATTAGTAAGGAAAGAGGTTGCATGTTCATAAATGTATAATATAACAAGCTGATAGAATATGCCAACAAGATACCATGTCCCTGTGAGAGACTAAATCTTGTCTCTTGATGTGACTCAACAAAGATAAAATCACCTGTGCTGCTGGCCCAAACAATGGACCGAGGCTACTGTTATTGAGACCTTTGGGAATATACACAAGACAAGATCATCTCCACTCATCAGGTACCCCGGAAAGGGACAATGGATTCACCACCTGGCCCCTGATGTGTATTGGGTGTGTGGGCAGGCAAATGGAGAAGGAGGAGGTGGAGACCCCCCTTTTCCTCCAGACCCCTGTCCAAACACAAAGGAATACACAGAAAGATTTCCTGGGAAACAATACCTGGACACTTACCTAAGGACGATTTCCTGGGGGACAATACCTGGACACATACCTAAGGACTAAAAGCTGTATAAAGGACTTGAGCAACTACTGGCTCAGTAGAAGAAAAACACAAGAGAAGAAAACACAGGAGAAGGAAAACACAGGAAGAAAAGACCTGGACAATGCCACTGAGAAGGAATAACGGAGAGAATAACAGGACAGAGACATCCCCATGTAGCCTGGAAGAAGCAGACCAAGAGGAACCCTCTCTCCGTGTCCTAAGTTCTGCCTGCTGCAACTCATAGAGTTGAAGAGGCTGCTCAGAGGACAACATCTCTTCTACATCCAAAGCTGCAGCACCCCTTCTCTACAGACCCAACATGTCCTCTACATCCAAAGCTGCAGCACCTTTCCTCCACAGATTCAAACTGTCTTGTGGAGTGAGGGGTGTGGTAAGGGAATTCCTTTCCTATTCTCTCTGTCTTCTCTCTCTCCCTCTCTATTTTCTCTCTCTCCCCTTCTGATCCCTCCACTTTATTTGTGTAATAAATAGTCTAGCTGTTGATATTTTGGCCTCGATTGTGCCTCTAGTTTCATGACACAGGAGTATTCAAAGGAACTGAGGCTCTTTCCCTCTCCAGACCGAGACAATCCCACAAAATAAATAATTAACTATTTTCATTTGAGGAAAAAGAAAATCATTAAATTGTGGAATTATTTTTAATCAGATAACAAACCTTTCTTTTTATTTTTTATTATCATATATTTATTTTAATTTTTATCCATTTGGTGTAGAAAGATCAACCTGCTCTGTACTCTGAACCTGATACTGGACAGAAATTGTTTTCAACACCAGCTGGCACTAGACCACGTTGAAAATCACTTGGGAGAAACTCTGACTAATGAAAGGAAAATGATTTAGAAGTCATAATGACTATCCAAGAGTGACTTAAAAAGAGTGAAAACAAGTTACAAACCAAAAGAAGTAAAAAGAAATAGGAAAAACAATGGAGACATATGTATCACAGTATCACAGTATCACCAAGGTTGGAAGAGACCTCAAAGATCATCAAGTCCAACCTGTCACCACAGACCCCATGACTAGAACATGGCACCAAGTGCTTCGTCCAATCTCCTCATGAACCCCTCCAGGGACAGCGACTCCACCACCTCTCTGAGCAGCCCATTCCAATGGCGAACGACTCTCTCAGTGAAGAACTTTCTCCTCACCTCAAGCCTAAACTTCCCCTGGTGCAGGTTGAGACTGTGTCCCCTTGTTCTGGTGCTGGTTGCTAGAGAGAAGAGATCAACTCCCTCCTGGCTACAATCCCCCTTCAGGTAGTTGTAGAGAACAATGAGGTCTCCCCTGATCCTCTTCTCCAGACTAAACAATCCCAGCTCCCTCATCCTCTCCTCATAGGGCTTGTGCTCAAGGCCTCTCACCAGCCTTGTTGCCCTTCTCTGGACACGTTCAAGTGTCTCGATGTCCTTCTTAAACTGAGGGGCCCAGAACTGGACACAGTACTCAACGTGTGGCCTAACCAGTGCAGAGTACAGGGGTACAATGACTTCCCTGCTCCTGTTGGCCACACCATTCTTGATAATGCCCATGTGTTCTAAGTTAAGATGATGCATCCTTTCCTCTCTGTTTTTCTACCCCTTCATGTTTCACTGTAGCCAAATTCTAAGGATAGGCTATAACTACAAATAATTTTATATCAATTAATTTTTTTTGTGTTATAATAAGAGATTGGGTAGATATATATCTTGTTTCTCCCCTAACCTCCTTTCCCCCTGTTTGTTCTTGTGTTCAGTATGAGTTGGGAGCTGACCTGCAGAAAGCAACTGTGTGCAAAATGTCCTGGGAGTCCCGGTGTGCAAGAGATTGATCATGACTGAGCAATGTGCCCTAGATGCCAAGAAAACAAATCTCCTGAGATGGATCAAGAAGAGTGTGGCAAGCAAGTCAATGAAGGTTCTTTTCTCCCCCTACTCTGCCCTGGTGAGGCCTGATCTGGAGTACTATGGACTTCCCAGTTCAACAAGGACAAAGAACTGCTTGAGAGGATAAAGTGAAAGACTACAAAGATGATTAGGAAACTAGAACATCTCTTTTATGAAGAAAGACTTGGGGTTTTCTAGCTTTGAGAAGGTTGAAGGGGAAAACTTAACAATGCTTAAATCTCTATCTGAAAATGAACTCGGATGCAGCAGAAATACATAACCTGACTCAGGAACGTGGAGGGTCTATTGTGACATATACCTAGATAATACTGTCTGAGGGAAGCAAAGAAGATGTAGAGCCTGTGGATGTGATAATGGGCTAAACACAAGTAGTTTTACAGAATAGCAAGGCCACAGCAGGCTGAAGGAAGGAAGATGAGAAGGCACATTTGAACCAAGTAACCAAAAAAAGCTGAGACTACTGCCCTTTGGCAGAATGCATGTGGGGGGAAAATGATAGGAAGGACTTGTTGAAAGATAAAAGCAAATTAAGAAAAACTGTAAAGGAAACATTCTGTCTTGTCTCTGATGTTTTTCTTGTTTCTGCTGAGAAGGATGAGACCTAAACCACCTACATGTAAAACATTAAACCTCCTCTACACATAACTTCCTAGCATATTAGATATAATAAGAATATGCTTAATCTACACACCTGGCTCACTGGAAAGATCCCAGACAGCTGGAAGCTGGCCAACATGGTGCCCATCCAAAAGAAGGGCTGGTTGGATGAGACAGGGAATTCCAGGCTTGTCAGCCTGACCTCAGTGCCAGGCAAGATTATGGAACAGGTCATCTTGAGTGCAATCACACAGCACTTACAGGATGGCCAAGGGATCAGGCCCAGCCAACATGGATTTAGGAAGGGAAGATCCTTCTCGACCAACCTGATCTCCTTCTATGATCAGGTGACTGCCTGATGGATGTGGGGCAGGCTGTGGATATAGTCTACCTGGACTTCAGCAAGACCTTTGATACCATCCCCCACAGCAAACTCCTGGCCAAGCTGGCAGCCCATGGCTTGGACAGGATCATTCTGCGTTGGGTTAGGAACTGGCTGGAGGGCCGAGCCCAGAGAGTGGTGGTGAATGGTGCCACATCCAGCTGGCAGCCTGTCACTAGTGGTGTGCCCCAAGGATCAGTGCTGGGCCCCATGCTCTTCAACATCTTTATTGATGATCTGGGTGAGGGGATGACAGTATCAGTAAATTTGCAGAATTGGAAATGCCCATTGGAATCGGCTGCCCATGGAGGTGGTGGAGTCACCTTCATTGGAGGTGTTCAGGAAGAGGCTTGATGGGGTGCTTGGTGCCATGGTTTAGTTGTTTAGGTGGGTTGGATTGGTTGATGGTTTGGACATGATGATCTTGAAGGTCTCTTTCAACCTGGTGTATTGTATTATTATTGAATGTGCTGCCCAGGGAGGTGGTGGAGTCACTATCATTGGAAGTGTTTAAAAAGAGACTGGATGAGGCCCTTAAAACCATAGGGTTTAGTCGATTAGATGGTGTTGGATGATAGGTTGGATTCAATGATATCAAAGGTCTTTTCTAACCTGGCTAATTCTGTATTCTATGCCAGAAACATTTGCTTTCCTCATTTTCATTCACAAATATCTTTAGAGGTAGTCATGCCTACTTTTACATGATACCTTAGTCTATATATCATTTTCTTGGGATCTGATTTGAGTAACATCTTAGGGGACAGTGCACTGAATTTGTGACATTCACCTGTGAGCATCCACTGTGAGCTGAGGGCTCAAAAAACCCTCAGGCTAAGAAGGACTCAGAGTTTGGGTTAGTTCTATGTTTTGTTTTGTTTTGCCTTGTTTTTAAGAAGTGGTCTAAGTACAGGAAATTGTACAAACGAAATTGATTGCTGTTTTACTCAAGACTAAATAGAAAAACAAGATCTTTCCACTGGAGTATTCCTCCTATTTACATTTTCATACTGATTTCTGTAAGGCTGGCATTGTGTTACTATGTATTGTTAACTGCATCATGGTAAAGAGATGGCTGTAGTTCAGTGATGCATGAAGGCATTCCTGGATATTGTATGTTTTTTGAATGATCCATATAGCATGCCAAGAAAATGTTTTGAAATCCATTTTCTTGACAGGTGCTAGACAAAAGAATAACCCCTGTGATGCAATCAGAATTGCTTCCTGATTAAATCTGCTGTATGAAACTAAAACCTGATTTTGATGTTTTTATTCAGATTATTAGTGCTTGGTGTAGCACTTAATGATGCTTCTGATTAAATGACAAAGGTATTCATGCATAGTTTTAATTAAAAGTAAATTTGATATTTATCAGATAGCTTTTATGAAACAATGAGGAAGGAAAAATGATAAGTTTTTAATTATATTTCATTATATTTATCCCTAAAAATGTTACATTCAGATGTGAAGATTCATTGTGGCTAAATAAGTCAAATGCTACAGACCCCATTTTCATGAGAGGCCTCTCCCATATCAGGACCATCTCACAATTGTCTGCAGGTGGCAATGTGATTAAAAAACCCAACAAAAACTGGTAGTCCTGAGCCCTGACATTGCAGTGTGTCGTGGTAGGGCCAAATGGCCCCAGCACAAACCTGGACAGACACTAAGGCGTCTAGACACGGTCCCCCTCTCCCTCATCCTTCCTGCAGAAAGCCAGGGCAATGCAGGAAAAGGAACAAAGGGGACAGGACCATGCATGTCTGGTAAACAACCCTGTATCTGTGTTAAGGGCATGTGTTCTGGCCACAGCCTGGCAGAACCCCTTCCCATTGGGTAACTATGTGCTGGTTTCAGTGCCCTACTGGTCCAATCAATCTTGGGCATGATTTATACACAGGCTGATTGCTAGTTGCCTGTGCCTTGCAGTTGCCTTGTTCAAGCCTTGCTTAGCCTTGCTCAGCCTTGCTCAAGCCTTGCCTGCTTGAACCCACTTGGACCTTGTCTGGCTTGAAACTGCCTCAAGTTGCATAGCCTGGAGTTCCCAGTCTAGAGCCTGGGATAAAGCCATGAGCATACACACCTCAAGCTATAATAGAAACCACGAGCTTAGGAGCCCAGACCGCTTCCCCTTGCGACCAGGATTTTGCCATGCCTCATTTTCCCCTGGACAAAGCAAGCGCCCATCATGATAGCATTGTTCACAGCCCGCTCTCTGCTGAAGTCAGACCAGCCATTGATGACCATGTAGCATTCCTGCCAGCAACCTGCCATGCCTGGCACATGAGAGCACCCCAAAGCCTCTAATACAGAGCAGCAGCACCCTACCTGGGTACAACCGGCTGTGAGTAATTAATTCATTGCCTCATTGGCGTAACAGTTCTTGCTGAGTCTCCCCCCACTGTGGTCGAGAGCCATTTCACTCCTGGGGTATTATCTTTCTGTTATATTCCTCTTGGCTTGCATAAAATAGTTAAATTGTTAGAGTTGCCCAAATCCTGTACATTCCCATTGCAAATGTATTCTAACCACACATAGAACTTTTTGATACATTTTGGCAATTTTCATATTAATAAAGGTTATTAATATTTTTATTTATATTGCCAACATCAGTTTAGGAAGGATGTTGACTTGCTGGAAAATGTCCAGAGAAGGGCAACAAAGCTGTGGGGGGGGGGGTTGGAGCACAATCCCTATGAGGAGAGGCTGAGCAAGATGGGGTTGCTTAGCCTGGAGAAGGGGAGGCTCATGGGATACCACATTGCTGTCTACAACTACGTGAAAGAAGGTTGTAGCCAGGTGGGGGTTGGTCTCTTCTCCCAGGCAACCAGCACCAGAACAAGAGGAAACAGTCTCAAGGTGCACCAGGGGAGGTTTAGGCTGGATGATAGGAAGAAATTCTTCTCAGAAAGAGTGATTGCCCATTGGAATGTGCTGCCCAGGGAGGTGGTGTATCACCATCACTGTAGGTATCACAGTATCACACAGTATCACCAAGGCTGGAAGAGACCTCAAAGATCATCAAGTCCAACCTGTCACCACAGACCTCATGACTAGACCATGGCACCAAGTGCCACGTCCAGTCCCCTCTTGAACACCTCCAGGGATGGTGACTCCACCACCTCCCTGGGCAGCCCATTCCAATGACGAATGACTCTCTTCGTGAAGAACTTTCTCCTCACCTCCAGCCTAAACTTCCCCTGGCACAGCTTGAGACTGTGTCCCCTTGTTCTGGTGCTAGTTGCTAGAGAGAAGCACCCCTTCCTGGCTGCAACCACCTTTCAGGTAGTTGTAGAGAGCTGTTTAGGAAGAGACTGGATGGAGCACTTGGAGCCATGGTTTAGTTGATTAGATAGTGTTGGATGATGGGTTGGACTTGATAATCTCAAAGATCTTCTCCAACATGGTTAATTCTATTCTATTCTATTCTATTCTATTCTATTCTATTCTATTCTATTCTATTCTATTCTATCCTATCCCATCCCATCCCATCCCATCCCATCCCATCCCATCCCATCCCATCCCATCCCATCCCATCCCATCCCATCCCATTCCATATCATTTATAAATAAAGGAAAAATTATATATCCTTTTGACACATTGTTCACTTTGGTTTTGCTCTCAGTTTTTCCCTTTACACAGTTAGTTTAATTTTACCCCTGAAAGTTTTTACCTCTGGAAGATATTTTTATACATTTTCTACAAGTGCAGCTACAGGCAATAGCAGCAGGGGGGAAATCCTTTATTTTTTGCTGTCAGAGTTGATACACCAAGTTATTCACATTACTTTCTGAAGTGCTAGACAATGGCTTCATGTTTGGAGCAGTGCAAAGCAGTAACAGACACCCAGAAAAACCAGTATCACCAGATTGAGTATTTCTTACGAAAGTGTGGTGGGTTAAAGGCAGATCCTCCCTTGCCTCCCACCAGGGCAAAAAACCAAGACTCACACAAACAGATTGCAGAAGCAATTGAAAGTTTAAATGGAATGGCAGTGAGTGTTTTACAGAGAGCTACAAGCACAGTGACAAAAGAGATCCCAAAGCATACCCAGAAGCTTCCCAGCACTCCCCTCTCCCCACCTGAGGGTACACCCAAACCCCCCCAGGGCCCTTTCTTTCCCCCTCCACTGTTAGGCTAATCTCAGCTGGCCAGATCTGAGATTGCCCTTCCCCCTTTTCCTCTTGGCATTGAGCCTAGCCAGGCCTAAAAGGCCTTGAGATAACTCCCCTCCGTTACCAGACAGGGAGCATCTCCCACGAGGGCAGTGAGGGAAGAAAGAGGAAGTGTAGGACTTTGCAGGTGATTTTATAGGGAGCAGGACATTATGGGAATGAAATATGTAACTTCCTGTGTCCACCCACTGGGCTGGACACCCGGGGCACCAAAGGTGCATCTTGTGTGGTAGAAGCAGAAGGCACCCAGCCTAAATTGCCACAGAAAGAAAAGAAAAAAATAAATGGGGGAAAAAAAAAATCTCTTTTTGTTGCTGCTGTTGGAAGTTTTCTAATGAAAAGAGATGAATCAGGAACTTTGTAATAACATGTGCCTGGTCACTTAACTGTAGCAGCAGATCTGGAACGAAGCTTACTCAGCACAAGCTTTCGACCTTTCAGACCTCATGTATCATTTCTCATCTACTGAGTTTCTCACATTTGTACAAAACAAAAGTGGGCAAAAAAAACCCCAAAAAATCAATATTTTTGTTTTTAACAATTAAAGTCCAAACTGAATACACACATTCACCTGGGAGACTTTTCTAAAATAAAATGGCACGTTGCTTGACTTTTTGCCCACAAAGTATTTGTCTTCAGAGCTGTCAATTTTAGAGATTGATACACCTTTCTCCTTTTTTTTTTAATGCTTATTTTTTTTAAACAGTTCAGCTCAAAGCAGTAAACAAGAGAGACTGAAAGAGCTAGCATTAAATAATGGGCCTGTAAAGGGAATATCTGCCTGATTCTTCCACTGGATGCCGGGAGGATGCTAAAAACTGAAACTGCTGTTGTGTTCCATGAGGAGAAGCAAGAATTTTCAAATCATCTGACAAGAATAGAATAGAATAGAATAGAATAGAATAGAATAGAATAGAATAGAATAGAATAGAATAGAATAGAATAGAATAGAATAGAATAGAATAGAATTAACCAGGTTGGAAAAGACCTTTGAGATCATTGAGTCTAATCTATAATCCAACACCATCTAATCAACAAAAGCATGGCACCAAGCACCCCATCCAGTCTCTTCCTAAACACCTCCAGTGATGGTGGTTCCACCACCTTCCTGGGCAGCACATTCCAATGGCAAATCACTCTTTCTGTGAAGAATTTCCTCCTAACATCCAGTCTAAACCTCCTTGGTGCAGCTTGAGACTGTGTCCTCTTGTTCTGGTGCTGGTTGCCTGGGAGAAGAGACCAACCCCCACCCAGCTACAACCTCCCTTCAGGGAGTTGTAGACAGCAAGGTCTCCTCTGACCCTCCTCTTCTCCAGGCTAAGCAACCCCAGCTCCCTCAGCCTCTCCTCAGAGGGCTTGTGATCCAAACCCCTCCCCAGCTTTGTTGCCCAGCAACTCAACATCTTTCCTAAACTGAGGGGCCCAGAACTGGACACACTACTCAAGGTGACTTAAGGTGTGGCCTAACCAGTGCTGAGTAGAGGGGCACAATGACTTCCCTGCTCCTGCTGGCTACACCATTTCTGATGAAGGCCAGGATGCCATTGGCTTTCCTGGCCACTTGGGCACACCTCTGGTTCATGTTCAGCCTACTATCAACCTGTACCCCCAGGTCCCTTTCTGCCTGGCCACTCTCCAGCCACTCTGACCCCAGCCTCTAGCACTGCAGGGGATTGTTGTGGCCAGTGTGCAGCACCTGGCCCTTGGATGTGTAAAATGCAGAGGCTTCAAAACAACATTTCTGAAACTATTACAGCTAAGTCTTGTAACTATAATACATGTTTTAGATTTTAATTTTTCTTTAAGAGCTGAAAAAGCCCCACTTGTTTTAATGCAGGGCATACCGAGATGTGCTGCTTGCCAAGAAATGTGACTTCCCCAAATCCTGCCCTCAGGTTGAAGCTGGCACAAAAAATGGAAAATTCACTATTTTATCTAGGGAACTGCAGCAGTTCAGTGGAATATAAGAATTTATAGCACATCAGCCACCAGAGAAAGATAACTTGGTAATATTCCAGCAAGCTTGATTATTCAGTGTCTGAATTAAGAGAGGACAACAGCAAGGCACACACAGATGTTCTTTAAGTGGCTTATGCTGACATGGTTTGCTTTTTCACTTTGAGTGTTGGATCAGGGAGATAACTTCCAGGTCTCAGCTGTAGGAGTTTTAGAGGGTGAGTTAACAGCAGAGTTCATGTCCCTCAGTTTCAGACTATTAGCCTGAGGTTGAAAGATTCTCCTTGGTCAAACCAGCAATAAAGGAGGTTGGTCTCTTCTCCCAGGCAGCCAGCACCAGAACAAGAGGACACAGTCTCAGGCTGCGCCAGGGCAGGTTTAGGCTGGATTTTAGGAAGAAGTTCTATACAGAGAGAGTGATTGCCCATTGGAATGGGTTGCCCGGGGAGGTAGTGGAGTCACCATCATTGGAGGTGTTCAGGAGGAGACTTGATGGGGTGCTTGGTGCCATGGTTTAGTTGTTTAGGTGGGTTGGGTTGGTTGATGGGTTGGACGTGATGATCTCAAAGGTCTCTTCCAACCTGTCTGGTCTATTCTGGTCTATTTTAGGCTGGATGTTAGGAAGAAGTTCTACACGGAGAGAGTGATTGCCCATTGGAATCGGCTGCCCGTGGAGGTGGTGGAGTCACCTTCACAGGAGGTGTTCAGGAGAAGACTTGATGGGGTGCTTGGCTGTATGGTCTAGTTGTTGGGTGGGTTGGATTGTTTGATGGGTTGGACGCGATGATCTTGAAGGTCTCTTCCAACCTGGTGTATTGTATTGTATTGTATTGTATTGTTGTATTGTATTGTATTGTATTCTATTCTATTCTATTCTATTCTATTCTATTCTATTCTATTCTATTCTATTCTATTCTAATTGGATGCTTATTTGCAACAGTGGGAGTAAAAAGCAACTATATGAGATGAAAAGTTTGAGTTGTTTTTTTTCCCTTTTCTTTTTTTTTTCCATTCTGTTTAATAGCAATTGGTGTGGGCACTGTAATACTATCTGGGTAAAGTACTTGGGATGAGATGAAGCTCTGATCCTCTTAAAATTTCTTTGCATTTTAACTCATGCAATTATTGGGATCTTGGCTTACTTATAAGCTGTAGAAGTCTGCTTTTAAAAAGCAATCTGTAGGATT
Source organism: Picus viridis (assembly GCA_033816785.1). NCBI lineage: Eukaryota > Metazoa > Chordata > Aves > Piciformes > Picidae > Picus > Picus viridis. The sequence goes on along the minus strand of CM066566.1, from coordinate 84,249,147 downwards.
TGGTCCTTCCGCTGTTATTAGGAGAGCCAAAATAATTACTATTTAGTATTTTTCAGTCAAATTTTGGCTGTGATGATACATAAGACTACTGATTTTGACTTTATTTTATTTTAACTTTTAAGTAGTAGCACAAAGGAAGATGAGAAGGAAATGCAACTGTTCTGCATTTGCATGGAATAGCAGAATCTTTAGTCCACAGATACTAAACTGGTTTCATTTCTTTAGGCTTTTAGACAGCTGTAGCCTTGGTTAAAAAAAATAAAAGTAATGTTTTCTGCTCATAATTTTCTGTGGGAGGAAGTGCTGGAATGTTCCAAGCTGAAACCTTGTTTGGTAGTGACATCAGAAGTGATATTTTGACAATGTTTTACAGTCATTCTAGACTTTCATCAAATTACCCTTTCTCTTCCAGCTAATTTGATATTGAATAATATTAAAATATATTTTCAGCTTAAACATTTGCACTGACAGAAATAGACTTTATATAACATATAAAAGTGCAAGAGACATCTAGTATGAAAACATTCCAAATTACTTCAATTTTAATTGCTTAGAAAATTCAAGTTAATTATTTAGTTTCTAGGAAAGAATTCATACCACAGGAAAATAATCTTCTCTTTACAGTGTTCTTACTCATCAAAAGTCCTGCTGAATTTGGTTATACTTATGTGCAGGAAAAGTAACAGTGTATGTTAGGAAGAAGTTCTTCATAGAAAGAGTGATTGGTCATTGGAATGGGCTGCCCAAGGAGGTGGTGGAGTCACCATCACTGGAGTGTTTAGGAAGAGACTTGATGGGGCACTTGGTGCCATGGTTTAGTTGATTAGATAGTGTTGGATGATAGGTTGGACTCGATGATCTCAAAGGTCTCTTCCAACCTGGTTAATTCCATTCCATTCCATTCCATTCCATTCCATTCCATTCCATTCCATTCCATTCCATTCCATTCCATTCCATTCCACTCCACCCACTCCACTCCACCCCACCCCATCCCATCCCATCCCATCCCATCCCATCCCATCCCATCCCATCCCATCCCATCCCATCCCATCCTATTCTATTCTATTCTATTCTATTCTATTCTATTCTATTCTATTCTATTCTATTCTATTCTATTCTATTCTATTCTATTCTATTCACTGGAAAATACTTAGCCAGGACATTTCAAACCTATTGAAGACAATGATGCTTAACTGTATGGTTTTCTTCTTTCCTACTAGAGACCTGTGTCGTATCCTCATTTATTCTTTGATTACAGTTTTATCATGCCCTCAGGAAAAAATAGTGGTTAAAAATAAGATTTTCTCTTAATGTAATTGTAGCTCTCACTCAATATATGTCATTGCATTGTCTGTAATTTTAGAGGGTAAGGATGAATCAGGTTGAAGAAATGGGATTACAGAAGATGAGAGTACCAGGCCACAGAGGAATCATTTGAAGTTATCATACTTAAAGGTGCCATGACAATGGTAATGAAAAAGATTTGTTTAGATAAAAATTCTGGTGTCTTCTGTAAGTGGTGTGTGATGGGTTACAACCATCCTGAAAGCAGGCAGGGGAGGGCTTGTGAGAGCTTTGCCCTCCCCAGAGGGGGTTTTCCCCCTGGGAAACTAAGTTAGTCTGTCCCCCTCCCCCTTCCTGTCCAGCAAGCCTACAAAAAGGAAGACACCCCAGCTATTTGCTCTCTTTTACTTCTGCCTCGTGGGGATGAAAGGACTAAGAGAGAGTTGCTGCTGGCTTCCTGGTTCCATGTGGTCAGGCCTGGTCCTCCTACTCCCTGCTACATCCACACCTCTTCAAAGGACTTAAAAAGGACTGCTTTTGTATACATATTTTCCCCATCCAACCTTGTTCCTTACCCTTGTGAACCCTTCTTGTTAATGTTATATATATATATATATATATATATATATATATATATATATATTTATATATATATAATATATATGAAATTTTTTACCTCTCTACTTCCAAACCAACTCCAAATTATTTCCTGGTAGATTTGCTCCTTCCCTTTCTTCTTTCTCACTCGATTGGGAAAGAAGAGGGGGAAGAGGGGGAGGATTCTCAGCCTTGCCCCTCATCTTAAATCCCAGTTAAGGCTCAAACCACCACATTGTGATTCTTGGCATTTGGTGGTTTTGTACTTGGCCTGGAGAGGAAATGTGACTAGAAGAAGCAAATCCATATTGTCTGTAGGTTGAATTAAAGTTCATACTTTGGTCCAAATTTCTAGTTATCTTGTTAGTGTTAATATTGATTCTTCAAGAAGTCCTCAAGCACAATTTGCTAGAAGAACTAATAAACATGAATAAATATCCTTTCATTAAGTAAGAGAGTTTCACCCATTTTACAAGTGCATAACTGAAGAACTGAGGACAACTCACTGTCCTTTGTCCTGAAAGTAGGTGGCATTCTTAATTCTTAGTTTCTGAGCTTTTTTGTTCAGGAAACCACAAAATCGTGGCTAGTTTCAAAAGTAAAACCTTTAGGGACTTGCTTGTATAATGATTAATTGCAGGGTAAACACAGGTCTCTGTGTTGCCTACAGATACAATGCTTGTTTCTAAATATCTAAAGAATGCCCAGATCCATATAGTTTCAATGAGGTCATCTGTCATGCAGTAATTCAATGTCAAAGTGTCCCATCCTTTATTTGAACGTTTGATTGCCTCTTTCTTCCTAAACTGGACTTCTTGATTGTAATAATTGATTTTGATAACACAGGTATTAAGTGAACTAACCCTAATCACTGTTCTATTTAACCATCTTGTTTGAGTGTCAGGTGTGCAAGGTAAGTCATCTAGTTAAGTGGAAGTTTGATAACCTAATGTAACATCTTTGGCATCAGAGATCAGATAAAATCTTTTATGTGTCATTGGCTCACCGGAGTCTGTCTAGGCAGATAGTGTTGGTTTTACTTTGCCTGGAGAGTTTCAGAGAAATATGAGCATTATTTTCAAACATCACTAAAGGAGAAAGGTGTCATTTCACTGACAGCCCCAGAGAATATTTCCCTGTTACTGCATGCTTGACAGATGCCAGGAACAGATTGATGCGCGCAGAAAGGCAAGGTACAAGGAAGCCGTACATTAAAACTCATTAACTTTAGATAGGAAAATTCTACTGGGAGGAACTCCAGAGCACTTTTTGATGTACAGAGAATGCTTAACATTCCAAATATATGTGCTTTTTTAATGTGCTGGGACTGCATTTACATATTTGGCGTAAATCTGAATGAAAATGAAACCAGTGACAAGATAAACACGAGAGAAAATGCAGCAGTAAAATGAATCTTTAAGAATCTGAAGGAAAACACAAGAGAGATTTTCACTGTCCTGATTCTTGATCCACCAGAAGATGTAGGTGTGGTATTTAGAGTGGATCACCTGAATTTCCTGTACTAATTTTCTCAGAAGGAAATACACACTCTTGTTTATAACTCAACACTTGCTTATTATAATTGAGATCTGTTTCTCAGTCCAGCCAAACTCGTATGCATAGCTTTAACTTTCAGCACTGAGCAACAGAAGGGGACTTCTTATTATGTGACTTACCACAGCTGGCTCTGGCTAGATGGTTCATACCTGCTCTCTCTCATTCCTTCGACTCCTTCCCACAGACACAGCATATTCCCATATTAAAGATTATGATTTGTTTGAAATATTTATTTATCTCATAGAATCATAGAATCCATAAGGTTGGAAAAGACCTCAGACATCATCAAGTCCAGCCTATCACCCAACACCTCATGGCTAACTAAACCATGGCTGAGGAGGGACTTCTCAGGATCTCAGGTAGTGATAGGACTAGGGGGAATGGAATGAAGCTGGAAATAGGGAGATTCAGGCTAGATGTGAGGAGGAAGTTCTTCCCCATGAGAGTGGTGAAGCCCTGGAATGGGTTGTCCAGGGAGGTGGTTGAGGCCCCGTCCCTGGAGGTGTTTAAGCCCAGGCTGGACGAGGCTCTGGCCAGCCTGATCTAGTGTAGGGTGTCCCTGCCCATGGCAGGGGTTGGAACTAGATGATCCTTGTGGTCCCTTCCAACCCTGACTGATTCTATGATTCTATGATTCTAAGTGCTATGTCCAATCCCTTTTTGAACACCTCCAGGGATGGTGACTCCAATTCCAATGACAAATAACTCTTTCTGTGAAGAACTTCCTCCTCACCTCAAGCCTAAACTTCCCCTGACACATCTGGAGACTGTGTCCTCTTGTTCAGGTGCTAGTTGCCTGGGAGAAGAGACCAACCCCCAACTGTCTACAACCTCCATTCAGGTAGCTGTAGAGAGCAATAAGGTCTCCCAAGAGCCTCCTCTTTATTTGTATAGGAAGAACACTTTAAAACAAACAAAGCACTGGATGACTGTCATGGATTGACTTGAACCTTCTGCTGTTATTCATACTGCTGTTACTCACCATACCACAGCCATGCCAGGTTCAAAAAATGGAAGTGCTAAGTGAAGGAAACTGTTATGGGGCTCGATGTTCAGATTGCAGCATTGGAGGCTTTCTGTTCTGGTAGCTTCTTCTGGGTTCTGGCTTATTGGGTTTGGTCTTTTTTTCTGCAGGGATGGTGGCAAGCTGTGTAGGAGTTGGGTAGAGCTGCTGGGTTTGGCTTTCTGTTTTAGGCTGCGGTTTTTTTCCTGTATTTCACCTTGCTGCTTCTGCAAATAGGCCAAGCTGAGGTAATCATGCATTATATTCTTAGAGAATTAGACATGCATTGTATTATACATTATTAGATTAATGAGATTATTAGCTAAGGTAATTATGCATTGTGTTTATGATATTTCATGTTATATTACACATTGGCAACAACAGCCCCATGCAGTACTACAGGCCACACCTTGAGTCCTGTGTCCAATTCTGGGCCCCTCAGTTTAGGAAAGATGTTGAGTTGCTGGAAAGTGTCCAGAGAAGGGCAACAAAGCTGGGGAGGGGTCTGGAGCACAAGCCTTATGAGGAGAGGCTGAGGGAGCTGGGGTTGCTTAACCTGGAGAAGAGGAGGCTCAGGGGAGATCTCCTTGCTGTCTAGAAGTACCTGAAGGGAGGTTGTAGCCAGGTGGGGGTTGGTCTCTTCTCCCAGGCAACCAGCACCAGAACAAGAAGACACAGTCTCAAGCTGCGCCTGGGGAGGATTAGGCTGGATTTTAGGAAGAAGTTCTTCACAGAAAGAAGAATTGGGTATTGGAATGTACTGCTCCAGGAGGTGGTGGAGTCAGCATCACTGGAGGTGTTTAGGAAGAGACTGGATGGGGTTCTTGGTGCCATGGTTTAGTTGATTAAATGGTGTTGGATGATAGGTTGGTCTCAATGATCTCAAAGGTCTTTTCCAACCTGGTTAATTCTATTATCCTAGCCTTTCCTATCCTATCCTATCCTATCCTATCCTATCCTATCCTATCCTATCCTATCCTATCCTATCCTATCCTATCCTATCCTATCCTATCCTATCAAGCTCTTCTCTCTTTATCTTAAGCCTGAGTTTTGTGTGCTGTCACTTTTTGTCTTCCTGTCACTTTTGTTTTGGGGGAGAAGCTGGGTTAGACCTTGGGCTAAACCATTGCATAGAAGCATAGTTTCTTTAATATGGAATTGAAATGATAATATTACATGTGCATAACTACAATTACTTCCTTACAAGAAATCAGTGTTATTGACTGTAGAATGGGGCATGCATTTGAGAAGTTTTCAGAGGATGTTGCATTCAGAAACACCATAGATTCGCAGTATCACAGTATCACCAAGGTTGGAAGAGACCTCAAAGATCATCAAGTCCAACCTGTCACCACAGACCTCATGACTAGACCATCACAGTATCACAGTATCACAGTATAACCAAGGTTGGAAGAGACCCCAAGGATCATCAAGTCCAACCCGTCCCAACAGACCTCACAACTAGACCATGGCACCAAGTGCCATGTCCAGTCTCCTCTTGAACACCTCCAGGGACGGCGACTCCACCACCTCCCCGGGCAGCCCATTCCAATGACGAATGACTCGCTCAGTGAAGAACTTCCTCCTCACCTCAAGTCTAAACCTCCCCTGGCACAGCTTGAGACTGTGTCCCCTTGTTCTGGTACTGGTTGCCTGGGAGAAGAGACCAACCCCCTCCTGTCCACAACCACCCTTCAGGTAGTTGTAGAGGACCATGTAGACCATGGCACCAAGTGCCACGTCCAGTCCCCTCTTGAACACCTCCAGGGATGGTGACTCCACCACCTCCCTGGGCAGCACATTCCGATGACGAATCACTCTCTCGGTGAAGAACTTTCTCCTCACCTCAAGCCTAAACTTCCCTTGGTGCAGCTTGAGACTATGTCCTCTTGTTCTGGTGCTGGTTGCTAGAGAGAAGAGACCGACCCCTTCCTGGCTACAACCACCTTTCAGGTAGCTGTAGAGAGCACTAAGGTCTCCCCTGAGCCTCCTATTCTCCAGGCTAACCAACCCCTGAGAAAGGGAGTAAAGATGTATTATGTATGTGAATTGCACAGACATCCCTAATTTTGGTAGTTCTTCATCTGAGCACGTTACTTTTCAAGCTTTATATTCTTTTAAGGTACATCTCATTAGGAATTTCATTTATATATTTTCTGTTTTGATGCAAACAAATTTGATGGTAATTTTGTAGATGATTTTAAATTTAAAAAGATAATAAACAGTGTATCTGAAAGGAGTGCTTGCAAGAAACACTTTTTTCAGTGCAGATGGCACAGTGTTAAGTGAACTGAAAGTGGAACATACAAATAACAAATGACATGCTCTTAGTGTGTGAGTATCTACTTATTCTGTAACTTCATGTTAATTTTGAAAAGACTTCTTTTATACAGGTAGAAGTTAATAGTTTTATTGAAGGTGTAGGTAGTAAATGGTTGAAATAACAATGCTGGGTTCTGCACATTGGCCACAACAACCCCATGCAGTGCTACAGGCTGGGGGCAGAGTGGCTGAAGAGCAGCCAGGCAGAAAGGGACCCGGGGGTCCTGGTTGATAGTAGGCTGAACATGAGCCAGCAGTGTGCCCAGGTGTCCAAGAAGGCCAATGGCATCCTGGCCTCTGTCAGGAACAGTGTGGCAAGCAGGAGCAGGGACGTCATTGTGCCCCTGTACTCAGCACTGATCAGGCCACACCTTGAGTCCTGTGTCCAGTTCTGGGACCCTCAGTTTAGGAAAGATGTTGAGTTACTGGAGCATGTCCAGAGAAGGGCAACAAATCTGGGGAGGGGTTTGAAGCACAAGCCCTATGAGGAGAGACTGAGGGAGCTGGGGTTGCTTAGGCTGGAGAAGAGGAGGCTCAGGGGTGACCTTCTTGCTGTCTACAGCTCCCTGAAGGGAGGTTGTAGCCAGGTGGGGGTTGATCTCTTCTCCCAGGCAACCAGCACCAGAACAAGAGTACACAGACTCCAGCTGATAGTGTAGTCAGTCCCACTAACTATATCATTGACAAACATATTAAGTACCACTGTTCCTGTTCCAGACCCCTGAGGGACACCACTTGTCACTGACCTTCATCTAGACTTTGAGCCATTGACCTTTATTTTCTCAATGAAACCATCCAGACAATTCCTTATCTACTGAACAGACCACCTGTTGCATCCATATCTCTCTAACTTGGCAAGTAGGCTGCTTGTGGGGGTCCATGTCAAAAGTCTTGCACAAGTCCAGATAGATGACATCCAGAGGTCATCCCTTGTCCACTGATGTAGCCACTCTGTCATAGAAGGCTGCTAATTTAGTCAGGCGGCATTTGCCCTTAGTGAAGCCATGTTGGCTGTCTTTGATCACCATCCTGTCTTCCATGTGCCTTGTCAGAGCATCTAGGAGAATCTGTTCCATGTTCTTCCCAGGCACAGAATTGAGCCTGACAGGTCAATAGTTCACTGGGTCATTGTTTCGGCCAGTCACCAGTGGCGTTCCCCAGGGATCAGTGCTGGGCCCCATCCTCTTTAACATCTTCATTGATGATATGGATGAGGGGGTTGAGTCAGTCATCAGCAAGTTTGCAGATGACACCAAGTTGGGAATAGATGTTAGTCAGTTAGAGAGTAGAAAGGCTCTGAAGAGGGACCTCGACCGACTGGACAGATGGGCACAGTCTAATGGCATGGCATTTAACAAGTCCAAGTGCCGGGTGCTGCACTTTGGCCACAACAACCCCATGCAGAGCTACAGGCTGGGGTCAGAGTGGCTGGAGAGCCGCCAAACAGAGAGGGACCTGGGGGTGCTGATTGACACCCGCCTAAACATGAGCCAGCAGTGTGCCCAGGTGGCCAAGAGGGCCAATGGCATCCTGGCCTGTATTAGGAATAGTGTGGCCAGCAGGAGCAGGGAGGTCATTCTGCCCCTGTACTCTGCATTGGTTAGGCCACACCTTGAGTACTGTGTCCAGTTCTGGGCCCCTCAGTTTAAGAAGGACATCGAGATACTTGAACGTGTCCAGAGAAGGGCAACAAGGCTGGGGAGAGGCCTTGAGCTCAAGCCCTATGAGGAGAGGCTGAGGGAGCTGGGATTGTTTAGCCTGGAGAAGAGAAGGATCAGGGGTGACCTCATTGCCCTCTACAACTACCTGAAGGGTGGTTGTGGACAGGAGGGGTTGGTCTCTTCTCCCAGGCAACCAGCACCAGAACAAGGGGACACAGTCTCAAGCTGCACCAGGGGAGGTTTAGACTCGAGGTGAGGAAGAAGTTCTTCACTGAGCGAGTCATTCGTCATTGGAATGGGCTGCCCGGGGAAGTGGTGGAGTCGCCGTCCCTGGAGGTGTTCAAGGGGAGATTGGACATGGCACTTGGTGCCATGGTCTAGTTGTGAGGTCTGTTGGGACAGGTTGGACTTGATGATCCTTGGGGTCTCTTCCAACCTTGGTTATACTGTGATACTGTGATACCCTTTTTACAAACGGGTGTAATGTGTCCCTTTATCCAGCCACCAGAGACTTTACCTGACTGCCAGGACTTTTCAAGCATTGTGGAGAGTGCCTTAGCAACTACATCAGCAAATTCTTTCAGAACTCTGGGATACATCTCATCAGGTCCCACAGAATTCTGCGTGTTCAATTTCCTCAGGTGGTCACAAAACTGATTTTCTTATACAGTGGGAGGGACTTTGTCACCCTTGCCAGCACCTAATGGGCTTTTAACCTGGGAGATGTTGGGAGAGAGGCTTCCAGTGAATACTGAGGAATAAAGGTTGTTGAGAACCTCAACCTTCTCGTCTGTTGTTACTAGCTCGCCATTCTTGGTCCTCAGGGGGATATTTTTTCTTTGTTTTCACTGACATACCTTTAGAAGCCCTTCTTGCTGTTCTTTGCATCCCTTGCCAAATTCAGCTCTGACCCTGCCCAGGCCTTCCTGACCTCATCCCTACACAATCAGGCAGTATCTCTATACTCTTACCAGGATACCTGTCCCTGCTTCCACTGCCTGTGCAGCTCCTTCTTGCCATCTGGCTTGACCAGAAGGTCTCAGCTCCACCATGCCAGTCTCTTCCCTTCCTTGCTAGATTTCTTAAATCTTCCAGGGGATCTACATCTCTATCACCTGGTAGTGGACTTTATCTATTTAACCAGTCTGTGAGGGCCTTTTTTCCACTGATATACTGTTAAAACACCATCCCTACCCTCTTGTTCACCTTGTATTTTTAATGTCTTAGACCAAGAGAAAGAAAGTCAATCATATCCTGGGCTGCAGCAAGGGAGCTGTAGCCAGCAGGAGGGAGGTGATTCTCCCCTCTACTTCACTCTGATGACACCCCACCTTGAGTACTGTGTCCAGTTCTGGAACCCCTATTACAGGAATTATCTGGACATGCTGGAACATGTCCAAAGAAGGGCCATGAGAATGAGCAGAGGTCTGGAGCACCTCTCCTATGAGGACAGACTGAGAGAATTTGGGCTATTCAGTCTGGAGAGGAGAAAGCACTGAGAAGAACTTATTGTGGCCTTCCAGTATCTTAAGGGGGCCTACAAGAAAGCTGATGAGGGAATTTTTATGGTGTTGGGTAGTGATAGGACTAGGGGGAATGGAGCAAAATTAAAAGTGGGTAGATTCAAATTGGATGTTAGGAAGAAGTTCTTCCCCATGAGGGTGGTGAGACACTGGAACAGATTGCCCAAGGTGGTGGTAGAAGCCCCATCTCTGGAGGTTTTTAAGGCCAGGCTGGATGTGGCTCTAAGCAACCTGATCAAGTGTGAGGTGTCCCTGACCATAGCAGGAATGTGGGAACTAAATGATCCTTGAGGTGCCTTCCAACCCTGACAATTCCATGATTCTAAGAGATATTTTTTTTCTCATTAACATACAGAGACACAGCTAGAAAAATAAGGTTTGTTATTTCTGGCATCTCTTATTTTTAGTCCTGAATGAATAGGAGGAGGCAGAGGAAAAAAAGAAAAGGAAGATGAGGAAGGGGTGAAAACCAGAAGGTTTTATTCAGAAACTAAATTTTGTGAAACTAAGTTTTGTGAAATTGTCTATGGGATTTTTTTTTTCAAGATATGGAGAACAATTGACTAGTGGTATAAATAGAGAGCTAGATAGCAAACAGAAGAGTTTAGGAAATGAAAGGTTTTGATTTTCCTTCGTGCATTATTCATTTATTTACCTATTTATTGTGCATGTGAGCATGAGCAGAAGAAAAAGCCACAAATCCTGGAAGTTCACCATGGCTGTGCAGATCAAATGTAACAGACAGAGTAATTATTTAAATTTGGATTGTGTAAGTGACTGAGACCAGGCTCCAGTGACTTTTGAAACCTATTCATCCCTCCATCTTTGAAACTGAAGAAGTAAACAAAAACAGAGTTGATGAAGCAATTTCTTCCACTCGGAGGAAAACTCTGTTCAGTTTACACTTCATTATCCATATTTCTTGCCTAGGCATGTAGATACTGTTATTTTCTAGGAAATTCTGAGAACTGCATTAGTTTTGGATGCAGCCATTGCCAGGAAAACTCAGAGAAGATAACTAATTTAGAATGGAATGGAATGGAATGGAATGGAATGGAGAGTGGAATGGAATAAACCAGGTTGGAAGAGACCTTCAAGATCATCGTGTCCTACCTATCAACCAATCCAACCCACCTAAACAACTATAGAATAGAATAAACCAGGTTGGAAGAGACCTTCAAGATCATTGCGTCCAACCCATCAACCAATCCAACCCACCTAAACAACTAAACCATGGCACCAAGCACCCCAGCAAGTCTCCTCCTGAACACCTCCAATGAAGGTGACTCCACCACCTCCACGGGCAGCTGATTCCAATGGGCAATCACTCTCTCTGTATAGAATTTCTTCCTAACATCCAGCCTAAATCTGCCCTGACGCAGCCTGAGACTGTATCCTCTTGTTCTGGTGCTGGCTGCCTGGGAGAGGAGACCAACATCTGATTTGTACCAATCATGTATCAATTTGTACCAGCCCAGTCTTCAACAATACTGCTGGACAGAGTGGGAAGTAGCTGGGTAGCAAATGCAACGCCGAATGTTCTGATCTTAAGGTCTCTGTACAAAGTCTTTATTTTTTTCCAGCGTAATTACAGTTGTATTTAATGAAGTAGCAGAACTGTAAAGCTGTCAGAAAATGCTGTGGCATCAACATTTCTCGAAGGAGCATATTAAATAGTAATGGTGTCAAACATCTGAAAGAAGGAGCAGCCCTTGCATACTTAGTTTTCTAGTCATAGGAAATTAGAAAGGAGGTTGGAGTGTTGCCAGTTGACTGCCTATGGGGGGGTTTGGGGAGGAAAAAAGAGACCCATAATCAGCAACAGTTGTAGTTGCAATATTTGCTGAAACCAACACACATTAAATAATAATGAAAGCAACCATCTAAAAATGCTGGCAGAGTATATGGAACAGCTGAGCTGAGGAATCTGCAAAAAGGATTAAAAAAAAAAAAAAAACAAAAAAGGGAAAAGAAAAGGAAGAAAGAAGAAAAGAACTGGTGTGTAGCCAATACACTGCCAAAGAAGAAAAGCTCCTTTGGACATTAAACAGTGAAATCAATAGCAGACAAGTATGTGTAAAACAACAACAAAAAAATGTGAAATGAAAAGAGTCAATGCTTAGGCTGTGTAAATGACAAAAATCTTCTCAGGTAAGGTGATCTCTTTGAAGAAGAGATCCAAGTGGAGTTACAAAGCTTTTTATTTCCTTGCAGTTATTCAAATAGGCAAAGAGGTGGGCCGAGAATACATTTGTTAACACATTGAAGTACATCCTGGTGATGGTTTTGTACAAGAATCTTACATGAAATTATTTTTTCACTTTATTGAAGCCTTTGAATTTCTGTCTAGCCATGAGGACCTTGTTCTCTTTGCACGGAAGGACTTAACGCTTTAAAGGATGACACTGAGATCTTATGCTTGCTTGTAAGAATTAAAGAGGAAATTCAAGGGACAGGATTATCTGAGGACTTCTTAAAATACTACCTATCAATGTTAGCAGTGGAGGTGTTGAATAAGTGCTATGTCTCTGGTTCTTATCCTAAGTGTACTCTAGCAAAATATTAGACTATCATAGTCACTGGAGGGAAAAAAAAAAAGACAAGAAGCAAAAGATCTCATTTTCAGTGTTATAAAAAGGCCAGATAAATCTATTAAAGTCACTGGGATTTGACTGATAACAACACAACTCAGATCATTACAAGGCCTTATGATGATGTGCAGAATGTACACTTCCATTAAAGCAAATGTATGTGCACTGTTAAAATGTAAATGAGGATTTGAAATAGAGATTGAAGTGCAAAATGTAGATTCTCTTAAGCCCTGTACTATTTTTCTATAGTGATGGAAGTGACTAAATTTAGACATTGCTTTGAAAGCAATTGACTGTTCGCCATAAAATTAATCATCTGTTCTGGACACACCTCCATCCTGGTACATTCCTCATCCTCACAATTCAGACCGTTAGAACTCACACCCTCAGATGGATTCAAGAGAGCATAAACTGAAACAACTAAACCATGCAGCCAAGCACCCCATCAAGCCTCTTCCTCAACACCTCCAATGAAGGTGACTCCACCACCTCCACGGGCAGCCGATTCCAATGGGCAATCACTCTCTCTATATAGAACTTCTTCCTAACATCCAGCCTAAACCTGCCCTGGTGCAGCCTGAGACTGTGTCCTCTTGTTCTGGTACTGGCTGCCTGGGAGAAGAGACCAACCTCTGCCTGGCTACAACCTCCCTTCAGGGGCCACTCACCTTCAAACATATTTAGCTTCCAAGCTCAGGTCTGGCAAAAACCTAATCCAAAACGTTCTCTGAATATGTGCTGGAACTTGTTCTTAATCTTGTCTCCCTGGACTTTGAGTAGTCCAGTCTTATTTGGATCTCTCTATTTCAGGTATTGTCGAGTGAGCCATAAGATTTGGAGTGTTCTGATGCTCAGACCTGGGATGTTTAAGTTTCCTTTGCAGTCTGGTCTTTGCTATTAATTCTAACACATTGTTTCATCTGAAACTACCATAAAACACTTAGGTCTCTGCCCTGCCTGCACTCTAGTTGATTAGGTGGTGTTGGATAGTAGGTTGGACGTGATGATCTTGAAGGTCTCTTCCAACCTGGTCTATTCCATTCCATTCCATTCCATTCCATTCCATTCCATTCCATTCCATTCCATTCCATTCCATTCCATTCCATTCCATTCCATTCCATTCCATTCCATTCATATGAATGTGTGTAAACAAACATGATACACAGACCAAAATCTCCCAAGATCTGAATTCCATAGGAGGACTCAAGAGGAAATAATGCAGACAATCTGAATAGGCAGTGGACCTAGTTTGAGACCCTGCGTTATATGTCCCAGATGATTAGCTCTAAGTCACTCGACACCACTAACAGGAGGTCCCAGGATTCCTTGAATGATCTAGCCTCTGTCTTTGCAGCCAGTCAAACCTGACATCACTTAAACATTTATCTTCTATGAAAAGTTTATAGGGAGATATGATGTATAAGGCAAAGAACAAGGAAAAGATTTCCATGTTTGAATCCTCTGCTAGAAATCAAACTGCCTCTGAAAACCTTAAATTATTCACAAAACCTTCTGAAGGTTATGATAGCCCTCCTGCTTCTTTGTTCTTCTTGGTGGTGGTAAAAGCTGGACCTGTGCCCAGTGCAGGGAACATAGTGTAAATAGCGTTGCTGCAGATTGCTATTGGATTGTTCAAAACATCAGATGGCTAGAATATGTTATTATCAACAAGCTGTTTACTGGCCAATCAATTATAAACTCTGATGGAGCACTAGGCATTTCATTGTAGGCTAGCCAAATGGATGGAGAAAACATATGTCAGCCTTTCTGTTGCTTCAAGGGGCAAATTCTGCTCTTCCTCTGCTTCAGTATGTTGCAAAACCTTTCACAATGGAATGACACCGACGTTAGTATGGAAGTGTAGAATCTGTGGCAGTGCTGTGGGAATCACTGGGACAATGCTGTTCTCAGATATTTCAGCAACTTTATGTCAACATGCATTTGCATAATAAGAGTACAGCTGAGGCATCTGTGCATAGTCTTCCCCTCAAAGAGGATTTGAATGCATGAGTTTTGCAGTCTGTGTGCAATATAGGAACAGTTTGGAATTATTGATTGGCTTTTCCATCTGTGTTAGTTCTTACATGCAGTTTTGAGTCTTTTCTCTTATGTTTATTTTCCCCAAGTCTATAAAATGAAGTAAATCCATTGCCTAACATTCCTAGCTGAAAAATACTATCAGAATCAGGAGCTTTGAAAGGAAGTTTTGAAGTTTAGATAGGGGAAAAAATATATCTGTTTGCTCACTGAACCTTAATCAGAAATTTGTCACTGGAAGGAGATTCTTTTCACCCCTGCTACTTGGAATTTTTGTTTTCCTGGAAAGGGTCTGGTTGAAATAGGGAACTAGATTTGGAGTGGTAGAACACAATCATTATGATACTAGGAAGGGAAAAAACATTACATCCTTTGGAAAAAATCTGTGGTACTATAGGTGGTAAGCCGTTATATATATCCTACCTAAAGGACTCTTGGACAATGACAAGAAGGAGCAGGTGTTCTAAATGTGCAGTCATACAACTACCTGAAGGGAGGTTGTAGCCAGGTGGGGGTTGGTCTCTTCTCCCAGGCAACCAGCACCAGAACAAGAGGACACAGTCATAGAATCAATAAGGTCGGAAAAGACCTCAGACGTCGTCAAGTCCAACCTATCACCCAACATCTCATGACTGACTAAACCATGGCTTCAAGTGCCACGTCCAATCCCCTCTTGAACACCTCCAGGGACAGTGACTCCACCGCCTCCCTGGGCAGCACATTCGAAAGGAAAGTCACTCTCTCAGTGAAGAACTTTCTCCTCACCTCCAGCCTAAAGTTCCCGTGATGCAGCTTGAGACTGTGTCCTCTTGTTCTGGTGCTGGTTGCCTGGGAGAAGAGACCAACCCCCTCTGGGCTACAACCACCCTTCAGGTAGTTGTAGACAGCAATAAGGTCACCCCTGTGCTTCCTCTTCTCCAGGCTAAACAACCCCAGCTCCCTCAGCCTCTCCTCACAGGGCTTGTGCTCCAGACCTCTCACCAGATCTTAAGGGTGGGATAAATATCCTACAATTCCTTTTAATCCTATATTTATTATGACTCAGACAAAATCACAGTATCGCAGTATGACTAAGGTTGGAAGAGACCTCGAAGATCATAGAGTCCAACCTGTAAGCACAGACCTCATGACTAGACCATGGCACCAAATGCCACATCCAGTCCCCTCTTGAACACCTCCAGGGACAGCGACTCCACCACCTCCCTGGGCAGCCCATTCCAATGGTGAATCACTCTCTCGGTGAAGAACTTTCTCCTCACCTCGAGCCTAAACTTCCGCTGTTGCAGCTTGAGGCACTGTGCCAAAGAGATGCCAACAGGACCACAAGCAGATACCTCACATTAAGCAGCAGCTTCTATAATCTAGGCAAAGTGCAGGACAGATCCAGGAGCTAAACTTCAGCTGATAGCACTATGCAGCTCTGATTCCCCTTCTTCAACAGTTAGATGTTAATTAATGCTATGGAAAGCATTTCAAATTGAAATCAATGGGAGTTTCATTATTCACTTCAATAGGAATGGTTTGAAATGAAGCAATGAATATCTAAGAAAACAAAAAGCATGCTAATGTGTGCTTTGTTAAAGAATTTTCATTCTCATTAGGTCTGTTTAACAAGCAATTGAAGTCAATGTACTTGGAGGGTATGTGACAGCATGTGTGTATGATGAGAATGAAAGACTATACAGCTTTCCACTAATGCTGGAAGGAGACAAAACTAGAAGCAAATAATTTATTCTGCATGAAAAAGGTGTTGTTACCACTGCCTTCTAAAATACATAAATAAAATAAAAAGCATTAATTTTGTTTTAGTGTTTTATCAGCTTGGCTTTTGGGGAACCATTAAAGACAAACAGAATGAATAATTTAATATTTTACACAGTATGTGCATCTTGCACCACTGAGTTTTTGGAACAGTTTCACATAGAGAAAATGCAGTGGGTGCTTGCCTTGATGTTCCGTAATGCTACTTTGTCCTTACTTCAATTACATTTCAAAGCAAATACTCTTCCAAGTTGAGAGGTGAATTTCATTCGAGTGAGCTAGAATTTTGTGGGGATTTTTTGCTTCTCTGTTTTAGGAATTCAAGATGTGGAGAATGGAATGGATATTTCTAGATCTTAAACTAAATGAAATCTGTTTTTTTCCAGCCAGTTTCTTTGGTGTGCAGATCCTGTTTTACTTCATTCTGGAAACAGTTTAAAACAGTGAAGGTGTGTTTTCAGAAGTTGGTGGGAGTTGTTTTGTGTGTGTGTGTGGAGGGGTTGTTGTTTTGGTTTTGAAGGGGTTTTTGTTTTTTTTTTTGCAATAGCCAGCTCAGAGCATGGCTCACACTCCTTCTCCTCACATTTGCACAATATCCAACTTAACCTTTTCTTTACAATACAATACAATACACCAGGTTGAAAGAGACCTTCAAGATCATTGCGTCCAACCCATCAACCAATCCAACCCACCTAAACAACTAAACCATGGCACCAAGCACCCCATCAGGTCTCCTCCTAAACACCTCCAGTGATGGTGACTCCACCACCCCCACCTGGGCAGACCATTCCAATAGCCAATCACCCTCTCTGTGTAGAATTTCTTCCTAACATCCAGTCTAAACCTCCCCTGGCACAGCCTGAGACTGTGTCCTCCTGTTCTGGTGCTGGCTGCCTGGGAGAAAAGATCAACCTCTGCCTGTCTACAACCTCCCTTCAGGGAGCTGTAGACAGCAATAAGGTCACACCTGAGTCTCCTTCTCTCCAAGCTAAGCAACCCCAGCTCCCTCAGCCTTTCCTCATAGGGCTTGTGTTCCAAACCCCTCACCAACTTCGTTGCCCTTCTCTGGACACGTTCCAGCAAGTCAACATCCTTTCCCTTCCTTTTGCCCTTGATATATTGTTCTAGACACCATTGCTAGAGGTGTTTAAGAATATAAAAGAGTAGAATAGAGAAGAGTAGAGTAGAGTAGACTAGACTAGACTAGACTAGACTAGAAGGAAGAGACTGGATGGGGCACTTGGTGCAATAGTTTAGTTGATTAGATAGTGTTGGATGATAGGTTGGACTCGATGATCTCAAAGGTCTTTTCCAACCTGGTTAGTTCTAATTCTAATTATTCTAATTCTGGTTATTTCTAATTCTGCATCAAATAAGATTTTTGCAAGGAAAAGCTTAAGATCCAGGGCATTTATTATTTTCATCTTCATAACTATATGGCAAGGGATCCAAATACAATGTTCTTAATAGAAGTTCATGAAAAATTATTGCTTTATGAAGATGTGCAGTCAATCTGCTCCTGGGAGTAATTGTAATAATTCCCAAGTTGTCATTCCATATCAAAGTAGACTGAGATATACACCAAGAACCTCTAAATCTTGGTTATTAGAGGAAGAAAAACTAGTCCCTTGGCCTGCAAGAAAGCTACAGAATACGCTAATCAGGATCTGAGTGTAGGCTTCAGTCCCAGATAGATCAGTGTGCCCAGGTGGCCAAGAAGGCCAGGGGCATCTTGTCCTGGATCAGGAATAGTGTGGCCAGCAGGAGCAGGGAGGTCATTCTGTCCTTGTACACTGCACTGGTTTGGCCACACCTTGAGTCCTGTGTCCAGTTCTGGGCCCCTCAGTTTAGGAAAGATGTTGACTTGCTGGAATGTGTCCAGAGAAGGGCAACAAAGCTGGGGAGGGATTTGGAGCTCCCTCTGAGGAGAGGCTGAGGGAGCTGGGGTTGCATAGCCTGGAGAAGAGAAGGCTCAGGGGAGACCTTCTTGCTGTCTACAATTCCCTGTAGGGAGGCTGTAGCCAGGTGGAGGTTGGTCTATTTCTCCCAGGCAACCAGCACCAGAACAAGACGACACAATCTCAAGCTGTGCCAGGGGAGGTTCAGACTGGATTTTAGGAACAAGTTTTTCACAGAAGGAGTGATTGGCCATTGGAATGTGCTGCCCAGGCAGGTGGTGAAGTCACCATCACTGGAGGTGTTTAGGAGGAGACTGGATGAGGCGCTTGGTGCCATGGTTTAGGTGTTTTGATAGTGTTGGATGATAGGTTGGACTCGATGATCACAAACCGGGTTTCCAACATGGTTAATTCTGTTTTATTCTATTCTATCAGTGGAAGAAATTTGCCTTTCTTAGAGGGGCCACTGACTCATTGGAATGGATTAGAAACAGGCAAAATCAATGACGTATTACTTTACAGGATTAATAAATCACCGATCAGCTCAAGCAGCCTTCAATTTTAGTGAAAAGATCAAAACACTGAAAAAAATTTAAAATAAATCCATTGTATTAAATGTTGCAGTTAAGTTTTGCAAGCCAAAAATAAAGATATCTTTCTTTGAGAAAAACATAGCACCTTAAAAGAAAATTAACTAAGTAACAATGGAACTTTTAGAAGTGATAAAAAGTGAAATGCTTTGGTTTGCCCAGTCCAATGTTTTTCTGCAAATTTCTATTTCTTACAGAAGTTTCTGATTCATTACTTATTCATCATAACATCAGGTTAAAAAGTCTCTCTATGTCTTTAAAAATCTCTGTAGACAGGAATGACTATTTTCCTCTCAGTTCTGCCATCAGTGCTCGAAAAGCCTTTGTTTTGCATGTATCACAGTATCACCAAGGTTGGAAGAGACCTCAAAGATCATCAAGTCCAACCTGTCACCACAGACTTCATGACTAGACCATGGCACCAAGTGCCACATCCAATCCCCTCTTGAACACCTCCAGGGATGGTGACTCCACCACCTCCCTGGGCAGCACATTCCAATGGCAAATGCTCTCTCAGTGAAGAACTTCCTCCTCACCTCAAGCTTAAACTTCCCCTGATGCAGCTTGAGACTGTGTCCCCTTGTTCTGGTGCTGGTTGCTAGAGAGAAGAGGCCAACCCCTTCCTGGCTACAACCACTTTCCAGGTAGTTGTAGAGAGCAATGAGGTCACCCCTGAGCCTCCTCTTTTCCAGGATAAACAACCCCAGCTCCCTCATCCTCTCCTCATAGGGCTTGTGCTCAAGGCCTCTCACCAGCCTTGTTGCCCTTCTCTGGACACGTTCAAGTGTCTCGATGTCCTTCCTAAACTGAGGGGCCCAGAACTGGACACAGTACTCAAGTTGTGGCCTAACCAATGCAGAGTACAGGGGTACAATAACTTTCCTGCTCCTGCTGGCCAAATCATGTGTACAATCATGTCTGCCATTGACAAGGTTAAGTCTATTAACCTGTTGTTCAGATTATTTGAGACAAGGAAAACCCAAGAAATTTCACAGTAGATGTTACTGCTTGAAAATACTCTAAACTGTTTCTTTCTCAAAGCACATCTATTCATGTGCATGCTGAGAAGAGATGCTTTAAAAAGTGCTGTATTTGAGTAATCTCTGTATTATTTCCTTTCTGCTTGCAAAATGGTTGAATCCTTGCTTAAGTTGCATCTTGCAGAAAAGCTGAGGGAAAATGATAACATCAATAGTACTCTTGTTGTTCTTCTAGAGTGTCTGAGTACTACTGTTTTATTCAGTGAGACAAACTAATAACGCAACTGACACCAAGAAAGAAAATTTCCTGCCCTTTGTTTTGTCTAATTTGGCATTGAAAGTCTTCTGTTCAGCAGCCATTGTTTTCCAGAGTTTGCTTTTTGGTACCAGTGTAAAACCTATTATCTGTAAGCACTGATGTAGATTGGTAGTGAATGTCAGCCCTCGGGCTCTGAATAACAGAGCAATCAGGTTTATGACTGCACGTTGTATTAAGTGCATCTTATTTGCCTGGTCAAACCTTCATCTTTTGCATCTGCAATGGGACATTCTCCTCTCCTTTGCAGGATAGTAACTATTTGTTGTCCAAATCAAACTAATACTTTACCTTGTATTTTTAGGAGTACAGTGCAAACTCAGCAAATCACAGTGCTGTAAATTGTTGTTTATCTCACACCGATACCACACGCCAATGGAAAGCAGTGGATGGCATTTGTAGTACCTCTTTTTTTCCCCCACTATGATTTGGATCAGTAAACTTGCCACGTGAAAGACTAGGAATAGCATGGGCTTAATGAATGGGCAATGTGTGGGCAGATCCTGGCCAGCTTCTGAAATGTCTTAGTCCAGCCAAAACGTCCATGCAAGAATAGAAAAGAATGAAAGGACCCTGTGCTGAAAAACATCTACTGTTCATATATGTTTGGAGAAAGCCATTGGCCAGGAAAGCCCAGTACAGAGACTGTATTTGTGCATAATTGCACTGGCAATGATGATAGAATATTGAGCACGTGGCTGCTGCTCTTCTGAAGCCACTCACTGCTCTGAGGCCTTGTTGTAATTGCTGCTGGCAAGAAGGAGAGGGAGGCTGCAGCAGCAGAAACAGAGTACTCAACACATGTGTGGTAGGATGTGTATTAAACACGCTGTTTTCACAGAAGGCAGCAGTTTACTTTTCATCTCTCAGTCCAACTGTTTACAGTGACAAGTGCCAATCCATTGTTAACAGAGGTAACAAGACGAATTACTTTTGGACTCAAAATATCTGGAATAATGAAAGCTGTAAATAGTCTGACAGTCAGAATTCATAGTCAGTAGCAGGACACTATCTTCTAAAGTGAGTTTAGCATTCATTGTTCGGCAGGTTATGATAAGGGTCTGCATGGGGTGTTTTGTAAGAATTCAATTAGCTTGTGCTGTCAGTTAACACCATTTGCATGGTAATGAAACATTCTTTCAATGAAGTGTTGAAGGAAAACACACTAATTAGGTTTTTTGAACAGCACCTGACATTCATAGGGACCAGCGGTGATGCTGGCTAAATGCCTGCATAACTGATGCCCCTTTATTTAGAGCAGGCCAGCATGTTTCTGCCTGTGAGTTTACAAGAACAACAAGCCAACAACAACAAAAAAAAATCTCTCCAATGCCACAACAAATTCTTAAAATGATACAAAGCCAGTTTAATAAAAAATGCCATTCCTTTCTCTCTAGATTGCTTCTGCTTCCTCCTCCTCTTTCTTTCATATAGCAGATGTTGTTTCTTTTTGCTGTTATGGACCTACATTACTTTTCTTTCTCTATTATTTCTTGTTCTGTATAGATATAAAAAAAGACTCTTATCATCTAGTGTCTTCCTATGATTCTCTATGCACTACTCGCTTGTTCCGTAGGAATCACCATGGCAGCAGAATAGCTGCCAATACGCTGCTCTTTCCTTTTTACATGCAAGTGGCCTCCAAATTGCTGACAAGAGGAGAAAATAAGTTACAGCAAAAAAAGTAGGCTGGCACAGGTTACTTCCCTACTGGGATTCCTGAGAAGAGCGCTATTGTATTTACTCTTTCCTTAGGGTAGATGGGCAGATGCCACCTGCTCCACAACGAACAGCACAACAGAATAAATAAAGCCAAAATATTCTTTCAACCTCCATAACTTACTTGAATAATAATAAAAAAGACATTTCATCTTCTGATCAGATTTTGCTCAGATTTGATCTCACAGTGTTTCTAGCATGTTTGCCCACTCTTTTCTTTCACTCCTCCCCGTGTGTCTGTTCAAAACCTTCAGGTTCACAAAAGCTCCACAAGCTCAGGTTCATTTATCCTGAGGGAAATTGTCATGATGGAATTGGCTGCCCAGCATTTTTTTTTAACCTTATTTTATTCCAGAAATGCTTCCATTGCAACAGCTGCATTAAGTTAGGTATAGTGGAAGGGTTGTGGCCTTATCTGAAATAATACTGCTAATAAAAGTGGAACAGAGAAACGGTGTGGTTTGTACTGAGAGAAATTTCAACATTTTCAATACATTAATAATTGATACTGTAATTTCCAAGTGATCTTAAATTGGCATTTTTTGCTGATTCTTCATCCATAAAGCTTGAATATATGTATCAGTTCATTTATTTTGGTTTTGTTTAAAGCCTTAATCCTATAATCCTATAAGATGCTGGGTGCTGCACTTTGGCCACGAAGACCCCATGCAGAGCTACAGGCTGGGGTCAGAGTGGCTGGAGAGCTCCCAAAGAGAAAGGGACCTGGGGGTGCTGATTGACAGCCACCTACACATGAGTCAGCAGTGTGCCCAAGTGGCCAAGAAGGCCAAGGGGATCCTGGTCTGCATCAAGAATAGTGTGGCCAGCAGGAGCAGGGAGGTCATTCTGCCCCTGTACACAGCACTGGTTAGGCCACACCTTGAGTCCAGTTCTGGGTCCCACAGTTTAAGAAGGACATTGAGACACTTGAATGTGTCCAGAGAAGGGCAGTGAGGCTGGTGAGAGGCCTCAAGCACAAGCCCTACAAGGAGAGGCTGAGGGAGATGGGGGATGCTTAGCCTGGAGAAGAGGAGGCTCAGGGAAACATTCTTGCTGTCTACAACTCCCTGAAGGGTGGTTGTAGACAGGAGGGGGTTGGTCTCTTCTCCCAGGCAATCAGCACCAGAACAAGAGGACAGAGTCTCAAGCTGCACCAAGGGAGGTTTAGACTGGATGTTAGGAAGAAGTTCTTCCCAGAAAGAGTGATTTGCCACTGGAATGGGCTGCCCAGGGATGTGGTGGAGTCACCATCACTGGAGGTGTGTAGGAAGAGACTGGATGGGGCACTTGGTGCCATGGTTTAGTTGATTAGATGGTGTTAGTGATAGGTTGGTCTCACTGATCTTAAAGGTCTTTTCCAACCTGGTTAATTCTATTATGTCTAGCCCATATATGTTCTGTTTAATTTGCAAACTTGGTGATTCAAAGAACTGGGAATAATGGAGAGGATTGGTGTTGATCTGACCAGAGTGTGATGTGTTACTCTTATTCAGGATTGACACAGTCATCTAGACTTCATCTACAAAATGAAGGAAAAAATCAGAGACTCAAACCCTTTTGATATTAAAAATAACAAGAAATTATAAAGCTTTTTTTTTACTGCATTTAGAAAATGGCAGATTTCACATCAGGGATTTTGATGCATTTCATAGAGTTAAATTTCTTACTGAAAGCAAAGCTAATAAAAGTGGGTGGTAGAATGCTTGCAGGTAAGGTTTATGATGTTGCTGTTCAAAAGCCCACAATAGAAAATTTTGAGAGGGGGATGAGTGGCCTGTTAAATGTTTTGTATGCTGTATGTGGCACTTGGAGCCACGGTTTAGTTGTCATGAGGTGTTAGGTATTAGGTAATCAGTTGCACTTGATGATCTCTGAGGTCTTTTCCAACCTGGTTGATTCTGTGGTACTTAGGGAATAGAGCTGCTGCAAGAATATGAATGAACTCCCTATCCTTGGCTGAGACCAGTGCAGGACTAGCCAGAAGAGACTCTTTGCTTATGTGCATTTGTTTTACCTTTTGTGTTCCACAGGCACTCAAGAAAACAAGGAAGGTGAAAGAGTATGACAAAAATCTTTGTAACAAACTGACTTTCACTCTACTTTAGCTGAAAGACCTTCATGATTTCTCATGAGCTATTGACATGCAGTGAACGACAGTTCATGGCAACATGAGTTGGTAAGGTACGAGATATTTTTATGTTTCCTCAGAAGCAATACTACCCTTTTCAAAAGGCATTTGTGGTTGTCATGGTTTGAGACAGCCTGGTCTCACAAGCAAGCTCCCCACACAAAGACTGGGAGCAAAAGAAGACAAAAAGTCCTGTGGTAGAGATAACGAGACTTTAATGAAAACAATCCAATGTACAATACCGGGAGAATGAGCAAACAAGCCAAGCCAACAAAAGACAATCGCCAAACAAGCCAGCAAGCTTAAAAGGGCAGCACCCAAGCCAGCAGACAGCAAAGCAGAAGAGGCCAGCACCTCAAACCCAAAACCTGAAGGAAGTCACAGTATCACAGTATCACTAAGGTTGGAAGAGACCTCGAAGATCATCGAGTCCAACCTGTCACCACAGACCCCATGACTAGACAATGGCACCAAGTGCCACGTCCAATCCCCACTTGAACACCTCCAGGGATGGTGACTCCACCACCTTCCCAGGCAGCCCATTCCAATGGCGAATGACTCTCTTGGTGAAGAACTTTCTCCTCACCTCGAGCCTAAACTTCCCCTGGCACAGCTTGAGACTGTGTCCTCTTATCTGGTGCTGGTTGCTAGAGAGAAGAGACCAACTGCCTCCTGGCTACAACCACCCTTCAGGTAGTTGTAGAGAGTAATGAGGTCGCCCCTTAGCCTCCTCCTCTCCAGGCTAAACAATCCCAGCTCCCTCAGCCTCTCCTCACAGGGCTTGTGGAAGTCCTCCTGGAAAGAGGAAGCTTCTCATGTTACAATCCAAACTACAAGCCCCATGATCCTTTGCTGTAATAACACCTTCATTATAAAGCTGATATGATGTCAGCATGGTATCAAGCACTTAGCAGCAGATTCAACTATACTCATGACATTTCCTACAGGAAGGCTGGAGAGGGACTTCTCAGGATCTCAGGTAGTGATAGGACTAGGGGGAATGGAATGAAGCTGGAGGTGGGGAGATTCAGGCGAGATGTGAGAAGGAAGTTCTTCACCATGAGAGTGGCGAAGCCATGGAATGGGTTATCCAGGGAAGTAGTTGAGGCCCCATCCCTGGAGGTGTTTAAGACCAGGCTGGACGAGGCTCTGGCCAACCTGATCTAGTGTGGGGTGTCTCTGCCCATGGCAGGGGGTTGGAACTAGATGATCCTTGTGGTCCCTTCCAACCCTGACTGATTCTACGATTCTATTTACTGACATAGGCATGCGCAGATGGAGAGCATCTCTTGTAAGGACACTCTTAGTATGCTGAAGTGCATTTAGAAACCATGACCCATGCTATAATTACCTATGTAAGTACAGGGTCTGAGGTTTGCTGATTCTGAAGATAGAAAATATATTATGTCTACTTAATCCATCTATATATTCTAATATAAAAATTGAACAATTAAAAAACCCCAATAAAAACAACAAAACCAAAACCAAACAAAACCAGCAGTTGCCACAATAAGCATTTAAAAATGACAAGTACTGTCATCAATAATTTTAGGTTGGAGGGGTTTTTTAACCAAAAGGGTGACTGTGTTTGTGGAGAAGAAACAGTTTGCCTGTTTATAGAAATGCCACTTCTAGTGCTTCAGAATCAAAGCCCAGTGCTAAAAACTCACAAAATTCAGCTTATAACATTTGGCATTTAAACTATAGTTAGTTGGTCATGTACATTTTCATATAAAGTAGTATTTCTGTGGAGGGAAATGCTGATAGTAGAAAACTCCTCAGGGTGGCTAATCACTGAACAAAGTTACTTGCAGTGTTTAAGTGACTTTTTTTGTAAATCAGAAAACCAGAAGACCAAAAAACCAGAATAGAAGACCAAAAACAACAGAATAGAAGACAAAAAAAACAGAATACAACATAATGAAATAGAACAGGTTGGAAGAGACCTTTGAGATCATTGTGTCCAACTTATCATCCAACACCATCTCATCACCTAAACCATGGCACCAAGCACCCCATCCAGTCTCTTGGAAAAGAGGAAAGCTGTGTGAAAAAGTTATAAATGACTTTGATTAGTTTACCTTATGAAGACCATTCTAAGAAATTTTTCTTCCTCTGCTTACTGAGAGTTCAAGCTGCTTTTAATTACCAGGGCAGTTGCTTTCTTTCAGACTGAGATGGGCACTCCTGTCTTTCTAAAAAAATCTATTTCAGGACTCCAAAAAGAAAACTTAGTTAAAAATGAATGAATATAGAGGACAGTATAAAGGTGAAATGGATAAGAAAGTTAATGCAAAGTGACAGTGTGACTTAGGCATAAAATACTTCTTTTTTTTTTCAAACAGCATATTTTATCAAAACCCAGTGCTACCAAGTGTACTCAGATTATTTCAAATGAAATAATATTAGGTTATTGGAAAAGGAGAATTGGAACTCCTTCTGAAAATTCTTTCCTCAGAAAGAGCTGCACAGAATTCAGGAGAAAGTATTCTATGGCACTACAGTAAAACTTCTCCCTAAGTCAGGAAGGGAAATCAATGTGCCTTAAGTTCAGGAGTGAGTTACAGCAGTGGTGAGAGTCTTTCTAACCCTATGGTAGAATAAACATGATCTGTTAGCGAGGAGCCTGGAGCAGGTTTCATTCAGAATGAAAACAATATCAAAATGTATTTCCCTGCAGGCTTTCTCCCTCAAGTATTTTCCACACTAGGATCTGTTTGGTGACCTGATGCAGTCTGTCCTAACTGGCACTTTCTAAAATCTGTCATGATGTGGGCCTTTGCAAGCAGAGTCTAACAGCACAGCTGGAAGTCTTGTCCTGATGCACTTTGAGTTTATTTGATATGAAAGGTCCTACCTGAACATTTCTCACTTGACTCTCTGGATCAGTGGTCCCAAAATAAGAGTGTCTCTCCTCAGGGAAAGGCTTCACAGTGGTAGCTGAGGAGATGTAAGGACAGCAGTAACTGAGAGCCTGAAATTCCCCTCAGTAGCCTTGCACAATGCTCTACCTTGCCACCTTGCACCTCTGAGTGAGTGCTCAAGCTACCCCGTTCTGGCTTGGGGAGACGATAGTGCTAAAACAGGTCTGGGAGACAGAGTGTGGTGGGAGGCAATAGTGAGGAAGAGAAAATAAACTCAAAAATTCTCTCCTTTCTCAGAAAAGTTCTCATCTATACAGGTAGTGTTCTGAGGCCCTTGCTTCAGCCAATCTCTCCAGGGTCATCCACTGTGAGGGGGTAGAAGGAATCAGACAAAAATCAACTCAGCACTGGTTAGGCCATGCCTTGAGTCCTGTGTCCAGCTCCAGGTACCTCAGTTTAGGAAAGATGTTGAGTTGCTGGAACATGGGCAATAAAGCTGGTGAGGGGTTTGGAGCACAAGCCCTATGAGGAGCATCTGAGAGAGCTGGGGCTGTTTACCCTGAAGAGGAGGAGGCTGCCCAGAGAGGTGGTGGATTCACCATCACTGGAAGTGCTTAAGAAGAGACTGGTTAAAGCACTTAGTGCCATGGTTTAGTTGATTAGATGTCATTGGGTGATAGGTTGGACTTGAGGATCTCGAAGGTCTTTTCCAGCCTGGTTAATTCTGTGTTCTGTGCACACAAATACAGTAGCTTTCCCATTTGTACAGACCAATAAGTTTTTAGCTAACCTGCTGTGGTGTCAGATTTCTTTTCAGAAAAATATCAAAGGTTCAGTGATTAATATGGAATGCTATGAGACACTTGGATCCTCACAAGTCCATGGGACCAGACAGGATCCATCCTAGGGTGCTGAGAGAGCTGGCAGATGAGCTGTCCAAGCCACTCTCCATCATTTTTCAACAGTCCTGGCTCACTGGAGAGGTCCCAGAAGACTGGAAGCTGGCCAACGTGGTGCCCATCCACAAGAAGGGCCAGTTGGATGAGCCAGGGAATTATAGGCCTGTCAGCCTGACCTCAGTGCCAGGCAAGATTATGGAACAGGTCATCTTGAGGGCGATCACACAGCACTTACAGGATGGCCAAGGGATCAGGCCTAGCCAGTATGGATTTAGGAAGGGCACCTGCCTGACCAACCTGATCTCCTTCTATGATCAGGTGACCACCTGGTGGATGTGGGGCAGGCCCGTGGATGTAGTCTACCTGGACCTCAGCAAGGCCTTTGACACCGTCCCCCACAGCAAACTCCTTGAGAAACTGGCAGCTTGTGGCTTGGACAGATTCACTCTGAAATAGGTCAAGAACTGGCTGCAGGGCCAAGCCCAGAGAGTGGTGGTAAATGGTGCCACATCCAGATGGCAGCCAGTGGTGCCCCCCAGGGATCAGTGCTGGGCCCCACCCTCTTCAATATCTTTATTGAAGATCTGGATGAGGGGATTGAGTCCATCATCAGTAAGTTTGCAGATGACACTATATTAAAAGAAGGTGTCAATCTGTTGGAGGTTAGGAGAGCTTTGCAGAGGGATCTTGACAGGCTGGTTGGGTGGGTAGAGGACGATAGGATGAGATTTAATAAGGCTAAGTGCAGGGTTCTACACTTCGGCCACAACAAACTCATGCAGTGCTACAGGCTGGGGAGAGCAGCCATGCAGAAAGGGACCTGGGGGTGCTGGTTGATAGTAGGCTGAACATGAGCCAGCAGTGTGCCCAGGTGGCCAAGAAAGTCAGTGGCATCCTGGCTTGTAACAGGAATAATGTGGCCAGCAGGAGCAGGGAAGACATTGTGCCCCTGTACTCAACACTGGTCAGGACACACCTTGAGTCCTGCATCCAGTTCTGGGCTCCTTGATTCAAGGAAGATGAGTTGGTGGAACATGTCCAGAGAAGGACAACAAAGTTGGTGAGGGGTTTGGAGCACAAGCCCTATGAGGAAAAGCTGAGGGAGGTGGTGGAGTTGTCATCCCTGGAGATCTACAAGAAAAGAGTGGATGAGGCACTTAGTGCTATGGTCTAGTTGATTGAATAGGGTTGTGTGGTAGGTTGGATTGGATGATCTTGGTGGTTTCTTCCAACCTGGTTGATTCTATGATTCTATTCTATTATCTTAGCTGGAATAGTATAAATACCACAAAGTATTTTAGGTCCTGGACTTGGTGAAATCAGATGTCATCATTCTGAGGAGCTGAATGATTTTACTCCTGGTTACTGAAAATGCTTAGTTTGAGTTACTTCTAGTCCACCTATAGTAGTATTTTGAATATTGATGTATATGAAATGAAAATTTAATGAAAACATTTCTACTAGGTAAAATTCAGTGGTAAAATGTGTGAAGGAAAAATGACTATGTGTTCAGTATCTGTGAGAAATAGAAATCTACTAACAAGGCAACTTAGAAAGAGAAATGGGCTACTAAGCTAACTAAGATCTTTTAATTCTCAAAATATCATGAAGACAAAAAAAAAAAAAAAAATTATATAAATTCACCTGAGCATCAGTTGTGTCTGTTGTACACAACTATGTATGTGATCGCAGCAAAAAGCTTTACAGCTCATTCAAAACCAAACCAAACCAAACCAAAAACCAACTCGAACAAGACAAAACAAAGCCAAACCAACAGCCAACCAAGCAAGCAAATTCTACAAAAAGGAAAAGAGAAGCAGTAAAGTTGAGTTAAAGTTCTGAAAAAATACATATGTAGAAAACTACCTTTTTTTTAAAGAGATACTGTTCTAACACAGCTATCTACAGTGAAGAAAACTTTCCTGACAAGTGTAGTTACAAATGCACATATAATGTTGTATGAATTCAGTGAAAGCTTCCTCACTTACTTTGCCAAATAATGGAAGCACAGTAATACATCAAATGTGTTCTGTCATGTAGACTCCCTTTGTATTACATTGTGAAAAGTAATTTTATCATATTTCATTTTATATGGAAGCTTTAGCCCTAAACTCACATCTAAGTGGCTAAAAGAGGGCTTGCTTATGAGAAATCAAATAAGGCACAGCATAAACCTGCTTTCATCCCATTGACTTGGCTTAAATTTCAGCAAGAGCTTGAAAGCTCAACAAATATTTGAGTGCTATTTTCAATAGAATAGAATTAACCAGGCTGGAAAAGGCTTCCAAGATCAAGTCCAACCAATCAGCCAACACCATCTAATCAACTAAACCATGGCATCTAGTGCCCCATCCAGTCGCTTTTTAAACACCTCCAGTGATGGTGATTCCACCACCTCCCTGGGCAGCACATTCCAATGGCCAATCATTCTTTCTATGAAGAACTTCTTCCTAACATCCAGCCTAAACCTCTCCTGGTGCAGCTTGAGACTTTATCCTTTTGTTCTGGTGCGGGTTGCCTGGGAGAAGAGACCAACCCCCACCTGTCTACAACCTCCCTTCAGGGAGTTGTAGACAGCTAGAAGGTCTCCCCTGAGCCTCCTCTTCTCCAGGCTAAGCAACCCCAGCTCCCTCAGCCTCTCCTCACAGGACTGTGCTCCAAACCCCTCACCAGCTTTTTTGACCTTTTCTGGACACATTCTAGCAATTCAGCATCTTTCCTAAATTGAGGAGCCCAGAACTGGACACAGGACTCAAAGTGTGGCCTAACCAGTACTGAGTACAGGGGTGGAATGACCTCCTGCTCCTGCTGGCCACACTATTCCTGATCCAGGCCAGGATGCCATTTGCCTTCTTGGCCACCTGGGCACACTACTAGCTCATGTTCACCCTGGTATCAACTAGTAGACCCAGGCCCCTTTCCGCCTGGCTGCTCTCCAGCCACTCTGACCCCAGCCTGTAGCACTGCATGGGGTTGTTGTGGCCAAACTGTTGGTTTGAGGCCTAAAAGAGAAGGGGTATTAACATTTGCTAGAGCCAGTGTTTAGCAGTTATGCATATCAATTTGTTGACAACATCTGGATCCCTGAGATTGTGTAACAAATGGGTAGTCTCACATTTGTCAGTTTCTGTATGGGTGTTGTGGAGTTAAAATACAAAGCAAAAGAAAACTAAAAGAATTAACTAAACAAATTACCCATTTCAGGACTTGATTTTCATAGTATCATAGTATCAGTCAGGGTTGGAAGGGACCACAAGGATCAACCCCTGCCATGGGCAGGAACACCTCACCCTATATCAGGCTAGCCAGAGCCTCATCCTGCCCAGTCTTAAACACCTCCAGGGACAGGGCCTCAACCACCTCCATGGACAACCATTCCAGGGCTTCATTTTGATGCTAAGACTTTGAATTTTCCACTTAAGTAGATGTATGCTCTTCTGGGGAACTGTCAGAGAGCACATGATGAGAAGAATGAGGACATGTGGATTTACACATTTGCTGATTCTACTGGGTGGGTGACATTTGTTTTCCATAGTTGGATTGGTAGCACACAAAAAAATGTCTTTGAGGAAAAAATATGAAATCAGATCCTGTTTTCAGGCCTTTTCCTTTCACATCTCTTTCATAGTGTGAAGAGTTGTGAAGGAAAATAACAGAAAATTCAAGCTTGTTAATTACTACTGAGCGTAGTACTTGCTCTCATGAGTAAATCCACTGGAATCAGGGCACAAATCACTGTGCTTGGTTGAAAATGTTTTCAGGAATGAGAATTCTTTTGAGTCTTCTGGGATATTTTGCTCTGTGTGTGTGCCAATTACACTTTTGCATCTCATCTCTCTTGTGCGTGTTTTCCCAGCAGCATCTCCCTTTCCTACTAAGTTATGCTGGCACAGCAGGCTATAGGATGTGCCTGTTAAGCAAGATACCAATGGGTCGTGCTCAGAAAGGTTCTTTTCAAATAAATAAATAAATTAAAAGGCAGCTGGTTTAGGTGGCAGTGGGAGATTGTGCAACAGAACCTCAGTTCTCCAACTCTGACATAAGAATTGTGTTGACTGACCTTGCTACTTTGCCACATGTGGAAACATCTTTGAAGCAAATGTATGTGCAGCAAATACACATGAAGCAATGCAATGATACTTCACCACAGTTTTATGCAAAAGTAAAGCTACAGGTTTAGGGGCAGGGTGCTGGGAATACCTAGCACTGTCTTTTTGGTTTCTGGTGGTATGTAATA
This sequence comes from Picus viridis, assembly GCA_033816785.1. NCBI lineage: Eukaryota > Metazoa > Chordata > Aves > Piciformes > Picidae > Picus > Picus viridis. Next base: position 84,217,180 of record CM066566.1, on the reverse strand, counting down.
GCAAAATTCTAAATTACTCCTATTACAAAAAATTAAAGTAAAAGGTCTTTAGAGAAGAGAGACCTCCAAAGGCCACAGAGGATCTCAGGTCATAAATCTTAATTTTAGAGGAAAAAAAACCAAACTAAAACACAATTTAGGAAAAGTATGTCAGGGTCTGTAAACTTAACTTTGCTTTAAGTTTACTTTCGGTATTTATTTTTTAGCATACACAAGGAGAAAACCTACAGGAGGATATTAGAATTGACCAGGTTGGATAAGAACTTTGAGATCATAGAGACCAACCTATCATCTAACACCATCTAATCAAATAAACCATGGCACCAAGCACCCCATCCAATCTCTTCTTAAACACCTCCAGGGATGGTGACTCCACCACCTCCCTGGGCAGCCCATTCCGATGGCCAATCACTCTTTCTGTGAAGAATTTCTTCCTAATATCCAGCTTAAACTTTCCCTGGCACAGCTTGAGACTCTGTCCTCTTATTTTGGTGGTGGTTGCCTGGGAGAAGAGACCAGGCCCACCTAGCCACAACCTCCCTTCAGGGAGTTGTAGAGAGCAAGAAGGTCTCCCCTGAGCTTCCTCTTCCCCAGGCTAAGCAACCGCAGCTCCCTCAGCTTCTCCCCATAGGGCCTGTGCACCAAACCCCTCCCCAGCTTCGTTGCCCTTCTCTGGACATGTTCCAGCAACTCAACATCTTTCCTAAACTGAGAGGCCCAGAACTGGACACACTACTCAAGGTGTTGCCTAACCATTGCAGCGTATAGGAGGAGAATCACCTCCCTGCTCCTTGAGTGAGTATTCAAAGTGTACTCACAGTACTCAAGCACTAACCCGCGCTGAGTAAGTTTTTCTATCACTATACCTCATTTATATCTTCTAGTTGGCCAGGAGTCAAGTAAATTTTCACTGAATAAATATATGTTTGTGTGTTGCTTGTTTTTTTATCGTATCTCTCATCTCCTTTCTTAGCCTATATCTGCGATATATTCATCGTGCTGTTGAAGATGTGACTTAGCAGTTTACTTCTTTTCCAGATGCATTTAAAATGATCTCTTCAGACCAAAATTAAACCATTGATCTCTCTCCAGAGAAAATGAAAAAATACAAAAGGGAAAATTCTCAGAGCTACATCTGACATTCCACATTCTCAGAGGACTGCAAAATTTCTCTTTATTATCAGAAAAACTGTCCATTGTTAATAGAGTAAGCAATGGATTCCTGTTCTCATCTCAACTGGGAATGAAGCTGTCTTGCCTGTTCAAACCGAGGTGACAAAAACCATTTCCTGATTGAATTCGCAGAACATCTGCTTGCACAATCAATCCAAAATATCTTATGCATAATGCTAACTTGCTCTGGATTGAATTATTTCCCTGCATCCAGTGCCAGCAGAACTTGTCATCTGTACATTGACAACCTATCACTGCATATAATGTGAATGTGGGGCATATTTTTGTCTCCCTGAGGTACCTTCATATAGGACAGAGGACTCTATAGTGTCTTTAACTGTCTTCCCCTGTTTTTCAACTGAAATCAGTTTCAAAAGTCAAAGTTTCCATTTTTATTGAATCAATATGCTTCTGCTTTGACTACAAAAATCAAATTCACAAAGGGAAAAAATGATTTCTTAATAATTTGTTTTTCTTCCTTTTGCAAAATGTTTATTTTTCATTTTTACCCTTGTGCTGGTTTTGGCTGAGGTAGACTTAAATTTCCTTCATGACATCATTCCTTCATACCGTTCAGAAGACACAGTCTCAAGCTGCGCCAGGGGAGGTTTAGACTGGATGTTAGGAGGAAATCCTTCATAGAAAGGGTGATTCCCCATTGGAATGGGCTGCCCAGGAGGTGGTGAAGTCACCATCATTGGAGGTGTTTAGGAGGAGACTGGATGGGGTGCTTGGTGCCATGGTTTAGTTGATTAGATGGTGTTGGACGATGGGTTGGATGCGATAATACAATACAATACAATACACCAGGTTGGAAGAGACCTTCAAGATCATCGCGTCCAACCCATCGATGATATTGAAGGTCTCTTCTAACCTGGTTTATTCTGTTCTATCTAGTATGGGGTTATGTTTTTGATTTGTGGTGGAAACAGCATTGATAATTCAGGGATGTTTTAGTTACTTCTGAGCAGTGCTTACAAAGGGTCAAAGATTTTCTGCTTCTCACACTACCTCATCAGTGAGTAGGCTAAGGATGCACAAGAAGCTGGGAGAGAACACAGCTTGGACAGCTGACCTCAACTGCCCAAAGGGATATAGAATAGAATTAACCAGGCTGGAAAAGACCTTTGAAATCAAGTCCAACCTATCATCCAACACCTTCTAATCAACCATGCCACCAAGACCCCATCCAGTCTCTTCCTAAACACCTCCAGTGATGGTGACTCCACCACCTCCCCAGGCAGCCCATTCCAATGGCCAATCACTCTTTCTGGGAAGAATTTCTTCCTAACATCCAGTCTGAACCTCCCCTGGCACAGCTTGAGACTGTGTCCTCTTGTTCTGGTGCCTAGGAGAAAAGACCAACCCCCACCTGGCTACAACCTCCCTATAACCTATAAACCAACTGTTTAGCATGTGCTCACACAACAGTTTTATTAGAGAACAGCAAAATGACTGCAAAACTTACAGTCAGATCAAACAGGAATTCAAATGTTCCTGACCATTCAAGTGTTTTTGTCACAGCCTTTGATCTTCTATATCCTGCTTATTACATCAAAATTTTATCAAGGAATTAACATTATTTGCATACAAGCTAGATGCTTAAAGAATTTCAAATATGTTAGCTGATACTGTGTGAAAGTGTGGCCCAACAACTTGGAAAGTACATCTTGCACATGGGAAGGTATTACTGAATGATCTTAATAGCCATAAAACCAGAGCTGGTGACTTTAAGAGACAGAAGCTCTTCAGCGCTGCAACACAAAAGGAGGATACTTCAAACTTTTACCTCCCAATGAGAGCAAACAAGACCCCATAGGAAGAGAGTAGTCAGAGAGAGATGAAAATACATGTCTAAAGTCATACAGAAAAATCAAGGCCTGAACTGTCAATAAAACCTATTTAGTTTCTTCCTAATACTGTCTCTGTTCGCTGATGCTGCCAGTAAGGTAATGAAATGCACACAGACTTGCACTCCCATCTTTTCTTTCATATACTTCACTGTGCAACATGATGGCTGAAACATTCTCAGTGGGGTTCTCAGCTGGGCATGGTCTGCTATTTAGGAACACCTGTGTATCAGTGCAGGCAGCAGGGTGCTTGATTTGCAATGGGATATCAGAGCACATAAATAGACAGTGAGAGGCAAGGAACTGTCAGTGCCTGTAAATAGCAGGGAAACCTGCAATTGAGGTGACTACATGGATGGCATAGATGCACTGTTTTGCAGGTGTAGTTTGGCAAAGCCAGGTGATGGAAAAAGTCACAACACATGAATCATTTTAGCTCATGAGTAGAACTCTCCGTTGTCAATCCCAGTTCTGTTTGTCATCAGACAAAAGACACTCCAGACAGTAAACCATTACAGCTCTGCATTATTCTGTCCCCAAGGGAGCCTTTTTTAAAGAGGCAAATTGATTTTTGCCACCAGACTCTGAGTCATGCATACAAACTAGGAGCATACTTATGAATCCCTATATTCATTTCCCCACGGTGCTCAGTAAGGTGAGTTGTTTGCCTGATTTGTTTAAGAAAAGATTCAAGGAAAGAAACAAAACAAAGCAAACCACAAAACCCTAACATTTTTAACCCCTGCCTCAAGAATACAATATATTAGCATTCAAATAAGTGTTTTCACTCCCTATGGAAGGTGTAAACTTCTGATTTGCTCAAAATTTATATGATCAAATGGCTTGCCACATGCTGTGTATGTGAACTTTCTAAACAAATCTTTATTTGGGTATTTTCAGAAATAGGAAGAAGAAATGAACAAAACACAGTTTCAGGCTGTACCAGGGGAGGTTTAGGCTGGATATCAGGAAGAAATTCTATACAGAGAGAGTGATTGCCCATTGGAATGGGCTGCCTGGGGAGGTGGTGGAGTCACCCTCATTGGAGGTGTTCAGGAGGAGACTTGATGGGGTGCTTGGTGCCAAGGTTTAGTGGTTTAGGTGGGTTGGATTGGTTGATGGGTTGGACACATTGATCTGGAAGGTCTCTTCCAACCTGGTTTATTCTATTCTAAAATCCAAGTAAGAGGGATTGATTCTATTGCCTAGTCAGAGGCATCACATGCCTTTTGAGACACCCCAAGATCTGAGGTGTTCAGTGGAGTTATGCAAGACCTAGACTCTTTTAGAGCAGCAATTAAAGCCCAGATAGGACACTAATTTCTGTAGAACCATATGGAGGAGGGGAGATTTAGAATCCAAAGAAATTGAAAGCAGATTTGTTAAACTAAGTATATTTCTACTCAAACACTAAAAGAGAGTATGTCCTACTCCTCAAACTGAAGAATATTTTATTTTAGCATTTGTACTTCCTCAAAAAAAAATAAAATTCAATGGCCTTAATTTTAGTTGCTTTTATTTTTAGGAGTATTTTTTCACTCATTTAATATATATAGACTGAATCTATTAAATATTTGTAAGAGACAGAATATCAGAGAGCTAAATCTTGCTTAGCTTTTAGGAAAGATGGAACATGTCCAGAGAAGGGCAACAAAGTTGGGGAGGGGTTTGGAGCACAAGCCCTATGAGGAGAGGCTGAGGGAGCTGGGGTTGCATAGCCTGGAGAAGAGGAGGCTCAGGGGAGACCTTATTGCTGTCTACAGCTACCTGAAGGGAGGCTGTAGCCAGGTGGGGGCTGGTCTCTTCTCCCAGGCAACCAGCACCAGAACAAGGGGACACAGTCTCAAGCTGCACCAGGGGAGGTTTAGACTGAATGTTAAGAAGAAATTCTTCAAAGAGTGATTGGCCATTGGAATGTGCTGCCCAGGGAGGTGGTGGAGTTGCCATCATTGGGGGTGTTTAGGAGGAGACTGGGTGGGGCACTTGGTGCCATGGTTTATTGATTAGATGGTGTTGGATGATGGGTTGGAAGCTATGATCTTGAATGTCTCTTCCAACCTGGTTTATTCTATTCTGAGATATCTTTAGATTTCAAGTTACATTTTTAAGATTTTACTTGTGCAGAAGGAGTGAATGAAACAAAGTATCACCTAGACAAACAAACATACTGAAAGTTGAACCTATTGACACCAGATGGAGCAAAAGCAGGCTTGTAGGAGTACGCAGGCTGGAGAGACTGAAGCTTATTATCTGAAGGCTGCAACTTCTTTTGCTTTGGTAGCTCATGCTACACACTCTGTATAAAGTTAATTTTTATTAACTTTAATGTATGGATAAAATATAAGACCACAGTGATCTGTTATTAAAATACAAACATTTCAACGTGCCTTCTTCACATGCTATATTGTATGTTTATTACAGGTTTACAGCTATACAATAGGTTCTTGTATTATAGATATATGGAAACCTAGGCAAGAGTTTAAAAGTGTTCTTCTTCAGGCTGGAGAAAAAGGTAAATTTTGGCCCACCTGGTGTAACTGGTAGAACTTACTGGTCATCTGTAGAGAAAGCAAAATGCCTGGAGAAGAGCTGCTCAGCTGGTTTAAAATATTCCAACTCTCTTGTCTTCAGCTAGACTAGAATAGGATGGGAAACACCTTTGAGATCACCATAGAACCAAAAAGGTTGGAAAAGACCTCAGAGACCATCAAGTCCAACCTATCACCCAACACCTTGTGACTGACTAAACCATGGCACCAAGTGCCATGTCCAATCCCCTCTTGAACACCTCCATTGATGGTGACTCCACCACCTCAATGGGCAGCACATTCCAATGGCCAATTACTCTTTCTGGGAAGAACTTCTCACCTCAATCCTAAACTTTACCCTGATGCAGCTTGAGACTGCGTCCTCTTGTACTGGTGCTGATTGTCTGGGAAAGAGACCAACCCCCAGCTGGCCACAACCTCCCTTCAGGTAGGTTGACAGCAATAAGGTCTCCCTTGAGCTTCCTAAACAATCCCAGGCTAAACAATCCCAGCTCCCTCAGCCTCTCCTCATGGGGCTTGTCCTCGAGGCCTCTCACCAGCCTTGTTGCCCTTCTCTGGATACGTTCGAGAGTCTCAATGCCCTTCTTAAATTGAGGGGCCCAGAACTGGACACAGTACTCAAGGTATGGCCTTACCAGTGCTGTGTACAGAGGCACAATGACTTCCCTGCCCCTGCTGGCCACACTATTCCTGATGCAGACTTACTTGGTCATAGGAAATGCACAGTTTATAGAACATCCATTCTCTAACAACATAACTGATTCCTTACTTAAAATCAAAACAAGGTATTCTTGTTGTGAAAGTTTGTGTTATGGGGGCTGGTCTCCTCTCACAGCTAATTAGTGATAGAACAAGATGGAGTGGTGATCCTGATGGTCTTCTCTAGCCTGATTGTTTTTATGATTCATCTTCCCAAAGCAGCTCCTGCTCCCCTACCCCTCCAACCCCTCCTTATCTTCCCAAAGCAGCCACTGCTCCCTCTACACCATCTTCCACCCTGTCTAAACAGCTACTACCTGCTACTACCATTTTTGCACCCATCCTAGAGCTGGGGGCAAGACCCTCAACCAGCCAAGATACCACACAGAGGAGCTCAGACCCAGTAAGGAGGCCCAGCCAGCACCCGTGGATGATATTGGAGTAGCTATCAATATTCTTCCTACCTAACCGGGGGGCCACCAGGCCCCCCGGCCTTTGTTGTCACCACCACCATCACCCAGTGTGCACCATGGGCACTCACCAGTGATAAGAGGGGGATCCTCAGCCCAGATGGGCTCAGCTTGGGGCTTCTGCCTTTCCTGGGGGCATTAAAAAGGGGAGTGGGCAGAGAGGGCAAAGTGTCCACACCTGGGGTGGGAGGAGACTCCAACAGATCCCAGGTGCTCTGGGATTTGAAGGGAAAAAGGGGGAAAAAGGGGGGAAATGGGGTGGGTGGGGTGGAAAAGGGGCAGGTATGGTGGGGAAGGGGAGATGGTGGTCAAAGGAGGGGATTTTAAAATAATTTTATTTTTGATAAATCTTTCATAATGCACAACTGCAGTTCATGGTTTGCTTTGCCTCCATGAAAAAAGAAACAAACCGATCAATACTTCATAAAATAAATTGCAATTCAAGGCTGCACCTTGAATGTTTGGTTCAGGTTTAGGTCCCTCAATATCCAAGAAGTTGGATATATTGAGTTGCTTGAGTGTGTCCAGAGAAGGGTGGCAAAGCTGGTGAAGGGTCTGGAGGGTAAGGCTGATGATGAGCAGCTGATGGAACTGGGGCTGTTCTGCCTGGAGAGAGGGAGGCTGGAGGGAGACCTCATTGCTCCCTGCAGCTCCCTGAAGGGAGGTTGGATTGAGGTGGAGGTTGGTCTCTTCTCTCTAGTACCAGGTGATAGAATGAGAGGAAATGGCCTGGAGCTGTGCCAGGGGAAGTTTGGGTCGGAGATTAGGAAAGAGTTCTTTGCTGCAGGAATAGTCAGGCATTGGGGAAGGCTGCCTGGGAAGGTGGTGGAGTCCTCATCTCTGGAGGTGTGGCCATGGCAGTTGAGGACAGGGTTTAATGGCCGTGGAGGTGTTGGGTTGATGGTTGGACTGGATGATCTTGGAGGTCTTTTCCAACAGAAATGATTCTAAGATTCTATGATGGCTTCTTAATAAGGCTTCTTACTAAGAAAATCAGCAATCCCACAAATAAACCCCCTGAAGCTAGATCTTTATATTCACTGTGCTCACTTGCCAAATGCCAGGCTGTTATAAAGAAAGACATAAAGAAGGATATAACAGATACAGCTTCAATCCAAAACCCTATTATCATGAACGGGAAGCTCTGTGTCAGAGGGAACCAGTTGCAGCAGTCACTCAAATGATAATGTCATCTCCAGCACTGCCCAGCAGCAAGCAGCAACAGATCAACATGGTGCTGACACTATGTGTCACCTATCACCCAACACTATCTAATCAACTAAACCATGGCACCAAGTGCCTCATCCAGTCTCCTTTTAAACACCTCCAGTGATGGTGACTCCACCCATTCCAATGGCCAATCACTCTTTCTGGGAAGAACTTCTTCCTAACATCCAGCCTAACCCCCCAGTGCAGCTCAAGACTGTGTCCTCTTGTTCTGGTGCTGATTGTCTGGGAAAAGAGACCAACCCCCACCTGTCTGCAACCTCCTTCAGGTAGTTGTAGACAGCAATAAGATCTCCTCTGATGATCCAAGAGCATTGGGGTTGGGTAAGTAGCTAAATTGATCCAGTTAGCCACCAGCTGACAAATACAATGCCTCAATGTGACATAGGAATCACATTTCAAATACCTTGCTATTGTTCTTTTTTTTTGCTTTAATGAAAGACTTCACAACACAAAAAATTTGCCACATTGGGTATTTTCCCTGTTGGCAATGCATAGCTAAAAGCATATAGAATTCTCTGGAAATATTAGACTCCAGTGTCTTAAACTTCCTCTGCATAAGCCAAAATCTAAGCCTTCTTTTTTAATTTCTTCTAAATATTTTGTATTTATATTATTTCTTAAATATTTTGAAATGTTTACAGATCCCAAATCTCAACTAACTGCAAAACACAAACTGCTTGCAGAAGTCAAAGGGAGCTTTGTACCTGGAAGAAGGCAGACAGACTTTAGTATTTACTGGTAAAATATTGGTTCTTGAGTTTAAGCAAACATAGCAGTGCTTCAGAGGATGGCTGAGTGATGGAAAACACTGAAATAAGAAGGAGAGAAAGAGCAATAAATCTATAGCCATCTATCAGTGAGCTGTTTAAAAATGCAGAGGAGCAAATGGGATGGAAAAGATATAGTGAGATGAAATTGAAATAGAGAAGGTGAAATAGAAACCTGCTGCTGAGACATAGAAAGGAGTCAGAGAATGAAAAGATACAAAGCAGTCAAGAAATTACAAAACAATTAATGAAGAAGGGAAATACAGAGCTTGCACTCTTCATTTGTATTAGAAAGGCACAGCAATGATGTGATCGAGAATGATCAGAGGGCTGGAGCACCTCTCCTATGAGGACAGCCTGAAGGAGTTGGGGCTGTTCAGTCTGGAGAAGAGAAGGCTCCCAGGTGACCTCATTGTGGCCTTCCCGTATCTGAAGGGGGCCTACAGGAAGGCTGGGGAGGGACTTCTCAGGCTATCAGGTAGTGATAGGACTAGGGGGAATGGAATGAAGCTGGAGGTGGGGAGATTCAGACTGGACGTGAGGAAGAAGTTCTTCAGCATGAGAGTGGTGAAGGCCTGGAATGGGTTGTCCAGGGAGGTGGTTGAGGCCCCATCCCTGGAGGCGTTCAGGAAGAGACTTGATGGGGTTCTTGGTGCTATGGTTTAGTTGATTAGGTGATGTTGGATGATAGGTTGGACTCAACGACGTCAGAGGTCTTTTCCAACCTGGCTTATTCTATTCTATTCTATTCTACTTCTACTTCTACTTCTACTTCTACTTCTACTTCTACTTCTACTTCTACTTCTACTTCTACTTCTACTTCTACTTCTACTTCTACTTCTACTTCTATTCTATTCTATTCTATTCTATTCTATTCTATTCTATTCTATTCTATTCTATTCTATTCTATTCTATTCTATTCTACTCTATTCTGGTCTATGTTCAAATTGGTGGTTTTACCTCTTGTCCTGTCGCTGGGCATCGCTGAAAAAACTGTCCCCATCCTCCTGACACCCGCTCTTTAAATATTAATAAAGATTAATAAGTTCTCCTTTCAGTCTTCTCTTCTCTAGGCTAAAAAGCCCCTCAGCCTTTCTACATAAGAGAGATGTTCTAGTCCCTTATTCATCAAATAATTTTTTTCAATAAGGAAGTTATGGGAGACCATGCTAAAAGACTTATGCAGGTGCATCATAAAGAAAAAAGAAACACAGAACAAAATAAAACACCCCAAAATAAAACAAAAATGAAAAAGAAACAACCCAGCTTTCTTTTCAAATCTATATTGAAAATAAAGAAGGGGGAAAAAAAGTAAAAATAAAAAGAATGTACTATCTCTATATCATGGCTTGGAAGAGATTAAGTGATTTCCCCCAAGTCTCTGAGGCAGTCTATGACAGAGAAAGTCATTAAGCTCATGTCCCCTGAACCAGTTCTCATATTACAGAGGAACTTTTTCATTTCATAATCATTTTTCTATTTATTACCTACTCTGCCTTGAAGCTGTTCTCATTCAACTGTATTTTGAAACTATCCTTATAGCTGGTCACTCGTATCTTACATTTTTCACAGTCCTGGAAGAGCCTGGATATCATTCTTGCTGCTCTCTTCCCTATCACACACAAAGTGAACTGCAGTAATTGTAAAATACTGCTGAACTGACAGGTTGGAGGTGCTGCTGACACTAGAAAAAGACTTCCTAAAAGGTTAAACCCTACATTTTCATCAAAGAAAAAAAACCAATAAATTATTTGAACTGTTCTGTCTTGAACTACAGGTCTTTGAGATAACATATGGAATCACTTAGTCCTTCTAAACCCATCTTATTTTAACTTTCATATCATCATCTGCTAATGTAAGTCTGCATCACGCTTTAAGGACTGTTAGGACTTCTAGTGAGACTGACAGGCTGAGTGTGAGCTCACGCTAAGAAGATTCAAGGCTGTGGTAGTGAGAAAAGTTCAATTCTACCCCCCAACCACAGCTAACTCAGTCAGAGAAGCAAAATGCATAAGAGCGGTATTTTTACAAGCAGAATTCAATGAATATATACACAATACACAATATTTACAGTATATACAAAAATATACAGGAAAGAACATAACACAGGAAAACTCCCTCCTCGATGGAGGAGAGTTCCCCCAAAACCCCTTTTCCCCCTTCCTCCTCTTTCCCCAAAAAGGATTAGAGAGAAAATGGATATTAAGGGAAATTTTGTTAGTTCAAAGCAGATGTTAAGGGAAGAAAAAGAATTAGTTTCTTATCTCCTTAGTCCAAAGTCAGCACTGACAAGCACAGAAGAAAAAAGACAGCTGTCCTGACTGAGACTGAAACAGGCAGAACTCACAGTATCACAGTATCACCAAGGTTGGAAGAGACCTCAAAGATCATCAAGTCCAACCTGTCACCGCAGACCTCATGACTAGACCATGGCACCAAGTGCCACGTCCAATCCCCACTTGAACACCTCCAGGTACAGTGACTGCACCACCTCCCTGGGCAGCCCAATCCAATGGCGAACGACTCTCTCGGTGAAGAACTTTCTCCTCACCTTGAGCCTAAACTTCCCCTGGCACAGCCTGAGACTGTGTCCTCTTGTTCTGGTGCTGGTTGCTAGAGAGAAAAGGCCAACCCCTCCTGGCTACAACCACCCTTCAGGTAGTTGTAGAGAGTAAAACCTTAAAGTTACATTCCCACTGATCTACCAATGAAATTCATTTAGAATTATCTTTGTTTTCCTTTTTACACCAAAACATTCAGCTAGAGCAGTCAGTAGCCGTCCTTTTCCTTAAAGGCACAGCCTAAAACTGTCACAAAGGCATAAGCAGAATCCTTAAGTCCAGGAAGAATAGGTGCTTAGATTTTTATACTTTTGGATCACAGTATCACAGTATCACCAAGGTTGGAAGAGACCTCGAAGATCATCAAGTCCAACCTGTCACCACAGACTTCATGACTAGACCATGGCACCAAGTGCCACGTCCAGTCCCCTCTTCAACACCTCCAGGGACGGTGACTCAACCACCTCCCTGAGCAGCCCATTCCAATGACAAATGACTCTCTCAGTGAAGAACTTTCTCCTCACCTCCAGCCTAAACTTCTCCTGGTGCAGCTTGAGACTGTGTCCCCTTGTTCTGGTGCTGGTTGCTAGAGAGAAGAGGCCAACCCCTTCCTGGCTACAACCACCCTTCAGGTAGTTGTAGAGAGCAATGAGGTCACCCCTGAGCCTCCTCTTCTCCAGGCTAAACAACCCCAGCTCCCTCAGCCTCTCCTCATAGGGCTTGTGCTCAAGGCCTCTCCCCAGCCTTGTTGCCCTTCTCTGGACACGTTCAAGTGTCTCGATGTCCTTCTTAAACTGAGGGGCCCAGAACTGGACACAGTACTCAAGGTGTGGCCTAACCAATGCAGAGTACAGGGGCACAATGACCTCCCTTCCAGGTGATTTGTAATGTGCATGAGTCAGCTGGGGGAAAAAAAAAAGGGAAAGAGCAATGTAATCATCCCAGTGAATACTTTTCAAACAAAAAAAGTAGTAAACATATTGACTGAGCCCATCTTAGGGAAAATACTATAATGGTAGTTGTGCCACACAACTTTAAAATCAATTAGACTCGACTGCTTTTCTCGTGTGACACATTTAGTGGAGCAGATTGATCTGTTTTGTGCGAGGTAAGTACTTGCAATTAAGTTTTGATTTTGTTATGCTACCAGCAGTGAAATAAAGGAGTAAGAGATGAGAAGCAACACCCCACCTTCAAGCATCAAAACCTTGTTAAAATAATAAGACCCATCATTTTCTAAACATAAATAAATACTTCAGTCGCCGGCCAAGGAAACCTGGTAAAAAGATGCTGGTTTTTATGTTGCATATATTTTCAAAACTGTTGTGTCATCTTGATGCAGGCAGCCAAAGAGCTGCTGTTTGAGCAGGCATGAAATATATAAAAAAGCCACAAAGCCAAATAAACTGTAATCTGATAGTTACAAAATACATTTATTTCTTTCTAGCCAAAGAATCTCTTTGCACTTAATCAGATTTGCAGTCGGTTAATGACATGGCTTTTCTACAAATTGCTGCAACGTACTTGGCCAAAGGTGGGGACAGAGTTCTGCCTCCTGTATGAGAAAAGGAAGGAAAAACAAAAGAAAACTAGAAGGGACCTGGGGGTACTGGCTGAACATGAGCCTGCAGTGTGCCCAGGTGGCCAAAAAGACCAAGGGCATCCTGGCCTGTATCAGGAACAGTATAGCCAGCAGGAGCAGGGAGGTCATTCTGCCCCTGGACTCATCACTAGTCAGGCCACACCTTGAGTCCTGTGTCCAATCCTGGGCTCCTCAGTTTAGGAAAGATGTTGACTTGATGGAACATGTCCAGAGAAGGGCAACAAAGTTGGGGAGGGGTTGGGAGTACAAGCCCTATGAGGAGCGGCTGAGGGAGCTGGGGTTGCTTAGCCTGGAGAAGAGGAGGCTCAGGGGAAACCTTCTTGCTGTCTACAACTACCTGAAAGGAGGTTGTAGACAGGTGGGGGCTGGTCTCTTCTGCCAGGCAACCAGCACCAGAACAAGAGGACACAGTCTCAAGCTGTGCCAGGGGAGGTTTAGACCAGATGTTAGGAAGAAATTCTTCACAGAGAGAGTGATTGGCCATTGGAATGGGCTGTCCGGGGAGGTGGTGGAGTTGCCATCCCTGGAGGTGTTTAGGAGGAGACTAGATGGGGTGCTTGGTGCCATGGTTTAGTTGATTAGATGGTGTTGGATGATGGGTTGTAGTGATGATCTTGAAGGTCTCTTTCAACCTGGTTTATTCTATTGTATTCTACTCTACTGCATAGATAGAACTGCATGCAGAACAAAGTGGTTGGCATAGAGAGCCGTTGGTGTACTTCTTGTTTAAAGCACATTCTTGCAAATGCTCAGCATCTTTACAGACTCTAAAAGAATTTATTTTTCTGTAGATTTAGGAGCTTTAAAAAAAAAAAAAAAAAGATAACATCCAATGTTCTCCCAACTCAGATGTCAAAAGTGACCTGATTGTGCTAAGTAATGGAAACACAGAAAAGGTTGTTTTTCTGTATATCTCAGGCTTTGAAAATATGCTACTGGCTTTATGTTTCATTTTAGCAAGGGTAAAATGGACCCATCTATGAACACTCTCCTGAAAAGATGTTTTGGGCATCTTTTTGAAGGATGAAACAATACTTGTCACACTAGCTTTGTAGAGTCTGGATCATTGCATGCACCTCATATCGAATACTGAATATTACTGTATTGAATAGAATAGAATAGAATAGAATTAACCAGGTTGGAAAAGACCTTCGAGATTATCAAGTGCAACCTATCACCCAATGCCATCTAATCAACTAAACCATGGCACCAAGCACCCCATCCAGTCTCTTCCTAAACACCTCCAGTGATGGTGGTTCCACCACTTCCCTGGGCAGCATATTCCAATGGCCAATCACTCTTTCTATGAAGAACTTCTTCCTAACATCCAGCCTAAACCTCCCCTGGTGCAGCTTGAGACTGTGTCCTCTTGTTCTGGTGCTGGTTGCCTGGGAGAAGAGACCAACCCCCACCTGTCTACAAGCTCCCTTCAGAGAGTCGTAGAGAGCAATAAGGTCTCCCCGTACCTCCTTGCCTCCAGACTAAGCAACCCCAGCTTCTTCAGCCTCCCCACACTAGATCAGGCTGGCCAGAGCCTCATCCAGCCTGGTCTTAAACACCTCCAGGGACGGGGCCTCAACCACCTCCCTGGATAACCCATTCCAGCCCTTCACCACTCTCATGGTGAAGAACTTCCTCCTCATGTCCAGCCTGACTCTCCCCACCTCCAGCTTCATTCCATTCCCCCTAGTCCTATCACTACCTGATATCCTGAGAAGTCCCTCCCCAGCAAGGAAATTGTCATCCTCTTTGTTAATTACTAAGCACTTCTGTTACGAACAAAAAACTGTCAAGAGCTCCCCTGTTTATGTTGAAGACACAACCTGACCTCCAAGAACTATCCCCTTTCATATTTATGCATGTATTTAAAGATACAGTGGTTAAATTAATTGTCCACAGTGCATGATAAACCTGCATTGGAACAAATATGAAAGGAAAACAAATTTTCTATTGTTTTTTTCTCAAAATTGAGCAAGCTGCTGCTCGAGAGCTCACCCCTTTTTCTTCACAAATCATATTCACGCATAGGAAGATCCACTTCTGCCTCATTTACATGCAAATGAAGATTAGAAAGTAAAGACCTTTTTTTTTGCACATTTAATTGAACTTTGAATTGGGGCCTGTGTCACTGAATTACCTAGAACTGTGAAAAGCCATACAGAAAGGGACCTGGGGGTACTGGTTGATAGTAGGTTGAACATGAGCCAGCAGTGTGCACAGGTGGCCAAGAAGGCCAATGGCATCCTGGCGTGCATCAGGAATAGTGTGGCCAGCAGCAGCAGGGAAGTCATTGTGCCCCTGGACTCATCACTGGTTAGGCCACACCTTGAATCCATCCTTACCATAGATACAGGGTTGTTTACCAGACATGCATGGTCCTGTCCCCTTTGTTCCTTTTCCCGTGTTACCCTGACTTTCCGCAAGAAGGATGAGGGAGAGGGGGACCATGTCTAGACACCTTAGTGTTCTGTCTGGGTTTGTGCTGGGGCTGTTTGGCCCTACCATGATAATTGAAAGATAGCTTATAATACATCCACAGTTCAAACAAGCATTTGTCAACAGCAGCTGTACTCAGTTCTAGAGTCTGGAGGTGCAATTTCAGCAAAGGCCTCTGAAAAGGAATTGTGGTGGTTTGGGCTGGTTGACCTCTGCTACGTGTTGTACTTCCTGTGTCCAGAAGTCCAGCCCAGTGGGTGGACACAGGAAACCAGGTATCTCCTACCATAATCCTCTGCACCGCTATAAAATCTAGCGCGGGGTCTAGCGCTTCCTCTTTCTTCCCTCGCCGGCACCCAGTAACTGGGGGAGATATCTCCTGGCCTTGGGCCTGGCTAGGGCCAGGGCCAGGGGGATGGGGGGTCTCAGACTGGCCAGCCAAGACTAGCCTAGCTGGGGGGGGGGGGGGGGGGGGGAGAAGAACGAGCCTTGGGGGTCTTGGGCCCACCCTCAGGTGGGGATGGGATGTTTCTGGGTCTGCTTTGGGGTTTCTTTTGTCACTGCTTCTGGTTCTCTGTGCACATTCACTCATTTCTGTTTAAACTTTCCATCACTTTTGCAATCCGTTTGTCTGAGTCATTATTTCTGCCGGTGGTGCAATTTCAGCAAAGGCCTCTGAAAAGGAATCTTAAGGAAATGTTGACTATTTAACTTGAAATCTTGGTGGGTTGTTTTTTTTTTCCCTTTTTTTTTTTCTTTTCTAGTACTAATAAATTCAATTACATTTAGTATGACTAGGATAGGAAAGATGTAGCTATACCTGCTTCTGCCTGAAGACAGAATGATGAAGTACATGACATCTGTGTTCAATGAAACCTCATTTTTCTAATCATGACATGCAATTTTGCAATATAACTACAACTCATTTTCATTTTCAGATGTTCATTGCTGTTCACCATTGTGGTTAGAAAAGACAAATAAAACTTGTAAAATAATCTAGAAGAAAATGTAACTGGACATCTTGGAGATGAAATCCAACTGATAAGCCAAGATCTATACGGTCTCTGGGTAGAGCTTCAGAATCAGATCTGGATTGTCCTGATATTGACAAGATCAGGGGAGGTTTAGGCTGGGTGTTAGGAAGAAGTTCTTCATAGAAAGAGTGATTGGCCATTGGAGTGGGCTGCCCAGGGAGGTGGTGGAGTCACCATCACCGAAGCTGTTTAGGAAGAGACTGGATGGGGTGCTCGGTGCCATGGTTTAGTTGATTAGATGGTGTTGGACAATAGGTTAGACTCGATGATCTCAAAGGTCTCTTCCAAGCTGGTTAATACTATTCTATTCTAGTCTAGTCTAGTCTAGTCTATTCTGCTGATTTGAATGGGGACTAGCCTGGTTGCTGAGTAAAATGTTCTTCTCCACTTTGTAACACAGGCCGAATGCTTAGAGCAGAACATAATTTCAGATGTGATGCCTAGCAATGGCATTCACCAGGGTAAAGTAGAATTGGTTACAAATAGGTGGGGTGGGGGTGGGGAAACCCACTTTCAAATTGAAACAACATGAAACAATGCAAAACCTTGACGATTATGTTTTTAGGTAGAGCTTATTTATCTTGTTCTTAAACACAGCATGACAAAAAATAGAGAACATGATGCTCACCTGTGTGCTCTGCTGTAGTCCATCAGTCGCTGTTTAGTTAATAAGCTTAGGTGTCAGTGATAAGTGTGGTTGTATGGATAGCATATTGATGATAATAGTTGGGAAAAAAAATCACACTGCCAAATGAGACAACCGAAAAGAAACATTGCAGCCCAAACCGCACATAATTTTTTGTCCTCCTGTGCAATCAGGATCTGAATATTGTATATTTATTTCCCTCTCTTTATTTACTTTACAATGAGAACAACAAGTCTGTATGATTCATAGCCGATGCTGGTGACACAAAACTACACACCTGTGGAGAGTAGAAGGTTATAATCCCACTGTGATTAAGAAGATGTATGCTTTCTGCTCTGCAACGAGAGTGGATTGTTTACTTTTCCTATTAGGTCTGCAGTTAATCACCCAGCTTTGATCTGTGTGATACCAAATGGATTTAGCATCCCACATTGTTTAAGTGGCATATTGGTTTGTACAGTACCTATTGTTTTGCATTAAGACATGCCTCAGTGGAGCACACTAAGATTATTTTGTTTGTTTGTTTGTTTTACATAACCTGTATTTACTTGGACAGAAAACGGCACTGCTGTGAATAGAAAGAGATAACCAGAGAAAATACGCCTGGGGAAAGAAAACCCACACCAACAATAGAGCTACAATGCCTGCAATGAATAAGTAATTTCCTTTTACATAATACCTTTATGTACTGTATTTTAAAGTGCTTTAAATAAGAACTAAATGAGTCTTAAAGACATAAAAAAGTGAAAAGTTAAATGTTATTTCCTCTTCCAATTGTGTTGTGATGGAAATGGGAAATAGCTAGGCAAAGATACCTACACCCCCATTTACTACATCGTTGTTTTGGAATAGTATATCTCTGGTAGATTATTGAACTCATCCAGCTGGGCCTAAAGTAAGGCTGTGACTGTCTTATATCAGACTTTTTTAGATATTCCACATATGGAGGTTGTAATGTTTAATCTCAAATTTACTTACTTGAAGATAATTTACACAGGATTTCTGATTTAGCAGAGTAATACAAATATACCGAAATAACAATACATATGACAAGTGTAGCTTATGCTTAGCAAAATACAGTGACTGCAATACATAGAATAGAATAGAATAGAATAGAATAGAATAGAATAGAATAGAATAGAATAGAATAGAATAGAATTAACCAGGTTAGAAAAGATGTTTGAGATCATCAAGTCCAACCCATCAAAAACACCTCTAATCAACTAAACCATGGCAACAAGATCCTCATCCAGTCTCCTCTTAAACACCCCCAATGATCCTAACATCCAGTCTGAACCTCCCCTGGAACAGCTTGAGACTGTGTCTTCTTGTTCTGGTGATGGTTGCCTGGCAGAAGAGACCAACCCCCACCTGCCTACAACCTCCCTTCAGGTACTTGTAGACAACAATAAGGTCTCCCCTGAGCCTCCTCTTCTCCAGACTGAACAACCCCAGTTTCCACAGCCTCTCTGCAGAGGGCTTGTGCTCCAAATCCCTCCCCAACTTTGTTGCCCTTCTCTGGACACCTTCCAGCAACTCAACATCTTTCGTAAACTGAGGAGCCCAGAACTGGACACAGGACTCAAGGTGTGGCCTAACCAGTGCTGACTACAGGGGCACAATGACTTCCCTGTTCCTGCTGTGGTGGTGAGAGCAACTGTCCCTTTCTTAAAGGCACAGCCTAAAATGGTCACACCTGCTGACCACACTATTCCTAATCCAGAGCAGCATGCCATTGGCCTTCTTGGCCACCTGGGCACACTGCTGGCTCATGTTCAGTCTACTGTCAACCAGTACCCCCAGGTCCCTTTCTGCCTGGCTGCTCTCCAGCTACTCTCACCCCAGCCTGTAGCACTGCATGGGGTTGTTGTGGCCAATGTGCAGAACCTGGCACTTAGATTTGTTAAATCTTATGCCCTTGGACTCGGCCCATCTCTTCAGCCTGTCAAGGTCCCTCTGCAGAGCTCTCCTACTCTCTAAGAGATCAACACCTGTCCTCAGCTTGGTGTCATCTGCAAATTTACTTATGATGGACTCAATCCCCTCATCCAGAACATCGGTGAAGATATTGAACAGGATGGGGCCCAGCACTGATCCCTGGGGGACACCACTAGTGACTGACTGCCAGCTGGATGTAGCAATGGAAGTAGCAGTGGACGCTCAATCACTTTTCCAGTGTAAATTGTATAATCAGTCTCTACAGTATTCTCACTGTCAAGACCCTGATTACCCTCAATTGCCAGGAAGGAATATGTGGGTTCTTGCCAGCTCAAGTCCATTGTGCTCTTAATAATTCTTTATCTAATTGTAGAGTTTTTATGCTTAATGTTTGTCTAAGCTATACATTTACTTTCCCCTATCTGCACTATCTGACTTGGGGAGACATTCCCAGTCTTTTAATGAACTCAGGGAGCAATATTTACACCACTATTTGAACTGCATGACTGTTGATAGCTAAAACAAAAGCCACCTTCAGATTACTTTTGTGTTGAGATAAAAGTTAGCTTCTTTGCAACATCTGGGGTCAGTTGCATTCTGCATTTTTCTTAAGGAAAAGTGTGAAAGAAAAGTCTTTAGCAAGACTTTGTTCCTTGTCTGCTCTTTCTGAAGGCATTAAATGTAAAGCCAGGGCATTAGTCAAATGAAACCCATGCATCATCAGTACAGACAATTAGGGTTATGTTTAACATCCCAGTTGCTTAGTCCAGAAGTGAGAGATCTTTGGTTATCATTGATGCATGTGTTGTCCCAAATCTGGATTCTTTATTTGATGTGGAGAAAACAATAGACACACAGAGTCAAGATATTGACAAACATCAACTTCAGAGTCAGTCATGATGCAAAGAAATCTGCCTCATTTTTAAAGATGAATATAAATCCCAGGAACTGGTAATAGTATTACAGTTGCCTACATGACGTGAACAAGACATTCACTATCCAAGAGAAATCTAAGGTATATATTAAACTTGCATTTTTGTAGACACACGTTTGTTAAAGACCCAGAAAGGTTTTCTAAACTGGATCTTCGAAATAAATACATTAGTAGGATGACTTGCAGATTTATGAATACTTTATGGAGACCTGAAGGGTTTTTTGTCATCCTATTAATTGCCTTCTTTCCTTGCACTTTCTTCATTTTCTTGGCTCTCCAGGAAAGAGTGGGAAGTTCTACTGAGTCCAGAGAGATGCCTAATTCTTATTTCATTGCAATTGAGATACTAATAGACTAGCTGACAGGTGTCTCAGAAATTCCTTGTATGAATCATGCTTCTGTTGCCACACAGCCACTTTAGAGGGCAGCTGAGCTGTTGCGGCTGCATGGAAATGTTAACAAGCATTCAGTGTGAATCAGTGAGGATTCTCCCTGAAGTTCTGGATACTGCAAGGCCCTTTCATGCTTTACCCTCTCCTGGCTTTGACCAGAGAACATAGCCCAGGGCTGTGTCATATTTTTGCTGTGTCACTCTGCCCTATTACAGAGATTAAAGAGAGATGTCAAAACAACTTTGAGCTGTTAGAAGGCTAGATACTGAGGTACACAGATGGGTGAGGAAAGATGTCCTTCATGGATGTGCAGAGCCCACTCATCACTCCACTGTCAACAACCTCACAGTTGAAACCAAGTAGAAATTCCCTGAGCAAAAAATGAACCACTTTTTAAAAACACTCATAACAAAAGTACACCTTTGGCCACCTATTTTAGAGTCTCCAACTTGAGTAACTTTTCTCCCTTCTCCTATAGCTCTTGCATGGGGAAAGATATCAGAAAAAAGATTGGAAAAGATTTCATCCCAAAGCAATCACTAAATCATAAGCAGAAGGAAGGCATATTTCAAGGGTGGTTCTAATGAACATGTGTATGCGTGCAGCTTTGTGTTTGCGTGGC
The DNA here is from genome assembly GCA_033816785.1 of Picus viridis. NCBI lineage: Eukaryota > Metazoa > Chordata > Aves > Piciformes > Picidae > Picus > Picus viridis. Next base: position 84,196,276 of record CM066566.1, on the reverse strand, counting down.
AGAAAGGTGAAGGGGTTGAATGGACAAGGGACTCTTTTGAAGTCTTTCAGTAAATATATACCTTTTCTAAGTGTAGGCACTGGGGAGAAAAGAATCAGAATAAGACATTAAATTGGATTCTTTGAAGTGCACCCTAGAGATTTATTTTCTTCTATTTCAAACAGGGAATCCAAACTTCCAATTTCCATGCCAAAAATTAGGCTATCTAAATCCCAGCCTCAGACACCGAAATCTCCATTTTCAGAAGTGTATCTTTCACAAAATGTTAGACTCGAAATGGTAGCTACACTCAGCATATTCACAAATGAAACTGACTTATCCCTACAAACCCCTGGGAGCTAGCAGAGCCAGGAATAAAGAGATTTTTCCATTAAAAAGTCCTCCTTTTATTCTTCTTTTTCCTCCCCCACATAACAGTAGTGAGTGGCTTCATTCATATATATCCCCCAGAACTTGCTCACAGACTGAATGTGCGTGTAGAATTTCATGGGTAGAAATACATCTTCCACAGAGTTATGAATATTTGAAAATGTATCTCTATTACAGAGGCAAACTCTCATTCTTTGCATTGCCCTGATGATCAGCAATCGCTGCAATGCAGTGGAAATAACGTTTTTTCCCCTGCAATGATACCAACCAGAAATAATTTAACATGCTATAAGGTGACTGAGTTATCACTGATACTTTGAGGTGTTTTCCAGGCATCATTCCAATTTTTACAGCAATTGTGATGTCATTTCCAGAAACAACATTCTCTATGAGCACAAGGAGTGAGTACTTTAGAATAGAATAGAATAGCATAACATAGCATAGCATAGCATAGCATAGCATAGCATAGCATAGAATAGAATAGAATAGAATAGAATAGAATAGAATAGAATAGAATAATAGAATTAACCAGGTTGGAAAAGACCTTTAAGATCATCGAGACCAACCTATCACCCAACACCATGTAATAAACTAAATGATGCCATAAAGTGGTTCATCCGGTCTCTTCCTAAACAATTCCAGAGACGGTGACTCCATCACCTCCCTGGGCAGCCCATACCCATGGCCAATCACTCTTTCTGTGAAGAACTTCTTCCTAAGAACCAGCCTACACTTCCCCTGATGCAGCTTGAGACTGTGTCCTCTTGTTCTGGTGCTGGTTGCCTGGCAGAAGAGACCAAACTCCACCTGTCTACAACCTCCCTTCAGGTAGTTGTAGACAGCAATAAGGTCTCCTAAATGGAGACACTAACCAAAATAAGGAACAGACAAATACTTAGATTTGTATCAATGTATGTTCACCTAGTTCACTGTGAATCCAGAGGCGTCCAATGAAGACTCCAAACTGATCCACTATTAACATCATACTGCCAGCACTTAACATTCACCTCGCATCTGTTTTCTTAGAAGTGAAGTTGTAACAGGACCAAAAGGCTCATTAAATCAAAAGGTCCATCTTCCTGACAATGCAGCAGTGCTTTTCAGAGTATTCTCTTTGATACACAAACATGAGCCAGCAGTGTGCCCAGGTGGCCAGGAAGGCAAATGGCATCCTGGCATCAGAAACAGTGTGGCCAGCAGGAGCAGGGAGGTCATTCTGCCCCTGGATTCAGCACTGGTTAGGCCACACCTTGAGTCCTGTGTCCAGTTGTGGGCCCCTCAGTTCAGAAAAGATGTTGGTTGCTGGAATGTGTCCAGAGAAGGGCAATAGGCAGCTGAGAGGTCTCAAGCACCAGCCCTATGAAGAGAGGCTAAGGGAGCTGGGGTTGCTTAGCCTGGAAAAGAGGAGGCTCAGAGGAGACCTTATTGCTGTCTACAACTCCCTGAAGGGAGGTTGTAGACAGGTAGGGGTTAGTCTCTTCTCACCAGAGTAAGAGGACACAGTCCCAAGCTGTGTTCTGTAGAGGTAGTTCCACCAACCGGATATTGACACCTGCGCCACCCATTCCTGAGGGCACATCTACAACAGTATTTGCAGAGCAGAGAGGGAAAAGGAAGGACATGAACTTTTCCCCTTAAATTTTATATCTGAGTTTTACCAAGTATACTTAGCTTAAAACAAAACAAAACAGCCTTTAACTCTTTATATGAGATAATTCTGTTGGATGTTTGCTGCTGTTTTGGGTTAGCTGGAGGTTTCTCAGGCTTGCATTTCAGTGAAGGACTGATGTTGCCAGTTTTTAACTCCACTCTTTGCACTGTCCTTGTAATATTTCTTCTGTTTCAGAGGAGTCTCTATTGAATGAGGACATATGACTGGTGTCCTGGTTGGAGTCAGAACAGGACTAATTCTGTGCAGTGATTTGAATTTCCAGCTAAGTCTTTTCTAAGTAACTGCACTCTCTGAAGTTAAAGCTGTATTTTTACACACTGCTGTCTGCTTCTAGAAGTGGTAACAATTACTCTTCATAGTTACTGCCAAGGAATGGTATGCAGAAAGGATCTTGCTTGTAAGAGCTCCTGTGCAGATCAAGGTTATTGCTAAATCCTGTGTATCAGAAAGTTAAAGGCCACAACTTTCCAGTTCTGGGCCCCTCAGTTTAGGAAGGATGTTGACTTGCTAGAATGTGTCCAGAGAAGGGTGACGAAGTTGGTGAGGGGTTTGGAACACAAGCCATATGAGAAGAAGCTGAGGGAGCTGGGGCTGCTTAGCCTGGAGAAGAGGAGACTCAGGGGTGACCTTATTGCTCTCTACAACTACCTGAAAGGAGGTTGTGGACAGAAGGAGGTTGGTCTCTTCTCCCAGGCAGCCAGCACCAGAACAAGAGGACACAGTCTCAGACTGCACCAGGAACAGGTTTAGGCTGGATGTTAGGAAGAAGTTCTATACAGAGAGAGTGATTGCCCATTGGAATGGACTGCCCAGGGAGGTGGTGGAGTCACCATCATTGGAGGTGTTCAGGAGGAGACTTGATGGGGTGCTTGGTGCCATAGTCTAGTTGTTTAGTTGTTTAGATGGGTTGGTTTGGTTGATAAGGTGGATGCGATGATCTTGAAGGTCTCTTCCAACCTGGTTTATTGTATTGTATTGTATTGTATTGTATTGTATTGTATTGTATTGTATTGTAACTACAGAAAGGAGTGGTGTGAACAGGTGATCTTAAACTGACAAACAAGAGATTCCATTCCATATGTGCCCTACTTGGTATACAGCTAATGGATCACAAGGGTTATGTCCATTTCTTCAATGGCAAATTTCCAAGGAGGATGGCCTATCTTCAATCCTGATCTGTGTGTTTCCGAATCCAGATCCTGAATTTGGCTCCTGTCTGCCACTAAGTCCAGTCTGGGGCTTCCTCAGTGCCTGAAAATGACATCACTGGTGATGGTGATGAAGCTGAAATAGAGAGGGTTTGGTTAAATATTAATTTTGTATGCATTTGTGCAAACTTCATTTTATTGTCACTATTTGAATTGAAACTATTTTTGTTTTCTTTTCCAATCCGTAAGTCTTTTACCCTTATTCCCTTTCTCTTCCCCTTTGGGAAGGTAGAGGGTTTAATAGAGACCATCTGTCATTTGTCGAGAGACCAGTGAGGTCCCAGCCTTTGACAAAGAGATTTCTCTATCTTTTTCTGTAATTATATTTGTGATTTCATAACTTTGTATAAAACCAGAAGTTGTACAGGGCTTAACGTTTTGTGCTCTACAGACATTTCTGTGTGGTTCAGGTCTCCTTTGGAAACAGCTGAACAAATTCCTTGCAAGAAACTCAGTAGAGCAGCTTACTTGAAACAAAGTAAGTGCAGCTTCAATTAGTACTAAAGCTAAGGCAAAATAGAAGAGTTTCAGAAGTGGAAGTTGGCAGGTTGGTTGAACTGCTAATCGAGCTTAAAGGTGAGCTATGAGGGGCGGGAGGAAATTCCAACAAAGAAGTAGTGCTCTTTACTGCCTTTTTCTTTTTTCATGCTAAGAAACCCCAGCACAAACTTTCATCATGCTTGCATTTCCTCCTGTGAGAATTATTTCTCGCTACATCCCTGGGGAAAGTGAAAAACAAAACAACAAAAAACAAAAAAACAACCTTGGAGGTGGGAAATCATTCTGCCCCTGTACTCAGCACTGGTTAGGCCACACCATGAGTGCTGTGTCCAGCTCTGGGCCCCTCAGTTTAGGAAAGATGTTGAGTTGCTGGAACAGGTCCAGAGAAGGGCAACAAAGCTGAGGAAGGGTTTGGAGCACAAACCCTATGAAGAGAGGCTGAGGAAGCTGGGATTGCTTAACATGGAGAAGAGGAAGCTCAGAGCAGACCTTATTGCTCTCTACAGCTCCCTGAGCTGCTTGGTCTCTTCTCCCAGGCAACCAGCACCAGAACAAGAGGACAGAGTCTCAAGCTGTGCCAGGTGAGGTTTAGGCTGGATGTTAGGAAGCAGTTCTTCACAGAAAGAGTGATTGGCCATTGGAATGGGCCACCGAAGGAGGTGGTAGAGTCACCATCACTGGAGGTGTTTAAGAAGAGACTGGATGGGGTGCTTGATGACATGGTTTAGTTGAGTAGATGGTGTTGGGTGATAGGTTGGACGCGATGCTCTCAAATGTCCTTTCCAACCTGGTCTGTTCCATTCTATTTATACAGTGACAGCTATCAAAGCTTCACAAGGCTGTAATGTGCACAATGGAATTGTGGTCAGTGAAAATACTAAATCTTCATTCTGCAAATGTATTGCTACAGCTAGTCAGCCATTCCCACTCTGTTACTTTCTGTGCTGAGCTTACTCAACTGAGTAAGCTCAATGTAATTCAGGTGGCTTAACAAGTTATTTTCCCTACCCAAAAGTTACCACTGCAAGTACTATTAATCTATTTCAATGTCAGGTGTAAGAGGTTGTTGCAAACCAACTTTGGTCTTGGAAATTATTACCTTAGATATGATTCAGCTGTAATAGTAATGGCTGACATGTTAACTGAGTTAAACTCAAGGCAGCATAATTTTCATTTGACTTTTCACTCTGATGTGCAGGGGAATACAATACAAAAACTTTGAAGATACTTTGCAGGATTATGTTATTTTAGCATAAACTGTGCTTAAAAACATCTGAATAATCCATGTTCACAGCCATGGATGCTCATATAAAGAATATTTTGACTTGATGTGTCTGAGAGTACTTATGGGTATTTCATACAACTTTTTCGTAACAAGGAAGATTATTCATATCCCTGCACTTAGTTTGAATGTAATGTCAAAAAAAATGAAGTATCCAATCAAGTCCTTGTACCAAAATCTTAACTGTAGGAACTTTAGTAGGATGTATACTTCAGAAATAGTCTTTTTGACCTAAAAGAGGATAAGCTACAGTTTTCTAAGGTTCCCTAAAGGGTCTCTAATTCTTCTTGTCTAAAGCCTCTACCTAAACTGCTTCTTTTCTCTGCTTGTGTTTATGAGACTAGAAGTGCCACTGTGTAAGCCATCATCTTCCTAGCTGTAAGAGTGACATTTATTTAAATGGAAGGGAGAAATTGTGCTGAGAGGCCAATCCTAATTTGATTAAAATAGCTTACGTTCCAAATATGACACATCAAGAGGTGATACAATCCAAACAAGAAATGTAGTCAAGGAAGTTACAGCCATTTCAGAAACAGTCCATTTAGAATAGAATAGATTAGAATAGAATAGAATAGAATAGAATAGAATAGAATAGAATAGAATAGAATAGAATAGAATAGAATAGAATAGAATAGAATAGAATAGAATAGAATTACCAAGGTTGGAAGAGACCTTGAAGATCATCGAGTCCAACCTGTAACCATAACCTCACAACTAGACCATGGCACCAAGTGCCACATCCAGTCCCCTCAAGAAAAGTCCCCTTTAGAAAAGCACAGTAGAATGGAATGGAATGGAATGGAATGGAATGGAATGGAATGGAATGGAATGGAACGGAACAGAATGGAATGGAATGGAATGGAATGGACCAGGTTGGAAGAGACCTTCAAGATCATCAAGTTCAGCTGACCAAGAGGTTGGTCTCTTCTCCCAGGCATCCAGCACCAGAACAAGAGGACACAGTCTCAAGCTGCGCCAGGGCAGGTTTAGACTGGACATTAGGAGGAAGTTCTACACAGAGAGAGTGATTCCCCATTGGAATGGGCTGCCTGGGGAGGTGGTGGGGTCACCGTCATTGGAGGTGTTCAGGAGGAGACTTGATGGGGTGATTCTGTGATTCATCAATGAATATTCACCAAAAGAATATTTCCGCAGTGTTGCCTGATGAATTGTCTGCTACTCAGTTTTGGATGAGAATTTCTCATAAGACCCCCCAATACCTGCAAGACTTGTGGTAGCCCATGATTAATAGCTTCCAATGCTCCTTTGGTACAGACTATTGATTCAGTAGGACAATTAAAAATTATGGTGTGTGCATAGAGAAAGGTCAGGTTTATGCTAATTTTGCTATCGCTCACTGTCATTCCGGAAAGCGCTCAGGGTGGAAGCGTTCAGGTGCTGTTAGAAGAGAGAAGAGGCAATTTTAGTACCTTGTGGGTCACCTCCTTTATAGTCATCTTTACCTGAACTCATAGATTTTCACATTCAAAATAAACAGCTGGCTTTTTTTCTTTAATAGAAGGCTGCACAGCCATTCAGAAATGTCAGCAGATTTGCTGTGACTTTTCCTATCCATTTCAGCTCCATACATTTTGAGGAAGCAAACCTATTAAATTATTTATGGAAGTATTTGCAGGACTAAAGCTTTTATGGCACTGTCCTGTTGCTGGTTCCACAGCCATGAGGTCACTGCTAGGCCTGACTCTCCCTGCTCACCTCCCAAAGCCTCCCTGATGCTGCAACAGCCCAGGACATCATATTAGATCCCTGGGGTCATCAGGCCCTTCTCCAGTGATGCAGCAGCAGAGTCAGTCTCCAGCTCCCCACAGCCCTGTCTTACTTATCACAGTATCACAGTATCACCAAGGTTGGAAGAGACCTCAAAGATCATTGAGTCCAACCTGTCACCACAGACCCCATGACTAGACCATGGCACCAAGTGCCATGTCCAATCCCCTCTTGAACACCTCCAGGGACGGTGACTCCACCACCTCCCCGGGCAGCCCGTTCCAATGGTGAAAGACTCTCTCGGTGAAGAACTTTCTCCTCATCTCGAGCCTAAACTTCCCCTGGCACAGCTTGAGACTGACAGTATCTCAGTATCACTAAGGTTGGAAGAGACCTCGAAGATCATCGAGTCCAACCTTATCTATGGACCCTGTCAATCTAGGCTTGCCCACAGACCCAAGTTTTAGCCCAGCCTTGTCTTTTCTCTGTCCCCAGGTAGTTACCCAATGCCTGGGGCCAAGACTATCCTGTACCACCCAGCTCCACTGCTCCTGGCTATGGTGATAGGTTGGGCCCTGGCTGCCAGGCACTACCCTAATGGGTAACACCCATGGGGAATCTCCAAAGCACTTGGCCCCAGAGAGATCCATGATGCTTGAATGTTTCCATCATCACACCTATCCACTACTAACAAATAAGCTTATAGAATAAACATCCAGCCTAAACCTCCCCTGGTGCAGCTTGAGACTGTGTCCTCTTGTTGTGTTGGATGTTGCCTAGCAGAAGAGACCAACCCCCACGTGGCTACACCTTCCCTTCAGGTAGCTGTAGACAACAATAAGATCTCCCCTGAGCTTCCTCTTCTCCAGGCTAAGCAACCCCAGCTCCCTCAGCTTCTCCTCATAGGGCTTGTGCTCCAAATCCCCCCCCAGCTTTGTTGCCCTTCTCTGGACACATTCCAGCAACTCAAATTCTTTCCTAAAGTGAGTGGCCCAGAACTGGACTCAGGATTCAAGGTGTGGCCTAACCAGTGCTGAATCCAGGTGCAGAATGACCTCCATGCTTCTGCTAAGAAAGCTGCTGCATAACTATAGACTTAAAAATAAATAAAGAATCTTCTTTCCCCAGACATTACTATCAATGTTATAAGTAGTTCTTGCTGGATATTAGAGCTGGATGCTCTTGAAGAAGGTAATTAAATAAAAAATAATGCCTACCAGCAACAAAAGACTAGTGCAGAGATATAACTTTCAACTTCACTGGAAATCAACTGATGAATTCCCTAGTAAAAATGTTTAAAAGCCATTATGAACTGAATCGTGTAAATGTCTTCTAAGAGTAGTAAAACTAATGAACAACAGGGTAGAAGAGAAACTTTTATCTCAGGCAAACTTCACCAATTGATTCATGCAATCATCTACTGGTCTCCCACCATGCTGTATTCAGACTTATCTTTGAATGGGTTAACTAGTCTTCAGCTAGAGGTTTTTCTTCTCTTCCAGTCCTAGACTAGACTAGACTAGATTAGAATAGAATAGAATAGACCAGGTTGGAAGAGACCTACGAGACCATCGAGTCCAACCTATCATCCAACACTAATCAACTGACCATGGCACCAAGCACCTCATCAAGTCTCTTCCTAAACACGTCCAATGATGGCGACTCCATCACCTCCCTGGGCAGCCCATTCCAATGGCCAGTCACTCTTTCTGGGAAGAACTTCTTCTTAACATCCAGCCTAAACCTCCCATGGTACAACTTGAGACTGTGTCCTCTTGTTCTGGTGCCTGTTGCCTGGGAGAAGAGACCACCCCCTCCTGGCTACAACCACCCTTCATGCAGTTGTAGATAGCAATAAGGCCTCCCCTGAAGCTCCTCTTCTCCAGGCTAAGCAACCCCAGCTCCCTCAGCCTCTCCTCACAGGGCTTCAAAAACTTTCCTGTATCTGCCATGACTCCTGTGATGATCTACATAGAGAATGAAAGACTACAGAAAAAATAAAAGCAGAGAAAGAGTGAATGAAATAAAGAGACAGATACTTTGAGGTAACCCTTCTATGTCTCCGTGTTAAAAGTTCTACTTTGTGTATTTCTGCAAAAAACTTTATTCTATGTGCTGAAAGGAAAACAGCAGAGAAGCATTGGATGTAGTAATCCTGCTTTCACAGTATCACAGTATCACCAAGGTTGGAAGAGACCTCAAAGATCATCGAGTCTAACCTGTCACCACAGACCTCATGACTAGACCATGGCACCAAGTGCCACGTCCAGTCCCCTTTGAACACCTCCAGGGACAGTGACTGCACCACCTCCCTGGGCAGCCCATTCCAATGACAAACAACTCTCTCAGTGAAGAACTTTCTCCTCTTTCCAGAGACTTCAAAAGAGTTTTAACAATTCTAGTCTTTCAGAAACCAACATCTTTCTCAAATATATGTCACAGAATCACAGAATGTTAGGGGTTGGAAAGGGCCTCTCGAGATCAAGTCCAACCTGCCTGCCAAAGCAGGATCACCCAGGGCAGGCTTCACAGAAACATATCCAGGTGGGTTTGGAAAATCTCCAGAGAAGGAGACTCTACAACATCTCTGGGCAGCCTGTTCCCCTCTGTCACACTCACCACAGAGAACTGTCTTCTCATGTGGAGGCAGAACCTCCTCTGTTCTAGCTTGTACCTGTGGTTCCTTGTCCTATCACTGGGCACTGCTGAAAAGAGAGTGGCACCTTCTTCTCATCAGTTGGACTTGATCTTGGAGGTCTCTTCCAACCTGGTTGATTCTGTGATTGTGATCTTGACACCCACCTCTCAGATATTTATAGACAATAATAAAATCCCCTCTCAACCTTCCCATCTCAGGACTAAAAAGCCCCAGTTCTCTCAGTCTTTGTTCAAAAGAGATATGTTCAAGCCTTTCTTTTCCTTCCCTGCCCCTCACCCCCCCCGGTCCAAAAGAGATCATCCATTAAAGCCATTTGTAACTCCAGCCCCTCTTCCCTGTGATAACTCAGGAAAGCCCACTGGGTAGGTGTGTCATAATTCTGTCATTTAAATGTAATTAGGATGTGCAAATTAGAGAGAGCTCCTGTCATCTGATATGTCAGCTTTCATTTGTAAGTATTAACTTGCTGATCATCTTACTCAATAGTTTGATTCAACAGGTGAAGATTAAACACAGCCTGCTGTTCAAGTGGCCAGAAAATGGCTGTTAAAATATTTTAGGGGTTTAAAACTTTACTGTGCTTTGAGCTCCTTCATAGCTGGTGAGGGGTTAGGAGCACAAGCCCTATGAGGAGAGGCTGAGGGAGCTGGGATTGCTTAGCATGGAGAAGAGGAGGTTCAGGGAGATCTTATTGCTGTTTACAACTACCTGAAGGGAGGTTGTAGCCAGGTGGGGATAGGTCTCTTCTCCCAGGCAACAAGCATCAGAACAAGAAGACACAGTCTCAAGCTGCACCAGGGGACGTTCAGGCTGGATGTTAGGAAGAAATTCTTCCCAGAAAGGGTGATTGGCCATTGGAATGTGCTGCCCAGGGAGGTGGTGGAGTCACCATCACTGGAGGTGTTTAGGAAGAGACTGGATGAAGCACTTGGTGCCATGGTTTGGTTGATTAGTGTTGGATGATAGGTTGGACTCGATGGTCTCGAAGGTCTTTTCCAACCTGGTTAATTCTATTCTATAGTTTTGCTCATCAGAAATTGCTGATTTCCAGCTTGCTCTGAAGGAACAAGTATAGGTGAGTTTTTCTGTCTTTCAAGCAAGACAAAAGCTGCAAAGTTGATTTTCTCTATAACATGAAATAACACAAGGTTATATGGCATGAATATGCAATAAATGTTATGATTCTTGACAATTTGTCAATGTTCAAAAGACAAAGTAGTGAAGAAACATTACATGTCACAAAGACATATTTGAAAATAACTACAGTCCTTGTGGGAGTGAAAGTTTCTTGCTCATTTAATACAAAATCACAGGGTTCAAAGTTGAGATCTGAGAGTTTACCCAAGGCAGACATTTCACAAATGAGATATTCTTCCAGTAGAGCTCCTAGAGCCTAAAAAAGTAGCTCATATAATTGTCATCCATACAGCTTTTGGGGAGGCTGTAGCAGTACATTCAAAGCCCCTTCCCCCACCACAAAGTTGTCCCAGGGGGAAGAGGGGAAGCTGGGGGATGGAGTGAGCCAGGGAGAAGACACCTTCCTCCACCCAGGGCTGTGGGTCAGTAGGCTCAAATGACCTCTTCCTCCAAGCCAAGTGCCCTGTCAGACACAGTAGAACACAGTCTGGGCAAAGGACAGGTGGTTATCTGTTCCTGGCACCTACTTCCATTGTCTGAGTTTGGAAAATTATCTCCTTTGTGAAATGTGACAAAAGTAGACTTGGCTTTCATGAAAATGGTACTATTGTCTAGAGCAAGAGCTCTTTGACTCCCCAAGTGTTTGGATAAGCAGGCAACCAGTACCAGAACAAGAGGACACAGTCTCAAACTGCACCAGGAGAGGTTTAGGCTGGATATTAGGAAGAAGTTCTTCATAGAAAGAGTGATTTGCCATTGGAATGTGCTGCCCAGGGAGGTGGTGGAGTCACCATCACTGCAAGTATTTAAGAAGAGACTCGATGGGGAGCTTGTTTCCATGGTTTAGTTGGCAAGATGGTGTTGGGTGATAGGTTGGACTCGATGATCTCATAGTCTTTTCCAACCTGGTTCATTCTATTCTATTCTATTCTATTCTATTCTATTCTATTCTATTCTATTCTATTCTATTCTATTCTATTCTATTCTATTCTATTCTATTCTATTCTATTCTATTCTATACACTCAACAGTGATGAGAAGAGGCTCCCTCAGCACAGATGAGCTCAGGTTAAGGCAGAATTCTGCCTTTCTGGGGGGAGGCACAGCTGGGGTGGCAGGAGACTCCAACAAAGCCCAGGTGCTCTGGGATTTGAGGCGAAAAAAGGGGGGAAATGGGGTGGATGAGGGACTTCTGGGTGCCAGGTAATGATAGGAATAGGGGGAATGGAAAAAATAAATATAGAAATTAGTAGATTCAGATTGGATGTTAGGAAGAAGTTCTTCCCCATGAGGGTGGTGAGACACTGGAACAGGTTGCCCATGGAGGTGGTGCAAGCCTCATCCCTTGAGGTTTTTAAGGCCAGGCTGTATGTGGCTCTGAGCAACCTGATGTAGTGTGAGGTATCCCTGTCCATAGCAGGGGGTTGGAACTAGATGATCCTTGAGGTCCCTTCCAACCCTAACCATTCTATGAATTTTATTAATTTTACCCTGTGTGTATTGCTGGAGCGTGTCCAGAGGAGGGCAACAAAGCTGGGGAGGGGTTTGAAACACAAGCCCTATGAGGAAAGGCTGAGGGAGCTGGGGTTGCTTAGCCTGGAGAAAAGGAGGCTCAGGGGTGACCTTATTGCTCTCTACAACTACCTGAAGGGAGGTTGTAGCCAGGCAGAGGTTGGCCTCTTCTCCCAGGCAGCCAGCACCAGAACAAGAGGACACAGTCTCAGGCTGTGCCAGGGGAGGTTTAGGCTGGATGTTAGGAAGAAGTTCTACACGGAGAGAGTGATTGCCCATTGGAATTGGCTGCCTGTGGAGGTGGTGGAGTCACCTTCATTGGAGGTGTTCAGGAGGAGACTTGATGGGGTGCTTGGTGCCATGGTTTAGTTTTTGGGTGGGTTGGATTGGTTGATGGGTTGGATGCGATGATCTTGAAGGTCTCTTCCAACCTGGTGTATTGTATTATATTGTATTGTATTTCAAGGTCAGGATTTTCAATTTTCTGTAGATTCAGAAACTTTAAGGTCACAAACTACTATGTCTGTAGTTATCCTATTACTTGAATCTTTCTCTGTTCCCAGTCCTTTAAATCTGAGAGTGCCTCCTTTCTTAATTTAGGATGCAATTCACAGGAACAGCTGTCCTCGGGAGGCTTAGAATATTTTGACTACTGGCAATAGCTACCCTGTTAGTCTAATTAATTTTTCTAAAAGATAGCCATGGGCCACATGCAGCTTGATTTGTAAAAGATAGATCTTACCAAGCACATTTTGTTTGCCTTGTAATGCCCAGACTTTTTAACTTGGTGGGTGATGGGAAATGGCAGATGCACGGTGGTTTGATTTTAGTAAAGCTTTCAAATCTCTTGCAGAATCACACACTCAGATTAATTTGTAGAGGCTTGGGTGTGAATACTGACACATGGATTGAAAAGGGCTTGAAGAACCTTAAATGGAGATTTTTTTGATAAGCAGCATATAATAGGGCACCAAGCTAGATTCTAAGAGGCTACCCAGAAGATCTCCTGGGTCTGCGCATCTTTAGGAGTTCAGAGATGGAAATCAGCTGCAGAAAGTGCAATGCCCTGATGACATTTAACCAAGAGAGCTTGTGAAAGGTAAGGAGTTATGCTGATTTGGCTGCTTGAGAAGAAAAAGAATCTAAGCTGATAACACAACTGAGCAGCAAATAAATAAATCAGGCTTAATTAACTTCAAGATGCATGCTCATTTTACAGCTCTGGAAGGTAGAAGCAGTCTGTGTATAGACAGTCTAATGCTATTCTTGTGGAATATTGCCTGGAGGTCTCTGCATTAACAAATACATTGATAAGTTGAAGGACATCCAAAGAGAGAGAACAATTAGGACAAAGTGACAGGAAGTGATTTATAATGAAACATTATTGGAGTTAAATAATTTAGTTTTGATCAGAATCATCCATAGAAAGAGATTAATAAACCACAAATGTTTGAACTGGAATCTTAATCCTGAAACAAGAGCTACAAATCTACAGAATTTTATAGCTAATTCACTGTCCAAACTTTTGTCTTCTCCTGTCTCTAGTCCACAGGAGGAACTCACAATTGAGAATTACTATTTTGAGGAGATCTACTTATCTTTTGTTTGTTTGTTTGTTTATGCATTTTTTTACCTGCAGACAAACTCATTTTAATTAATATTTATGAATAAAGGACTATGTGGATGCAAAGAAAAAAATGCTTGAATGGAATGGAATGGAATGGCATAGAATAGAATAGAATAGAATAGAATAGAATAGAATAGAATAGAATAGAATAGAATAGAATAGAATAAACCAGGTTGGAAAAGACTTTTGAGGTCGTTGAGTCCAACCTATCATCCAACACTACCTAAACAACTAAACCATGCAACCAAGCACTCCATCAAGTCTCCTCCTAAACACCTCCACTGATGGTGACTCCACCACCTCCCTGGGCAGCCCATTCCAATGGGCAATCACTCCTGCTGTGTAGAATTTCTTCCTAACCTCCAGCCTAAACCTCTCCTGGTGCAGCTTGACACTGTGTCCTCTTGTCCTGGTGCTGATTGCCTGGGAGAAGAGACCAACCTCCTCCTGTCTACAACCTCTCTTCAGGTAGTTGTAGAGAGCAAGAAGGTCTCCCCTGAGCCTCCTCTTTTCCAGGCTGAGCAACCCAGCTCCCTTAGCCTCTCCTCATAAGGCTTGTGTTCCAAACCCCTCAACAACTTTGTTGCCCTTCTCTGACATGTTCCAGCAACTCAACATCTTTCCCAAACTGAGGGGCCCAGAACTGGACACAGGACTCAAGCTGTGTGAGGTGAATTAGAAGGATGTACAAATTGAATTATATGGATTCCAAAATGTAATCTTTGTTAGTTACACTTGTGAGCACAGATAAATTGCTTTGAAATGTATCAGGTGAAATCTTACTTTTAATTTACATAAGCAAACACTTTAGAAGATTGCCTCCACCAGATGTGTGAAGTTTAGTCTTCCCTAAGATTAAATAAAATGCAAATACAGCCAGCTTTCATCACCTTCTGTAAACATTAAAATTAAGATAGCAGGAACAGAAAAAAATAAAATACTTACATTTTTGAGCACTTTCATTTTCACCCTGAGCCTAGGATGAGTGGTATCACGCCATCATGTGTCTTGCTTAGAGAGCCTTTAAATACAATGGAGTATGGTAACTCTCAAGTTCAACTGAAATTTATTCTCTCCTGAGGATTCAATCACCAGTTGATTTAATGTTGCCTGTTTAATCATATTATAAACTACTTCAACAAGATGCTTATGTAATTGCCTCCTTAGCAGAAAAGGATAAAAAGCAGATCTTGCAATTTCGGTGGCATTACACAGGATATTACACCGGATACACCAAAAAGGGATGTCAGCATTTTCATTATCAACCCCTATTTTCAAGAATTAAAAACATGCCCATAACAGTACTCTGCTCATTCAAAATTCCCAACCAAACTCCCATATTGGGAATAAACTTCCTTTCCTGCTTCTCTCCATGTACATGCTACATCCTTTAATTTATAATGCCTTTCTTTTTTTTTTTTTTTTGCTGATGGGGAGAGAGTGAGAGAGAGAAGGGGCAGGAGAATCATGGAATCATAGAATCAGTAAGGTTGGAAAAGACCTCAAAGATCATCAAGTCCAACCTGTCACCCAACTCCTCATGACTACTAAACCATGGCACCAAGTGCCACATCCATTCCTTTTAGAACACCTCCAGGGACTGTGACTCCACCACCTCCCTGGTCAGCCCATTCCACTGGCCAATTATTCTTTCTGTAAAGAACTTTCTCCTCACCTTGAGCCTAAACTTCCCCTGATGCAGCTTGAGACTGTGTCACAGAATCACAGAATCACTGAATCACCAAGGCTGGAAGAGAGCTCAAAGATCATCAAGTCCAAGCTGTCACCACAGACCTCATGGCTAAACCATGGCACCAAGTGTCACATCCAATCCCATCTTGAACACCTCCAGGGATGGTGACTCCATCATCTCCCTGGGCAGCATATTCCAAGAGTTAAAACTCTCTCTGTGAAGAACTTTCTCCTCACCTTGATCCTAAACTTCCCCTGGTGCAGCTTGAGACTGTCCTTTGGTTCTGGTGCTGGTTGCCTGGGAGAAGAGACCAATCCCCACCTGGCTACAACCTCCCTTCAGGTAGTTGTAGACAGCAAGAAGGTCTCCCCTGAGCCTCCTCTTCTCCAGGCTAAACTACCCCAGCTCGCTCAGCCTCTCATCATAGGGCTGTGCTCCGGACCTCTCGCCAGCCTCATTGCCCTTCTCTGGACATGTACAAGAGTCTCTTTGTCCTTCTTAAATTGAAGGGCCCAGAACTGGACACAGGACTCAAGGTTTGGACTAACCAGTGCTGAGTCCAGGGGCAGAATGACTTCCTGCTCCTTCTGGCTGTTCATCCATATCCACTGTTTATTGAGCAGCAGCTACTGGATGTAAAATTTTGTCTTTATAGCTATCACTAAGGGTATTTGTGTATCCTGATACTATTAATATTTTCTTATAAAGAAACTGAAAAATTAGGGGCCACTTAGAATAAGGTCAAATAGTTGAGTGGAGATGAATTGATCAGGTGTGTCATTCAATACGTGTAGCTTTCCTGTCCAGTAATGGACTAAATACATTATTCTCATTTGGAAAAGGAAAATTGTAGGAAGCAAACACTTCATATACTTCTTTCTATATGTTTTTTGGGGTCCCAAATTCTCTTTTTCCTGTTAGTGCATTGCAATGAATGTCTGTTCTGCTTCTTCAGGTATGTGAAATACTTAAAATTATGACTGATGAAACATTTTTTTGTTTTAGTAGAACACAATGGTTTGTGGTGGTGTATTTATTTGATTTCTTTTGTCATTTACTTTAGTTACTTTCTCTTTAGGAACTAGGATGGCAAGTGAGGTACCAGTGAAGTGAGATGAGAAAGACAGACAAGGTAGCAATGAATCTGGAGGGAACCTTCATTGAATGAGACACCTCACATGCTCTGAGACATTGCCAAGCCTGGAAGGAAGGAATCTGTGAATCACTGAAAAAAATATTTGTCAGCCCCTGGGGAAGATCTGGTTTTCATTGGCAAAACAAGGGTGAGAACATCTGTCTCTGTTATTAGGCCTCAGAAGCAAATCTTCTTGTCAGAGTTTCTTTTCATCAAATCTGGACTTTTATTCAATTATTAGCGGTCCCATCTCCTGTGCTCTGGAAAGATCTTAGAAAACAAACAAACAAACCCACACTGGAATAACATCTGTTTGGTGGGGGTGTGAGAATCACATAACTCAATCAGATCCTATTGCATTTTCCTCTCCTTGCATTCAGCAGACTTATCTGACAAACCTGTCCTGCCTTTCTTCCTAAATGCTTCTACAACATGCAGTTGATTCCAGCTTCCTCTTTCACTAGTGAATTCAGCAGGAGCAGGGAGGTCATTCTGTCCCTGTACACTGCACTGGTTTGGCCACACCTTGAGTCCTGTGTCCAGTTCTGGGCCCCTCAGTTTAGGAAGGATGTTGACTTGCTGGAACGTGTGCAGAGGAGGTTAGTGAGGGGTTTGGAACACAAGGCCTATGAGGAGAGGCTGGGGGAGCTGGGGTTGCTTAGCCTGGAGAAGAGGAGACTCAGGGGAGACCTTCTTGATCTCTAAAACTACCTGAAGGGAGGTTGTGGACAGGAGGAGGTTGGTCTCTTCTCCCAGGTAACCAGCACCAGAACAAGAGGACACAGTCTCAAGCTGCACCAGGAGAGGTTTAGGCTGGAGGTTAGGAAGAAATTCTACACAGAGAGAGTGATTGCCCATTGGAATGGACTGCCCAGGGAGGTGGTGGAGTCACCATCATTGGAGGTGTTCAGGAGGAGACTTGATGGGGTGCTTGGTTGCATGGTTTAGTAGATTAGGTGGGTTGGATAATAGGTTGGACGCGATGATCTTGAAGGTCTCTTCCAACATGTTCTGTTCTATTCCATTCTATTCCATTCTATTCTATTCTATTCTATTCTATTCTATTCTATTCTATTCTATTCTATTCTATTCTATTCTATTCTATTCTATTCTATTCTATTCTATTCTATTCTATTCCATTCCATTCCATTCCATTCCATTCCATTCCATTCTATCATACTCTCTTTCTTCTAAGAACTTCCTCTATTTATATATTGCCCAGCCTGCAGCTGATTCTGACAATATCTTGAAAGAGTCTGCAATGCCAAGTAGCCCTTGACAACAACTGTCCATAAAGGTCTTGAGGAGGCCAGCAGTGAAACCCCTCAGTTCTGCTTCTTCAATTTCCTGTAGTCCACATGTGGTGCACACAACTCCTGAACTGTTTCTCGTTCTGTAAAGATGCCTTCAATGATTCTAAAACAGTCTTTGACTCAGTGTGTAAACATTTATTTAATGCAAAATATCCTCAGTGAAAATTTCCTATATTCTCTAAGTTCCTATAAGACCAAAGAGGGGTTGAAGAATATCTTCTGTTCTGCAATTCTGTTCCCCTGAAAGTCAGAAAGTGTTTGGTTTTGGTAGACTCAAGCTGAAGGGCATGTTCTAAGTTGATATTCTCATAAGCATCTGAACAAAAGTGTATGTCTTCACAGTTCTGACTGTCTGAGTACCTGCAGCCTGCCCATTCATACCTAGTGTAAGGTAAGGGTTCTGATTCTTTTGTTTGATTCGGGTGTTTGATGCTTTTAAGTTCAGTTTAATACAATAATACAATACAATACAATAGACCAGGTTGGAAGAGACCTTCAAGATCATCGCGTCCAACCCATCAACCAATCCAACCCACCCAACAACTAGACCATACAGCCAAGCACCCCATCAAGTCTTCTGAACACCTCCAGTGAAGGTGACTCCACCACCTCCACAGGTAGCCGATTCCAATGGGCAATCACTCTCTCCGTGTAGAACTTCTTCCTAACATCCAGCCTAAACCTCCCCCTGGCGCAGCCTGAGACTGTGTCCTCTTGTTCTGGTGCTGGCTGCCTGGGAGAAGAGGCCAACCTCTGCCTGGCTACAACCTCCCTTCAGGTAGTTGTAGAGAGCAATAAGGTCACCCCTCAGTCTCCTCTTCTCCAGGCTAAGCAACCCCAGCTCCCTCAGCCTTTCCTCATAGGGCTTGTGTTTCAAACCCCTCCCCAGATTTGTTGCCCTTCTCTGGACATGCTCCAGTAACTCAACATCCTTCCCAAACTGAGGGGCCCAGAACTGGACACAGGACTCAAGGTGTGGCCTAACCAGTGCAGTGTACAGGGGTAGAATGACCTCCCTGCTCCTGCTGGCCACACTGTTCCTGATGCAAGCCAGGATGCCATTGGCCCTCTTGGCTGCCTGGGCACACTGCAGGCTCATGTTCAGCCTACAATCAACCATTACCCCCAGGTCCCTCTCTGCCTGGCCACTCTCCAGCCACTCTGACCCCAGCCTGTAGCACTGCTTGGGGTTGTTGTGGCCAATGTGCAGAACCCGGCACTTGGATGTGTTCAATCTCATGCCATTGGACTCTGCCCATCTGTCCAGCCTGTCGAGGTCCCTCTGCAAAGCCTCTCTGCCCTCCAGCAAATCAACTGCTGCCCCCAGCTTGGTGTCATCTGCAAATTTACTGATGATGGACTCAATGAAGTTTGAGTTTCCTGAATATCCTTTTCTATAATGATTTACAGTACAGAGGTTTCAGGTGAGGCTGTGAGGTCAGCCTCACATCCATCCATGGAAAGATATGGAGCAACTTATCCTTGGCACTGTCTTTAGGCATATTGAGGACAAGAGAGTCATTAGGAGCAGTCAACATGGTTTTACAAACAGGAAGTCATGTGTGATCCAACTGATAGCCTTTTATGAGGACATAATCAGGTGGGTAGATGATGGTAGAGAAGTAGATGTGGCTTATCTTGGTTTCAGTAAGGCATTTGACACTGTCTCCCACAATATCCTTGCAGCTAAGCTGAGGCAGTGTGGTCTGGACGATCAAGTAGTGAGATGGATTGAGAACTGGTTGAAGGGAAGAAATCAGAGAGTTGTGGTCAATGGGACAGAGTCTAGGTGGAGGCCTGTATCCAGTGGAGTCCCTCAGGAGTCAGTACTGGGACCTGTGCTGTTCAATATATTCATTGATAACCTGGATGAGGGAACAGAGAGTGCTGTCAGCAAGTTTGCTGATAACACAAAACTGGGTGGAGTGGCTGACAGAACAGAGGGTTGTGCTGCCACAGGCTGGAGAGCTGGGCAGGGAGAAATTTAATGAAGTTCAACAAGGGCAAGTGTAGAATCTTGTACCTGGGAAAGAATAACCCCATGTACAAGTACAGGTTGGGGACTGACCTGTTGGAGAGCAGTGAAAGGGAAAAGGCCTTGGGGGTTCTAGTGCATGGAAGGTTGACCATGAAGCAGCAATGTGCTCTTGTGGCCAAGAAGGTCAATGCTGCCCTGGGTCGTATTAGAAGGGGTGTGGTCAGTAGATTGAGAGAGGTTCCCCTCCCTCTCTACTCTGCCCTGGTGAGGCCACATCTGGAATATTTTATCCAGTTCTGGCTCCCATCAGTTCAAGAAGGACAGGGAAGTGCTTGAGAGAGTCCAGCACAGAGCCACAAAAATGATTAAGGGAGTGGAACATCTTCCTTATGAGGAGAGACTGAGGGAGCTGGGGCTCTTCAGCTTGGAGAGGAGGAGACTGAGGGGTGACCTCGTTATTATTTATTAATATGTAAATGGTGAGTGCCAAGAAGATGGAGCCAGGCTCTTCTCAGGGATGCCCAATGACAGGACAGGTGGCAATGGAAGTTGAGGCATTGGAAGTTCCATGGAAATAGGGGGAAGAATTATTTTGCTGTGAGGGTGACAGAACACTGAAACAGGCTGCCCATGGGGGGTTGTGGAGTCTCTGGAGATATTCAAGACCCAGCTGGTTGTGTTTGTGTGTGATCTGGTATAGGTGATCCTTCTCTGGCAGGGGAGTTGGACTAGATGAACTTTTGAGGTACCTTCGAGCCCTTAATGTTCTGTGATTCTGTGATTTGCTGGACAGTCCTACTAGCACTGCTTAAGCCTTGAGATTCATAGACATTCTGGTGGGAGCAAAGTTTCTCTTCAGCTTGCTGGCATTTTTTTCATGCAAGTTCCTTCTTACTTTTCTGTGTTAGCCTGTGAAGTCAGTAAGAATATCCCTTCATATAGGAGACATCCATCCATTGATTATCCAACAAATTGTCTTCTGTTAAGTGGTATGAGTCCATGGCAGGATTTTTTTTTTCACTCTTATTTCCATTACAAAGAGAAGCTAATGGAGCTTAGAGGTTTTCCAACATTTGATTCTACATGATAATCATAAATATGATGGCAGCTTAATGAGGAAGATCTTCTCAACAGAGCGATCTGATGAATACATTTTATCATGCTTCTTAGTACTCCATAGTGCTTCACAGTCCATCAGACAGAGGGGACAACAATGCTTTTCCCAGCATTATTGTCATATCTCAGGAGTAAAAGTCATAGAGTATGTGATTAAAAAAGTAAAGAAGAAAAAATAAGTTTGACTTTGATATCAGTGGTGGAGTCACCATCATTGGAAGTGTTCAGGAGGAGACTTGATGGGGTGCTTGGTGCCATGGTTTAGTTGTTTAGGTGGGTTGGATTGGTTGATGGGTTGGACGCGATGATCTTGAAGGTCTCTTTCAACCTGGTGTATTGTATTGTATTGTATTGTATTGTATTGTATTGTATTGTGTTGTATCAATCATCAAGTACCATTTACAGAAACAGATTGTTCTCTCTGCCCAGCTTCTACCTGCAGCCATGGTAGTGCTCAGTGCTTTATGAAACACTGATTATACTGTTACTTTAGTGAAGCAACAATAGTGCCATTACACATTTAAGTACTATTTTAGATGCAATGCCTCTGACATGTGTAGTCTATCCTCTTGGACGCTACCACATTCTTAGCTCAATGGCTTCTATTATAGCAGTGCTGTTTTGTTCTCATGTGCTGCTATAAGGACAGAAGACTATGAGGTAAGAGAATTAGAAAGGTTGTGTTCACTGAAGACATAACATTAGGCAAGGCAGGAACAAGGATTAGTTGGAGACTAATGCAGGTTTCCTGAATACAAAAGCACTGCCCTTCCTCGAAAGATGGAGCTGTTGAAACAATTTTTGCAGTGAGTTACATCATGCAACTAACCTCTGCAGCCTGCAAGCCAACAGAACATATGGCCTATTGAATTTAATGTGAGTCTTGCAGCTGAAAAACCTACACAGAGCTTTGAAAATTTACTGCTACATGCCTGACTTTTACTCATAAAAGAGAAGGTTGGAATTAAAGTTAATTCTTTACTGTAGATTTGTCCCTAAGAATCCCTCAGTAAGCTGTAGTTTACAAGGGGAAGACTTGTTAAGTCCGAAGTCTGCAAGCCAGCAAACAATAGCCCAGCAATGCCGAGTCAGAAATCTGCATAGCAGCCAAAAAAACACCTGCTTTATATGCTGTGTGCTCTCCTTGCTTGAGACATAAAACCAGTCCCCCACTGAAGAGTGATAAACTGCAAAAATAAAATACAATGGCTGTAGTCTGAGGAAGTCTGTGAAAAGTCAAAGTCTACACAGAGCACCCTGGAAAAGTCACTTCTGGCAATGGAAAAAATAACTGAGGAAAGTTAGGTGGGCTGTCAGTAACTCTTAATTTTTGCAAGCAATCCATAGTTCAGGATGGTAAAATGTAAATTCTGCTGTGGGTGATGAAAATGCAGAGGCCATCTACAAACACCTTAAGGACTGTGGCCTTCCACTCACACGGTTAAGAGTTTAGGGAAACTGTTTCTTCAGACCAAGTCATTTCTCTCTGTCACCTTCTCCAACCCAAAAGATGCCCTGCATTTAACCCTACAGGTTTCAAATGTCTTACCAGAGGCACTGCATCTGTCAAGTAGTGCATTAATAAAGACAGATTTTAAATACCCATGGCCCTGGGGTACGTACAACATGGCTGACCTACTTGTTTTATTAGAGCAATGCACAACACTATCTGCAGTAGAAGCAACAATTTCTCATTTAGTCCTTTTTTTCATTTTTTTATTATGCTTAGTGTCTCTGGAAAAAAGTCCAATTTAGTCCTCAACTCTAAATAAGCAACAAATATAATAAAAGGTCTGGAGAAATTTATTAATCCTTTCTTCAGAAGCCAGCATACAAAAATCAGTGGAAAAGCTGTGCCAGTGACTGCATTTAAGAATGAGCAGGATACAGTTAAATTCATTAGCCAAGGCAAGCATTTCTGTCTTCTGTCTGATCACCAAGCTATTCTTCTATGATCAGGTGACTGCCTGGTGGGTGTGGGGAAGGCTGTGGATGTAGTCTACCTGGACCTCAGCAAGGCCTTTGACACCGTCCCCCACAGCAAACTCCTGGCCAAGCTGGCAGCCTGTGGCTTGGACAGCAGCACTCTGTGCTGGGTTAGGAACTCGCTGGAGGGTCGACCCCAGAGAGTGGTGGTGAATGGTGCCACATCCATTGGCAGCCAGGCACTAGTGGTGTCCCCCAAGGATCAATGCTGGGCCCCATGCGGTTCAATAATTTTATTGATGATCTGGATGAGGGCATTGAGTCCATCATCACTAAGTTTGCAGATGACACCAAGCTGGGGGCAGGTGTTGATCTGTTGAGGGTAGAAGAGCTCTGGACCTTTTCAGGCTGGACAGATGGGCAGAGTCCAAGTGCATGTGTAGTGGGTTGAAGCAGCCCCCTCCCCACCACGGGCAAAATAAAAAACTCAGACAAACGGATTGCAAAAGTGATGGAAAGTTTAAATGAAAAGCAGTGAATGTTTACAGAGAGCCAGAAACAGAGTGACAAAAGAAATCCCAAAACAGTCACAGAAAGATCCCATCCCCACCTGGGGGTACATCCAAGACCCCCAGGGCTCCTTCTTCCCCCTCCCCATTGCTAGTCTAGTCTCAGCTGGCCAGATCTGAGACTGCCCATCCCCCCGTGGCCTTGGGCCTAGCCAGGCCCATGGCCGGGAGAGAATACCTCCCCCAGTTACCGGGTGACGGCGAGGAAGAAAGAGGAGGTGCTTAGACCTCGCACTGGATCTTATAGTGGTGCAGAGAATTATGGTAGAAATACCCAGTTTCCTGTGTCCACCCACTGGGCTGGACCTCTGGACACAGGAAGTACCTCATGGAGCAGAGGGCACCCAGCCCAAACTGCAACAGCATGAGATTGAACACATCTAAGTGCAGGGTTCTACACAATGGCCACAGAAACCCCATGCAGTGCTACAGGCTGGGGTCAGAGTGGCTGGGGAGTGGCCAGGCAGAAAGGGACCTGAGGGTACTGGTTTATAGTAGGTTGAACATGAGCCAGCAGTGTCCACAGGTGGCCAAGAAGGCCAATGGCATCCTGACATATATCAGGAAGAGTGTGGCCAGCAGCAGCAGAGAAGTCATTCTGCCCTTGTATTCAGCACTGGTCAGGCCACACCTTGAGTCCTGTGTCCAGTTCTGGGCTCCTCAATTTAGGAAAGATGTTGAATTGCTAGAACGTGTCCAGAGACGGGCAACAAGGCTGGACTCGATGGTCTTCGAGGTCTCTTCCAACCTTGGTGATACTGTGATACTGTAACAAAGCTGGGGAGGGGTTTGGAGCACAAGCCCTCTGAGGAGAGGCTGAGGGAGCTGGAGTTGCTTAGCCTGGAGAAGAGGAGGCTCAGAGGAGATCTTATTGCTGTCTACAACTACCTGAAGGGAGGTTGTAGCCAGGTGGGGGTTGGTCTCTTCTCCCATGTAACCTGTGACAAAACAAGAGGACTCAGTCCCAAACTGCACGAGGGGAGGTATAGGCTGGAAGTTAGGAAGAAATTCTTCCCAGAAAGAGTGATTGGCCATTGGAATGTGCTGCCCAGGGAGGTGGTGGAGTCACCACCCCTGGAGGTGTTTAAGAGGAGACTGGATGGGGCACTTGGTGCCATGGTTTAGATGATTAGATAGTGTTGGGTAATAAGTTGGACTTAATGATCTTGAAGGTCTTTTCCAACCTGGCTAATTCTGTATTCTGATTTCTCCATGTATTCTCCCATAAAGTGCCCACCCCCACAGATTTTTCTTCCATTTTGTAATGATTATTTTTAGTGTTATTTTTAAACTAATGTTTTAAAATATCTTGCTTTTGAAATAGTAGCTCTTCTCTTGTCTTGTTTGATACTTTTAATATGATTTCCAAATACTGAGTTTTCTCTCAAGGTGCTAAATTTTTCCTATCCTCACCTCTTGAGAAAAGATTATCATGTTTGCAAAGCCTCCTTTCCCCCATTACACCAAAAAGCACCAAAAATTTTTGAGCAAAGTCTATTAGAAATTAATTCCATCTTTTTCCCAGTGCTATGAAAGATATTTCAGTTGTAGCTAATTTAACATCTAATTATACTACTTGACTATAAAAACTTCAGAATTAACCAAAAAGTAAGCTTTTTCTGCTCTGTGAAATAGATTATTTTTCCAGATATTTAAAAGTTGAGTGCACTACCAATGTGTTGCTTCTCCTTTTTTTCCCCACTAGAGTTCTTTCTAAACTTAATTGGAAAAGGAAATAAATAAATAAATAACTACTGCCCTATGAGGAGAGGCTGAGGGAGCTGGGGTTGCTTAGCCTGGAGAAGAGGAGGCTCAGGGAGGCTGTAGAGAGGTGGGGGCTGGTCTCTTCTCCCAGGCAACCAGCACCAGAACAAGAGGACACAGTCCCAAACTGCACCAGGGGAGGTTTAGGCTGGATGTTAGGAAGAAATTCTTCATAGAGAGAGTGATTGCCCTTTGAATGTGCTGCCCAAAGAGGTGGTGGAGTCACCATCATTGGGGTGTTTAGGAGGAGACTGGATGGGGTGCTTGTTTACATGGTTTAGTTGATTAGATGGTATTGGATGATGGGTTGGACACGGTGATCCAACCTATTCTATTCTATTCTATTCTATTCTATTCTATTCTATTCTATTCTATTCTATTCTATTCTATTCTATTCTATTCTATTCTTATTCTACTCTACTCCTATTCTACTCGTATTCTATTCTATTCTATTCTATTCTATTCTATTCTATTCTATTCTATTCTATTCTATTCTATTCTATTCTATTCTACCCTATCCTATCCTATCCTTAACATGGAAAGTTAAAATTTGCAAGCTCTTTAGAGCCGAAAACAAACATTGGCATTCATCACACCTTCTTTATTAGGACCTTTGGGTGTTATAGCAAGATAAATGCAAAAAGATAATGCAAGGGATGGCAGCATCTTGCTGGAGGCAACTCCTTATTATTTCTGTGGAAGGAGGGCTTATCAGGACTGTGAAAGCACCTATATGTTCTGTGGTTTAAAATAAGGTTTTGTAGTGAATTTTGATTAGCAAGTGCTGGAGTTAAGGGTATACATTTTACAAAGTTAATTGATATGTCCCTGTTCTCATGTTCCCCCTCTCTCTGTGCCTGTTATTGACCTGATAAAAAACAATAAAATTGTCACAAGTTTGTAAATACAAAGCAAAAAATAGAATGTTGCCTCTTGGGCTCTCACCAAAGACCAGCTCACACCACGTGTTCTAATGGGAGGTAAATGAGCAATGAATTAAAACTCAATAACAAATATGTGATGAACTAAGGACAGCATATATCAATAATTGCACTCAAGCTCTGTGGAAATGATAATGTCCTAGGTTGTAGCA
Source organism: Picus viridis (assembly GCA_033816785.1). Taxonomy (NCBI): domain Eukaryota; kingdom Metazoa; phylum Chordata; class Aves; order Piciformes; family Picidae; genus Picus; species Picus viridis. The sequence goes on along the minus strand of CM066566.1, from coordinate 84,169,995 downwards.
GAAGACAATTTGCTGCGGTATTTTGTGAACAGAGCTATCCTGTGGGATCAGGCTGAAGAGGACATTTCAGGGGGATGAAGAGAGCAGGAGAAAGAGCAGTGTGATTCATGTTTGGCATCTCAAGTGGAGGATAGAGCACAAGGATTGAATAATGAAACAAAGACAAGATATTCAGCATGCCAGGAAGGTTTCTGTTAGAGAGCTGTTAGAATTATTTAAAAAGGTTAGTCTATGAATAAACATGCTTCATCAAGGTCTCTTACACATGCAAAGGGAGATGCTAATGAATAATAAAAGAGTAATGGGGACTGGCAAAGAAATTAATGTTAATCTTATCCAAAGCAGATACAAATTAATATTGGAGAAACATTTTTGTAATCACTTCTCAAGGCAAAAATTCAATTAATGTGACTGAATCAATATTTCAAACCTCAGTCCCTTGAAAGTATACTTGTCTCTTTTCATATCAGCACGCTCTCCTGTGTGATCAGCCTGTGCTACTCAAGTCAATACATGGACAGACTTCCTAATGGTCTATTTTTGAGACATTTGGTCCAGTTCTATAAACTCCAATGCTGTATTTCAAACTTGCCTCAGGATGTATTACAGTTAGGAGAGCTCAGTTTACATAGAGCAATTACTGGATGGAAAATAGGTATTTGAGCCAAGGAGAGTTTTGCCTTGAGCTTCAGATTTTTAAGTTGTTTTGTACTTTTCTTTCAAAGATTAGCTAGTACCCTTTCTTCATACAGGATGACATGTCAGTGTATACAATGTTACACATCAGACTGCACAGTAAAGACATCATTTGTATCTTGAAAGGGCCCAGGACAGAAAAGAAATCAAAATCTTCACCTCACCACTTTTCTCTTCAGACAAAAAAAAAACACCAACTAACAGTTGTATTTGTCTCAAAATTATTGCTGCATGGGTCACCTAATGGATCTTTGGTAGGAAACCTTTCTCTTTACATGGCAATAGAGGAGGAGACTGGATGGAGTGCTTGGTGCCATGGTTTAACTGATTAGATGGTCTTAGATGATAGGTTGGACTCAATGATCTTGAAGGTCTTTTCCAACCTGACTTATTCTATTCTATTCTATTCTATTCTATTCTATTCTATTCTATTCTATTCTATTCTATTCTATTCTATTCTATTCTATTCTATTCTAAACTTGCACAGCAAAGACATCTTCACAAAGATCACAGGAAGTACAAACTTAGTGATGAACCTCTAGGAGGAAAAAAAAACAAACAACATGCCACAAAAAAAAACCCAAACCAGCAACAAACACACACAAAAAAACCCAACCCACCAAAATTCCAACCAAACAGTATCACAGTATCACAGTATAACCAAGGTTGGAAGAGACCCCAAGGATCATCAAGTCCAACCCGTCCCAACAGACCTCACAACTAGACCATGGCACCAAGTGCCATGTCCAGTCTCCTCTTGAACACCTCCAGGGACGGCGACTCCACCACCTCCCGGGCAGCCCATTCCAATGACGAATGACTCGCTCAGTGAAGAACTTCCTCCTCACCTCGAGTCTAAACCTCCCCTGGCACAGCTTGAGACTGTGTCCCCTTGTTCTGGTGCTGGTTGCCTGGGAGAAGAGACCAACCCCCTCCTGTCCACAACCACCCTTCAGGTAGTTGTAGAGGGTAATGAGGTCACCCCTGGTCCTTCTCTTCTCCAGGCTAAACCAACCAAATGAAAGAACAACCCCCTACAAAGTGATTCCCTGTTTCCATTACATTGTTTTTTCTCTTCTCATTGGTAAAGCCACTAGATAAGAGAGAGACTAGAGAGAGACTTGGGGGTGCTGGTGGAAGAGAAGCTCAACAGGAGCTCTCAATGTGTACTTGCAGACCGGAAAGCCAATCAGATCCTGGGCTGCATCAAGAGAAGTGTGGCCAGCAGGTCAAGGGAGGTGCTTCTTCCCCTCTACTCAGCTCTGGTGAGACCCCACCTGGAGTACTGTGTCCAGTTCTGGAGCCCCTATTACAGGAGGGATGTGGACGTGCTGGAAGGTGTCCAGAGAAGGGCCACGAGGATGATCAGAGGGCTGGAGCACCTCTCCTATGAGGACAGACTGAAGGAGTTGGGACTGTTCAGTCTGGAGAAGAGAAGGCTCCCAGGTGACCTCATTGTGGCCTTCCAGTACCTGAAGGGGCCCTACAGGAAGGCTGGGGAGGGACTTCTCAGGCTATCAGGTAGTGATAGGACTAAGGAGAATGGAATGAAGCTGGAGGTGGGGAGATTCAGGCTAGATGTGAGGAGGAAGTTCTTCACCATGAGAGTGGTGAAGCCCTGGAATGGGTTGTCCAGGGAGGTGGTTGAGGCCCCATCCCTGGAAGTGTTTAAGACCAGGCTGGACAAGGCTCTGGCCAGCCTGATGCAGTGCAGGGTGTCCCTGCCCATGGGGGGTTGGAAGTAGATGATCCTTGTGGTCCCTTCCAACCCTGACTGATACTATGATACTATGATAAGGCTTTTTCATGTGGTAAGTGATCTTTCTGGTATACTCTGCAATATAAATGCCTGTCATATTTTGCTTAAGGTGTCAGAGAATTTGAAAAAGTTTATGAAACTTAATAATAGTATAGGAGCTCTGGTAGATTGTGCTGTTTATGTTGTAGTGCCTTGACAGTTTTATACAGAGGTTCTAAAGCTACAATCCTGTGATATATTGGAATTGTTTGAAGCATGGTGTGGTTGAAAAATAGTCTTGTGTGCTCTTGTTTTCAATACCAAACAGTGACCCACTCAGAATCATCCTATTGAAATAGCTGCATGGACAATCTTACTTCTGTACTTCTAATAGCTAGAATATCAGTCCCATAATGAAAGAAACATGAAATGGTTTCCATGCTGAATGAGCTCCCTAGAGATTCTGGGATTTGTCTCATTATATAAAGCTTTTCCATCACCGTTGCAATGCCCCTTCTCATCTTTGCTTCTCATTTGAGTGCAGAAATTTCTGTCAACAGCTTTAGTCTGACTAAACCAGAATAACCCTGAGAAGGGATATGCAGTAGATAAGATTACCTTTTTTTTTTCCCCTCTCACCATTTATGTATAAAATTATACAGTGCCCCTGTTTTAAAAAGGATTACTATAAAATGTGGACAGCATTCTGCTCTCTCATTAGAAGAGACAGACTACAATTTTATTTCTCTAAATAAGGCTGGGTTAGGCAAAGAGATCAGTAATTTCAATGCTGCTGCATTCACAATGAAAGAGAAATCATCACTTGTGTATTCTTATCAGAAGCCTTGGGTAACTTCAGCATTCAGTAGTGATCAGAATAATTCCTTGCATTCTGCAACCTACCTCATGCCTTATATGCAGGAAAGAATAGTAAAATAATGAATTAAAATAGATAATAAATAGAATAGAATAGAATAGAATAGAATAGAATAGAATAGAATAGAATAGAATAGAATAGAATAGAATAGACCAGACCAGGTTGGAAGAGAACTTCGAGATCATTGTGTCCAACCCATCATCCAACACCATCTAATCAACTAAACCATGTCACCAAGCACCCCACCCAGTCTCCTCCTAAACACCTCCAGTGATGGCAACTCCACCACCTCCCCAGGCAGCCCATTCCAATGGGCCACCACTCTCTCTATGAAGAATTTCTTCCTAACATCCAGTCTAAACCTCCCCTGGTGCAGCTTGAGACTGTGTCCTCTGGTACTGGTTGCCTGGGATAAGAGACCAGCCCCCACTTGGATGCAACCTCCCTTCACGTAGTTGTAGACAGCAATAAGGTTGCCCATGAGCCTCCTCTTCTCCAGGCTAAGCAACCTCAGCTCCCTCAGCTTCTCCTCATAGGGCTTGTGCTCCAAACCCTTCCCCAGCTTTGTTGCCCTTCTCTGGACACATTCCAGCAAGTCAACATCCTTCCTAAACTGAGGGGCCCAGAACTGGGCACAGTGCTCAAGGTGTGGCCTAACCAGTGCAGTGTACAGGGGGAGAATGATCTCCCTGCTCCTGCTCGCCACGCTGTTATTATCAAAACAATATTACAAAACAAATAATATATATATAAAAAAAACATTGTCAAAACAATATTACTTAAGGGAAAACTTTTAAGAAGAAAAACAAGCAGCAAACAAACAAAAATAACCCCAAACCAACAAACCAATCCTCTAGGTAATTTGAGGACAAGCCTTCCCCAAATACGAGCCAAGGAGAATCCTCAGCTCAGAAAGAAGCCACGAACTGTGAATTTCCTTGACAAAGGAGAAAAAGCTACCACATGCATCTATCCTTTCTAGATTTTTAGATCTCTGTGAAACTAAATTAACACAAGTATGATGATTGCAGGTTTGTGTCTTCCAGAGTTTGCAGCAGTAGGGTTGTGTATTTTAACTGTATAGAACAAATCGAAAGATACGGTGGCAGACTAATATTCTACAGACCTCAGTGTTTAGGTAACTAAAATCAGGTGCTACAACACATAACTCAGAAAAGCTTTGATTTTGGAAGTTTTCATGTTGGATCTAGCCCTTAGGTCACCAAATTACAGAATCACAGACCAGTAGGGGTTGAAAGGGACATCTGAAGAACATCCAGTCCAACTGCCTTGTGTTATGGAGTCAGGTTTAAAACCCGGGTCATTTATCTTGCCCTGTAGATAGTGGGATGGAAGTGTGATTCCTTCCTGTCTCTGGGAAGAGTATGGTCAGATTGGATTTGCCTGGCATCAAAGACCCTTCAAGGTTAAGTAATTACATTTTTGATGGTACTTCTAGCTCAAGGTTGAGTGTTACTCTGTGTTAGTGCAGAGCACTGAAAAATGAGCTACACAGGTGGAATCAGATTGCAAAGAGGGGAAAAAAACATATTCAAATATCTCTTTGTCTGAAACATATACAACCATTAGCCCTCAACAGTTAATCACTGTTAAATTTATAGGCAGTTCAGACTCTAACACATCAGAATCCAATATTGCCAAATTTAGTCCAACATTAAGGTATGCTACTCAGAAACCTATTCTGCATTTTAATATGTCCTCTTCTTTTACTTTGTTGAGAATACTGCTATGTCTTTCACACCGCAGTACTATTCCTCAGTCGTTGCTATCTATCATGATATTGCAAGCTAAATCCCCATTCAGCTGCTAAGAACAGTTTGCCCTAAGACATTTTTCCTGCAATTATTATCAAGTCCCAGAAACCATGAGAACTAGCAGAGTTTTCATAGAAACATAGCAATTAATTCGGTTTGGAACAATGACAAAAGCATTTGGAAATGTCTGAAAGAGGCTAATATAGAAATAGCTTATTTGCAATAATACCACATTTTAGGGGCCTCTCTGCCAGTAACCAGTTTGCTCTGATAATTTCACAGAGCTAAATCTATTGAATATTGCTCAGTGAGTTTAGGCTCTGACTGCAATTAACCAGCTTAAACAATATGATGCCTGGGAGATAAAAGATTTTTCCTATTCCTATCCAGTTACTCAGGGGAAAACTGACAGCCAAACCCACAAAGCCACACAAATCAAAACCCCAAACAAAGAAACAAAATTAAACCAGAAGTAAAAAGAAAAATTACTCTTCCTAGAATATACTATAATGTCACTTAAAATACAGACTTATGTTGAGCCTATTTCTGTCACTGGAAGAAGAGTAATTTTACTGGTTTACTTAGCTGCATTAAATATTGGAGATATTTGCCTCAAAGAAGGAAATAAAAATCAATCTAAAGCTCTGTTTTCCCAGTTCTTTGTGAATTTGTCTTGATTTACCTGTATCCATCTGCTCCTCTGGGCTAGCTGCAGAGTGCTGATAATCCTAGGGAAGTTAGTGAGAGGTGATTGGCTTTGCATGTTTTCAGAAATTGCAGACAATTTTCATCCTGATGTCCTGGATGAACTGGACTATGCAAGCTATTTATAATATTTTTCAGGTCCTTTACATTTTCCTCCTTTTCTGCTCAAGATCTGTGAAAAAATATTTAAAGGCATAGCCTAAAACGGTCACCCTTTTGCATTCCCTCAAGAGACTGCAATTCACAGACTGAAAAACAGTAACTTGAGGTACCCTTTTTTCTTATGAAGTTGAAAGAAGTACCTCAGTTGGATTGCAAAGGGTGATGTAGTTCACTAGAAGTGACCTTGACAAGCTGAACAGATGGACAGAGTCCAAGGGCATGAGATTTAACACATCTAGGTGCCGGGTTCTGCACATTGGCCACAGTAACCCCATGAAAGCTACAGGCTGGGGTCAGAGTGGCTGGAAAGTGGCCAGGCAGAGAGGGACCTGGGGGTACTTGTTGATAGTAGACTGAACATGAGCCAGCAGTGTGCCCAGGTGGCCAAGAAGGCCAATGGCATGCTGGCCAGGATCAGGAACAGTGTGACCAGCAGGAGCAGAGCGGTCATTGTGCCCCTCGACTCAGCACTGGTTAGGCCACACCTTGAGTCCTATGTCCAGTTCTGGGTCCCTCAGTTTAGGAAAGATGTTGAGTTGCTGGTCAAGTCCAGAGAAGGGCAATGAAGTTGGTGAGGGGTATGGAGCACAAGCCCTATGAGGAGAGGCTGAAGGAGCTTGGGTTACTTAGCCTGGAGAAGAGGAGGCTCAGAGGAGACCTTCTTGCTGTCAACACCTCCCTGAAGGGAGGCTGTAGCCAGATGGGGTTTGGTCTCTTCTCCCAGGTAACCAGCACCAGAAAAAGAGGACACAGTCTCAAGGTGCACCAGGGGATGTTTAGGCTGGATGTTAGGAAGAAATTCTTTCCAGAAAGGGAGATTTGCCATTGGAATGGGCTGCCCAGAAAGGTGGTGGAGTCACCATCACTGGAGGTGTTTAAGAAGAGACTGGATGGGGTGCTTGGTGCCATGGTTTAGTTGATTAGATAGTGTTGGACTCGATGATCTCGAAAGTCTTTTCCAACCTGGTTAATTCTATTCCATTCCATTCCATTCCATTCCATTCCATTCCATTCCATTCCATTCCATTCCATTCTATTCTATTCTATTCTATTCTACCCTACCCTACCCTACCCTACCCTACCCTACCCTACCCTACCCTACCCTACCCTACCCTACCCTATCCTATCCTATCCTATCCTATCCTATCCTATCCTATCCTATCCTATCCTATCCTATCCTATCCTATCCTATCCTATCTGAAAAAGTGATTGCTTCATACTTATTTAATCTCAGGCCAATGGTATGGAATCCTTTCATGATTCATATACATAAATGGACATTGCCATCACGTGCTGTACACAATCTGTGTCTGTATTAGAAGAACTTGTAAGGATATAGTTATCTTAATAACTGTAGAGTGAATCCAGACAGCTAGGTTAGTAGACAGTCTTTTGTAGGCATTTGAAGTTAGCTTGCAAAGCAACACCATGTGACTGGTTTCCCTGCAAACTATGAGCATTGTGGCTCCCTTCTTAAGTACTGTGATCACTAAATGCAGAAGCAACTCAATGTTATTAACCATTTAGCTAACTTAAGTGTATTTGTGACACTGGTTTAACCTTTCTCAGACCTATACTTAAACAGCAAACATGCTTGCAACTTGAATTAGATGTCTGTATTAATCCCTTTGCAAACTGAAGAAAGATCAAAGAAACCTTAGGAACACCACAAAAATAACAATGGACAACATTTTTAATGTTATTTGTCAGAGTTACATAAAGATGTCAACATGAATTTTCAAATATAGCAAATTAGATGGCTAACTCACAGTATCACAGTATCACCAAGGTTGGAAGAGACCTCAAAGATCATAGAGTCCAACCTCTCACCACAGACCCCATGACTAGACCATGGCACCAAGTGCCACGTCCAATCCTCTCTTGAACACCTCCAGGGATGGTGACTCCACCACCTCCCTGGGCAGCACATTCCAATGACGAATGACTTTCTCTGTGAAGAACTTCCTCCTCACCACAAGCCTAAACTTCCCCTGGTGTAGCTTGAGACTCTGTCCTCTTGTTCTGGTGCTGGTTGCTAGAGAGAAGAGGCCAACCCCTTCCTGACTACAACCACCTTTCAGGTAGTTGTAGAGAGCAATGAGGTCACCCCTGAGCCTCCTCTTCTCCAGGCTAAACAATCCCAGCTCCCTCAGCCTCTCCTCACAGGGCTTGTTCTCAAGGCCTCTCACCAGCCTTGTTGCCCTTAACTTCATTAGACATACTGGAGATTAGGCATTAAGGGACTATGGAGGAATCCCACTTGGCAGACTGTAAAGATAAATACATAATGGCAATGCTAGGAAAAAGCAAACAAAGCCAGCCAACCAAACAAAACCCACTAATTGAAAGACACACATATACAATGAGGGGAGACTTCATTGCTGTCTAAAACTACTTGAGGGGGGTTGTAGCCAGGACGGAGTTGGTCTCTTCTCTCAGGCAACCAGCACCAGAACAAGAGGACACAGTCTCAAGCTGCACCAGGGGAAGTTTAGGCTTGAGGTGAGGAGAAAGTCCTGCACTGAGAGAGTTGTTCAAGAGGGGATTGGACGTGGCACTTGGTGCCATGGTCTAGTCATGAGGTCTGTGGTGACAGGTTGGACTTGGTGATCTTTGAGGTCTCTTCCAACCTTGGTGATACTGTGGTACTGTGATACTGTGAAAAAAGGGAATTCTAAAACAAAGGAAAATAAATGGTTAAAAACACAGCATATAAGCCATATTTCAGTTTAGATCTGAAGGTCTTTCTTAGTCCATTATCTTGTCTCCTACTATAGCAATAAATAGCAGAGGTAAGCTTCTTAAATATATTCCCCCAGCTCCCATCAATTACTACTGAAGGATTATTTGAGCCAGAGAAGGCACTTCATGGTGGGTTTTCTTCCTTCCCCCCCATCTCAACCCCTCCACCCCAATCACAGATTTTTCTACTCTCTTATTGCACTCCTGTGAATGTTTAGCATACACAATGTGTGGTGGAATAGAATTCCAAAGTTTTATTAACCATAGTCTGAAAAACTCCTTTGCTTTAGCCTCCTATACTAGTTTTGTTTAAGATTCTTTGGCTCTTACATTGGAAGAGACAATGAAAAATCATTCTGAGTTGATCTTCTTCATTCTGTGTATGGTTTTGCAGACCTTGCTGTATTTCCTTCTCTCATCTATTTTCCAGACCAAGTAATCCCACATTCTTATCATCTTTGTTCCTTTTCTCAATTTGCTAGTACTGTTATATACTTTTTAAAGTGGAGGACTCACACAACACAGAGTGTTCAAAAGAAAAGAACACAGTGGATTTATACAATGCTCTCTGTTTTGTTCTGCATTTCTTCCCCAATAATTTCTACCATTTGGTTTGCTTTTCTGACTGCTGCTGAGCATAAAAATGATCTTTTCACAGAGCCATTTAAATAGCTCAGGATGTATTTTCTGAGTAGTAGTTGCAAGTTTGGGATTGTTTCCTCCCACATGCATCCCTTTGCATTTATCTACATAGGATTTGTTAGATTAGATTACACTGACTGGAATTGTGAAGTGAATGTTCAATGACCAATGGGAAAAAAAACCCCAAAACATGAAAAAATAATTTCACCAAGTGACAGTGGGTTATATGGATATTGAGAAGTGAAAGAGCCAGATGAAGACTTAGGTAACTTGACGTGGTTCACATAACAAGCAATGGAAGAGGCTGCTCGGTTGTGTGGGGACCCGGTCAGGAAGGACAAAGCACAGCTGGAACCGAACTTGGCAAGGGATGTGAAAAAAAGCCAAGAAAGGCTTCTACAGGTGCATGAAACACAAAAGGAAGGCTAAAGAAAGTGTAAGCCCTCCCGATGAGCAACAGTGAGGAACTTGAACCAATGGATTGGATAGGATAGGATAGGATAGGATAGGATAGGATAGGATAGGATAGGATAGGATAGAATAGAATAGAATAGAATAGAATAGAATAGAATAGAATAGAATAGAATAGAATAGAATAGAATAGAATAGAATAGACCAGGTTGGAAAAGATCTTTGAGATCATCGAGTCAAACCTATCATCTAACACTATATAATCAACTAAACCATGACACCAAGCACCCCATCAAGCCTCTTCCTAAACACCTCTAGTGATGGTGACTCCACCACCTCCCTGGGCAGCCATTCCAATGGCCAATCACTATTTCTGGGAAGAATTTCTTCCTAACATCCAGCATAAACCTCCCCTGGTGCAGTTTGGAACTGTGTCCTCTTGTTCTGGTGCTGGGAGAAGAGACCAACCCCACCTGCCTACAATCTCCCTTCAGGAAGCTGTAGAGAGCAATAAGATCTCCCCTGAGCCTCCTCTTCCCCAGGCTAAGCAACCCCAGCTCCCTCAGCCTCTCCTCATAGGGCTTGTGCTCCAAACCCCTCACCAACTTCGTTGCCCTTCTCTGGACACATTCGAGGTCTCTTCCAACCCAGACCATTCCATGATTCTATGATTCTATTACACTTTTCCTTCGCTTTACATATGTACTTGCAAAAAAAGATTGCTAAAATAGATGGCAATTAGGAGCAATTGCAAATTAAGACAGAATAATACCTAATTAGCACAGGGTTCTGTGACATTACAGATGCTTGTGTAAGTAAAACTCCTGTAAGTGTTAGATCATTAGGCTATTGATTGACTTTTTAAGTTAACTCTGTCACCCTTAAAACATGATCAAAATTGTTAGTTTACTTTATGTGAAAGACTCAAGCCAATATGTGTCAGGAAAGAATAATTGAACCAAATGGAAGCTTCAGATTCACCACTCCCTGAGCCATTTTAAACTGGATTGCAAATCAGAAGGCAATAAAAATAGATATATTACTTTAATAGATTATAATTATTTTTTACTGGCTCTGTGACAAACTGGGTGACCTAATTGACAGATTCTGGCTCTAATTTATGCCTTTCTATGAATCATCAGACATGTATTTCCACTACAGTGTATCCATCCTGAATCTGTGACACAAGTTGTGTTTATTAAGGCGCCACGTAAAGATTGGGCAGCAAATCTGTCATTTTAGCAGCAAATCTCAGCAATCAAGCAAAACCTGAATTTTTGGGTATACACAGAAATTGGATGGATGCAATGCTTTTCACACAAAGTATCTCAAAGCATTCTATATTAAAACCAACTCAGATTAAAAAACCACACTGATTCTAAATTTGAAATGAGGTCATTCTGCTCCTGTACTCAGTACTGGTTAGGCCACACCTTGAGTCCTGTGTCCAGTTCTGGGCCCCTCAGTTTAGGAAGGATGTTGAGTTGCTCGAACAATGCCAGAGAAGGGCAACAAAGCTGGGGAGGGGTTTGCAACACAAGCCCTATGAGGAGAGGCTCAGGGAGCTGAGGTTGCTTAGCCTGGAGAAGAGGACGCTCAGGGGACACCTTATTGCTCTTTATAACTGCCTGAAGGGAGGTTGTAGGCAGGTGGGAGTTAGTCTCTTCTCCTAGGCAACCAGGACCAGAACAAGAAGACACAGTCTCAAGCAGTGCCAGGGGAGGTTTAGACTGGATGTTAGGAAGAAATTCTACACAGAGAGAGTGATTGCCCATTGGAATGGGCTGCCTGGGGAGGTGGTGGATTCACCATCATTGGAGGTGTTTAGGAGGAGACTAGATGGGGCACTTGGTGCCATGGTTTAGTTGATTAGATCGTGTTGGATAATAGGTTGGATGCAATGATCTTGAAGGTTTCTTCCAACCTGTTCTGTTCTGTTCTATTCTATTTTATGCTGTGCTATGCTATGCTATGCTGTGCTATGCTATTCTAAATACTAAACTGAAGCAACTGAAGTGTTGTTTTTCTTTCCTTTTCCTCAAAGAGTAGTGATGACTTTACAGTTCTGATGCCTGATAGAAGTGAATCCCACAATCAAAGTGAATCCCACAATCAAGGAGTGCAAAAAGCAAAAGACAAAACTAGCATTAAAAGGATTTAGGCTAAACCAAGGGTCAGCTAGCAGCCTCTGAGCAGAAAACCTCGGTACAAGGCACAGAATACTGATTCCTATAATTGAAAATGGATGAAAACCCAAGGCCATGAGTTGCTTTAAAAAGTAATAGGGTAGGCTGATGAAGTAGAGGGGGCAAAAAGCAGATGGGAAGGGATCAATGAAAAAGCTATCTGGAATGAAGTTGGAACCACAAACAAGCAAATGCTTCCTAGTTAGATAAATGACTTTGAAGTATGAATATTAGCTAGTGAAAGAGGGGAACAAAAGGGGGAAAAAAGAGATAGGGAATAATGAGATAGATTAGATAGACAGAGATAGATAGATAGATAGATAGATAGATAGATAGATAGATAGATAGATAGATAGATAGATAGATAGATACTGAGAAAGCAGAACTGTCTGAAGCAAAGTTTTCATTTGGGCCAGTAATACAATTTGACTTTTACATCTATAACTCAAAATTACTAAGACATTTCTCTCCAGGAGTGAATAGAATAGAATAGAATAGAATAGAATAGAATAGAATAGAATAGAATAGAATAGAATAGAATAGAATAGAATAGAATAGAATAGACCAGGTTGGAAAAGATCTTTGAGATCATTGAGTCCCACCTATCATCCAACACTATTTAATCAACTAAACCATGGCACCAAGTGCCCCATCCAGTGTCTTCCTAAACACCTCCAGTGATGGTGACTAACATTCAGCCTAAACCTCCCCTGGTGCAGCTTGAGACTGTGTCTTCTTGTTCTGATGCTTGTTGCCTGGGAGAAGAGACCAGCCCCAACCTGTCTACAGCCTCTACTCAGGTAGTTGTAGATGGCAATAAGGTTTTCCCTGAGCCTCCTCTTCTCCAGGCTAAGCAAACCCAGTTCCCTCAGCCTCTGCTCACAGGGCTTGTGCTTCAAACCCCTCCCCAGCTTTGTTGCTCTTCTCTGGACACATTTCAGCAACCCAGTGTCTTTCCTAAGCTGAAAAGACATCAGCACCCATTGAAAACTGATGCATTTTTACCATGTAGATCACTACAATGATCTTTGAAGAAAGTAGTTCAAAGAGTATATATTCATCAGGTGCTGCATATTTTCATGTTCTGTTCAAAGCTTTTGTGCTTGTGATGTGATAGGAAGTTTGGAAAAATGTGTGTTATTTTTCATATCATATCCTGAGCCAGACTATTTTTAAGGTAAGAATTTACTTAGTGTCAACAGACATCTAGATTGATGTTCCAAATCTGACTTTCTCAGGCTGTGACTTTGCATCACACTCTGTGTGTTTTTCTTTGCTCTCAGTTTGAAATAAGCTTGCCAATGCATTTTTGAATGAGGGACGGACAGTACAGGCTAGGGGCAAAATGTGAGTACTCCTGCTTAGCCCAGGGTCTAAAATTAAGGAAATAAGGGAAAGGCAAAGAAAGAATTTTTGGGAATAATGTTTCAAAAATTATGAAGGTTTATATAACAACCTTTCAAGCTGCCTCTGCTTAGCATCACTGAAAAATCAGATTACTTTTTATACTTGGCCACAAAAACCCCATGTAGAGCTACAGGCTGGGGTCAGACTGGCTGGAGAGCTGCCAAACAGAGTGGGACCTGGGGGTGCTGATTGACAGCCACCTAAACATGAGCCAGCAGTGTGCCCAGGTGGCCAAGAAGGCCAGTGGCATCCTGGCCTGCATTAGGAGTAGTGTGGCCAGCAGGGGCAGGGACTTCATTGTGCCCCTTGAGTCCTGTGTCCAGTTCTGGGCCCCTCAGTTTAGTAAGGACATTGAGACACTTGAACGTGTCCAGAGAAGGGCTCAAGGTGTGGCCTGATCAGTGCTGAGTACAGGGGCACAATGACCTCCCTGCTCCGGCTGGCCACACTGTTCCTGACAGAGGCCAGGATGTCATTGGCCTTCTTAGCCACCTGGGCACACTGCTGGCTCATGTTCAGCCTACTATCAACCAGTACTCCCAGGTCCTTTTCTGCCTGGCTGCTTTCCAGCCATTCTGACCCCAGCCTGTAGTGCTGCCTGGGGTTGTTGTGGCCAAAGTGCAGCACCCGGCACTTGGACTTGTCAAATGCCATCACGTTGGACTCTCCCAACTTGGTGTCATCTGCAAATTTATGGATGATGGACTCAATCCCCCCATCCAGATCATCAATAAAGATATTGAACAAGATGGGATCCAGAACTGACCCCTGGGGCACACCACTAGTGACTGGCTGCCACCTGGATGTGGCACCATTCACCACCTCTTTCTGGGCTCGGCCCTCCAGCCAGTTCCTAACCCAAAACTTTATGAAGGAACTGGGAAGACAAATGTACTTTAGTGACAGGTCAGTCTTCACTTTGATTGTTTATATAGGACCCTATCTTTAACTTGCTTGATTTGTACATTTGCACCTCTGAGAACAGCAGTGGAGATTCTGGTTTTTTTTAAAAAACTTTCCTCTTTAGGGAAGATAAGAAGTAGCATTTCACCAGGCAAAATGTAAAAGCAATAGTAACCAAAAGAAAGTAAAAAAAGAAGGGGGGATTTGAGTCTTTCTAGACTCCAGCTTTCATGCCATAATCTGATTTTATACCTGCAGAGAGGGAGCTTGTACCTCGCAGGGCCCACTTTTGAAGGTGCTGAACCACCTCCAGTGTCTTCATTAAAGGGGCAATGGTACAATACAATATAATACAATATATCAGGTTGAAAGAGACCTTCAAGATCATCATGTCCAACCCATCAACCAATCCAACCCACCTAAACAACTAAACCATGGCACCAAGCACCCCATCAAGTCTCCTCCTGAACACCTCCAATGATGGCGAATCCACCACCTCCCTGGGCAGCCCATTCCAATGGGCAATCACTCTCTCTGTATAGAACTTCTTCCTAACATCCAGCCTAAACCTGCCCTGGCGCAGCCTGAGACTGTGTCCTCTTGTTCTGGTGCTGGCTGCCTGGGAGAAGAGACCAACCTCTGCCTGGCTACAACCTCCCTTCAGGTAGCTGTAGAGAGCAATAAGGTCACCCCTCAGTCTCCTCTTCTCCAGGTTAAGCAACCCCAGCTCCCTCAGCCTTTCCTCATAGGGCTTGTGTTCCAAACCCCTCACCACCTTGTTGCCCTTCTCTGGACACGCTCCAGCAAGTCAACATCCTTCCTAAACTGAGGGGCCCAGAACTGGACACAGTACTCAAGGTGCTACCTAACCAGCGCAGTGTACAGGGGCAGAATGACCTCCCTGCTCCTGCTGGCCACACTGTTCCTGATGCAAGCCAGGATGCCATTGGCCTTCTTGGCTTCCTGGGCACACTGCAGGCTCATGTTCAGCCGACCATCGACCAGCACCCCCAGGTCCCTCTCTGCCTGGCCGCTCTCCAGCCACTCTGACCCCAGCCTGTAGCACTGCCTGGGGTTGCTGTGGCCAATGTGCAGAACCCGGCACTTGGATGTGTTCAATCTCATGCCCTTGGACTCTGCCCATCTGTCCAGCCTGTCAAGGTCCCTCTGCAAAGCCTCTCTACCTTCCAGCAGATCAACTACTGCCCCCAGCTTGGTGTCATCCGCAAATTTACTGATGATGGACTCAATGCCTTCATCCAGATCATCAATAAAGATATTGAAGAGCATGGGGCCCAGCACTGATCCTTGGGGCACACTAGAATGAGACTCATGTACCCTGATGGTTAATCAATGATACATAAACCTAGATGCTTGCCTCACTTCTAAACATGCATGATAGGAAAATTGTAGAAGTACATATTTCTGTGGGGGAAACCCACATAAATTCTTATCAAAAGTGCATTTTACGTTTATGAGCTCTCTAACAAGCAATATAGACACCACTGAGATGCCTCTGGCAGTGGAATCAAACCAGTAGCGCTATGTACCTCTGTGCTGTGCTCTATGCTCACTTTTTTTTCCTGTGAAACCTGCTTGGGTGGAGTCACCATCACCGGAGGTGTTTAGGAAGAGACTGGATGGGGTGCTTGGTGCCATGGTTTAGTTGATTAGATAAGTGTTGGATGATAGGTTGGACTTGATGATCTCAAAGGTCTTTTCCAACCTGGTCTGGTCTATTCTATTCTATTCTATTCTATTCTATTCTATTCTATTCTATTCTATTCCATTCCATTCCATTCCATTCCATTCTTTCTAACGCAACTTTGAGACCAAATTAGACATGCAAATACTGTCAATTCAAACAAAATATGTTTCCCCCCCGCCCCCCACCTCTGAACAGAATGGCCTTCTCTGCTCCATCCATTGGTAACATTACCTGTATCATGCTATCCCTTCAAATGTGCCCAGGTGTTTTCTGAAAGGGTGTTGTCTGTTACGTGCTGAAATTTTGGCAGACCCTTGGATTGCAGTTAAACAATAGGGAAAATAATTTTGAAGGTTCAGTCTTGAATTTATGAACTGCTCAAGTAGGACCTACTGTAATAGCCAGAACAGTGTGTGAGGGTGTGTAGGCTACAGTAGCAGTTTTAATGCTCTCTCTGACTTAGCCACATGTGCCATCTGTATAGTATCATAACTGGCCCCAGGAGTCTTCAAGTTTTTAACCTAAACACCTCCACCTTAAGCTAAACATCAACTTGAGAAATGAATATCATTATAAAGTGGCCTGACTCTCTACCATAACAAATAATATGCGCTTTTAAAGAGATCTGAGAAAAACAGGAAGACAATTGGGGATGAGACTGGTACTGTCTGAGGCCAAGTATAGCATAAAAATGCCCTACAAGCTGAGAACTGTAAGCCAACTGTAATACTATATGGAAGGACACTTACATTCATGCACAACCACTACACACTTGAGAAAAGCAAATTAAATAGCCTGTGCTATCATACAGCTGTGAAATGGGAGCTGAGAGGTAGGAGCTGACCAGCATTTGTCTGTTTAGATAAGATACACTGTACTGGAACCCTGCAGAATTAGGAGATATGGTGGATTATTCACACATACAATATGCATTCTGAATACATATGGCTTTAGGTTCATTTATAACATCAGTTTATAACTCAAAGTCTATACCAACACTTTTTCTGTCCAGTTTTCTGAATAACGCTGACACATTCTCCATATTTTCTTTAAACAGAGCATTGCTTCATAGGATCTTGAAGTGTTGCTCAGGAAAAAATTTGTATTAAACATTTAAAATAACTAAATAGATTTATTTGATCTATCTGTTCAGATACATTGAGCTTATCTAAAATGGCAAAAGGCACAGATCAGAGAATCTGAAAATATCTTCAGCTCACATACAGTGGCACTTCCATAATGAAATGAAAAACAATTGGAATTATGGTTTCACATAGTGAAAACAACATTGTCCTGTTCTTTAAAGTAACACAAGCCAGACACTTTCCTTCAGCTAAAGAAGGGAAAAAAGTGTTTTCTATTAAATAAAAGAATGCAACCTAGCAGCTTTCATTGAAATTGTATCCTGGTATGTAAATAAAGGGCTCAGTACTGATAACAGCCCCAGTCTATTACAGTATACTCTGAAACTGGCAAAGTGCTCAATCATAAGGTCAATATGAGTGAAAGAAAAGCTGGAGAGATAAAAAGTTTTCTGCTGAGACTGGTAATTGGTTGGATGCTCAGGTCTGGGGAAGATACTTTTCCTTCTGTGAAGGGGCAAAGTAACTTCAGGTTCAATGATTTACTCACTCAGTCAGACCTGTTAACATTGTATTTGTTGAGCTTGAGCCATGACAGCCGCTCTGGTCTCAGTGCAGATATTGCCTGGTAAGCTGCAGGTGCATTTTCACTGATTGCTTTTTTCTCCTTTGAAAAAAAATGCAGCTGGCAGTGCAAGTGAAGTACCTTCCCACCTCTCCATTAGACTCATAGGATCATTTAGGTTGGAAAAGACCTTTAAGATTATCAAATCCAACTGTAAACACAGTACTGCCAAGTCCATTACTAAACCATGTCCCTCAGCACCACCTCCAGAGAAGATGACTCAACCACTTGCTAGGGCTGTCAATTCCGGTGACTGACAACCTTTTCAGCGAAGGGATTTTTCCTAATATCCACTCTAAACCTCTCCTTATGTAACTTGAAGCCAATTCCACTTGGCTTATCACTTTTTACTTGAAAGAAGAGACTGATATCTACCTTGCTACAACCTCCTTTCAGGTGACAAAGTCTCCCCTCAGCCGCTTTTACTCTAGGCTGAACAATGCCAGCTGCTCCACACAGAAATTGTGCTACGGAACCTTCATCAGCATTACTGACCTTCTTTGGATATGTTCCAGCAATTCAGTATCATTCTTTTAGTGTGGGGTCCAAAACTGAACACAGTGTTATAAACAGTCTTACATGTGCCAAGTACAGGGGGACAATCACTTTTCTACTCTTGCTGGCCAACACTTTCTGTCACAAGCTGGAGTGCAGTTGGCCTTCTCGGCCACCTAGGCACACTTTTGGCTCATATTCAGCTGACTTTCACATTCTTCATATTGAGCAATACCCCCAGGTCTTTTCCAGCTGGCAGCTTTCCAGCCACATATCCCCAAGTCTCTAATGTTTCATGCAATGCTGTGAAAAAAGTGCAGAGAGCCCAGCCCTTAGCCTTGCAGAATTTCATACAGCTGGCCTTGGCCCATACATCCAGCCTGTTCAGTTCTCTCTGGGGAGCTTTCCTACCCTCAAGCAGATCAACACTACTGCTCAACAAGGTATTGTTTGCAAACTTACTGGGGCTACACTCAACCCTCTCATCCACATCACTGACAAAGACATCAGGCAGAACTAGGCTCTGGAGAACACCACTTGTGACCAGCCAACTAGATTTTACTTCGTTCACCACCATTCTTTATGTCTGATCATCCAGTTGTTTTTTATCCCAGTGAAGAGAACACTTGACCAGGCTGTGATCAGTCAGTTTCACTTGGAGAATGTTTTTGGAAATGGTATCAAAGGCTTTACTAAAGTCTAGTGTTTTCCTCATCCACTAAGGAGGTCACCTTAATGTGGAAGGATATCAGGTCCATCAAGCAGGACCTGCACTTCATGAACCCATACTGACTAGACATCATGATTTGGTTGTTCTTTATATGCTGTGCAATGGCACTCAAGATGAACTGTTCCATGACCTTCCCTGGCACCAAGGTCAGACTGACAGGTCTGTAGTTCCTGTATCCTCCTTCCAGCCTTCTTTACAGGGAATCATGTTTACTAATTTCAGTCAACCAGAACCTCCTTGGCTAGCCAGGACTGATGGTAAATGATGGAAAGTAGCTTGGTGACCTTTACTACAGCTCCCTCTTTAGCCTTGGGTGGATTCCCTCTGACCCCATAGACTCTGTGTGTCTAAAGTGGTGAAGCAGGTCACTAAACATTTGCCCCTGGGTAATGTGGGCATCAATTTGCTTCTGAATGGCCTGCCTCTTCTTCCTCTTCCTTTTTCCCCTGAGTTCCAGCCAAAGTTCTCTGTTTAAACAGTCCAGGCTTGTTCCCCACCTCTCCATCTTTTGGCACATGAAGATGGCCTGTTCTTGTGCCTTTAAGATTTCCTTCTTGAAGATTATGCTCAATCAACGTGTCCTCAAGCAGGACATGACCTGCTTATTACTTGATGATGACAGCAATGCAGATCAAAGACTGCACATTTTTAGGGGGAGAATATATGAGGAGATGAAATAATCTCAAGAGGAAGATCTCCAAATGAAGAACGAATATTTCTCTTACTGTAAAAAAGATTTCCACAAAGTGCTTCAAGAAACATTATTGTGGAACAATCGGCTCCTGAAAATTGCTGCCTAGCCAGAATGTTGTATGTGACCTATGTCCAGAGTGACAGGGTACATGAGTGATTATCTGAATGTCTCAGGCAGTAAGTAATGAAAATTTATGTGAGAGTATGACAAATATGCAATTGGGGGAAAATGATGCATGCCTGAAAGACTTTTTATTATTTTCTTAGTATAAAAAATCTCTAGCACTTCTGCTTTAAAAATTTAAGAAGAGAATAAGAATAAGAATATAATATAAGAACAGAACAGAACAGAACAGAACAGAATAGAATAGAATAGAATAGAATAGAATAGAATAGAATAGAATAGACCAGACCAGACCAGACCAGGTTGGAAGAGACCTTCAAGATCATTGTATCCAACCCATCATCCAACACCACCTAATCAACGAAACCATGGCACCAAGCAACCCATCAAGTCTCCTCCTAAACACCTCAAATGATGGTGACTCCACCACCTCCTCGGTCAGCCCATTGCAATGGGCAATCACTCTCTCTGTGTAGAATTTCTTCCTAATATCCAGTCTGAACCTCCCCTGGTGCATCTTGAGACTGCGTCTTCTTGTTCTGGTGCTGGTTGCCAGGCAGAAGAGACCAACCCCCACCTGGCTGCATCCTCCCTTCAGGGAGTTGTAGAGAGCAATAAGGTCACCCCTCAGTCTCCTCTTCTCCAGGCTAAGCAACCCCAGCTCCCTCAGACTCTCCTCACAGAGCTTGTGCTCCAAACCCATCACCAGCTTTGTTGCCCTTCTCTGGACACATTCCAGCAAGTCAACATCCTTCCTAAACTGAGGGGCCCAGAACTGGACACAGGACTCAAGGTGTGGCCTAACCAGCACAGTGCACAGGGGCAGAATGACCTCCCTGTTCCTGCTGGCCACACTGTTCCTGACACAGGTCAGGATGCCATTGGCCCTCTTGGCCACCTGGGCACACTGCTGGCTCATGTTCAGCCTACTGTTGACCAGTACCCCCAGGTCCCTCTCTGCCTGGCCGCTCTCCAGCCACAATAGAGTTCAGCATCTGTGGAAAAGATCTGGAAGTCTGCTGAAAACATTTTTTAATCCAGGATAGTAGGAATGAAAGAAAAGTGTGAAGAGCTGAAGGAAGGCCTATGACACTGGGAGACAGCTCAGTAAAATAGGTGCAGAGAATAAAAAACTTTGTGTATCTGCACATCTGCAAGAAGCATCCTATTTAGAGACATAAGAGGCACAGAGAGGACTGGTGGGTCCTAACTGCTCCTTGTTTCTTCCAGCACAAAATGTTGAAGTCATTAAATGCATCTATGAGGATTAAGCAAACATACCAAAGGAAGAAATACTGTAATTTGTGAGGATAAAAATGACACTATGGATGTAAGAAATTTACCCAGTTTAAAGGGAAACTGAGTAAGTACTTGGAAGAAAGATCCATTGGGGGTTACTAGAAAGGCAAACATCCACAGCCTGAAGTAGAACAACATAAGAAAACACACATAGATAATCAGTGTTGTCTAGACATGCACCTGTGGTCTGCCTGGAGAGAGGGGACTGGGCTAGATAAACCCTTGAGTTAACCTGGTCCAACCATTTATTCAGGCTGTTCACCTCAGCACGATGGAATGAAAATGTGCGTATTCAATCCCATTCAACACAAATTATTTCCATACCTTTATCCTCCCCATTCCCACAGATTCAGAGAGGCAGAACAAAACTGCCACAAAGCAGGATTAGAAACAGAAGCCAGCCATCCACCTGTGATGTGCATCTTTGGGCACTTTTCTGACTTTTTCTATGCAATTATTTGTCTGTGTGCATGTGGTTTCACAGTAGGGAGAGGGGAAGAAGAGGATATTTTTTCTTTCTTCTGGAGGTTTCATTTTTATGAGGAAAATCTAAACAAGAGATCTTTCCTTAATATGCTCATGATCTTTATTGAATTCCCTTTGCCTATTCTTTGCTAACTCTTCTTATGACCATAATCTTGTCATATTTATTCTGCATCATCTGTAATGAAATATCTTGGGGAATAAGCACAAGGACTTCACAAAACATCAGTGGAGTATTTAGTAAATATTGTTCTGTTAGATCTGGATATCAATTCAGCAGGATGACACCTTACCTGAGAACTTCTTGCCCACCTAAATTTTAACCACTTGTGTACTTCTGACTGAAGTAGGATTCAATATTTCCATACTGGAAGGAAATCTGAGGAATGGAATGGAATGGAATGGAATGGAATGGAATGGAATGGAATGGAATAGAATAGAATAGAATAGAATAGAATAGAATAGAATAGAATAGAATAGAATAGAATAGAATAGAATAGAATAGAATAGAATAGAATAGAATAAACCAGGTTGGAAAAGACCTTCAAGATCATCGAGTCCAACCTATCATCCAACACCATCTAATCAACTAAACCATGGCACTAAGTACCCCATCCAGTCTTTTCCTAAACTCCTCCAATGATGGTGACTCCACCACCTTCCAGGGCACCCCATTCCAATGGGCAATCACTCTTTCTGTGAAGAATTTCTTTCTATGAAGAATATCTTACTCAGAGAGTCAGGAGACTGTTCTGCTCAGATAGCAACCCAAAAGTTGTATAAAGTCAGTAGCTAAGACTGATCTAATATCTTATAACAAGGCTTATCATAATAAAACTTCATTCCGTGTTGGTCTTCTGTTGTTTTAGTTTCATTGAAGGAAGAGTTTGCTATGGCTCACCATTTAAGTTTGTAGACAGACATTTCCACCTGGTATAGGGAGCACAAACATTATGAGGAGAGGCTGAGGGAGCTGGGGTTGCTTAGCCTGGAGAAGAGGAGGCTCAGGGGAGACTTTCTTTCTCTCTACAACTACCTGAAGGGAGGCTGTAGGCAGGTGGGGGTTGGTTTCTTCTCCCAGGCAACCAGCAGCAGAACAAGAAGACACAGTCTCAAGCTGCACCTGGAGAGGTTTAGGCTGGATGTTAGGAAGAAATTCTTTATAGAGAGAGTGATTGGCCATTGGAATGTGCTGCCCAGGGAGGTAGTGGAGTCACCATCACTGGAGGTGTTTAGGAAGATATTTGATGGGGTGCTTGGTGCCATGGTTTAGTTGATTAGTATTGGATGATAGGTTGGACTCAATGACCTCAAAGATCTCTTCCAACCTGGTCTATTCTATTCTATTCTATTCTATTCTATTCTATTCTGGTACAAGATTATTTTATGCCCCTGAATAAATCTGCTGTCCTTAGTTGATGCAGCCTGCTCTTTTACACGTATTTGTACAGCTTCAAAGGATGGGGAAGGATTCAGTTATGATGGAAGAAAACACATTCCCACAAACAAACATCTCTATTTTGATGACATTTTAGAGACATTCTCTTTCAAATCTCCTTTTAAATATTGATAGAAATGTCCAAGCTTATATTTAGAGAAGAAAAGGAGCTTAGATCTACGAACACATGATATTGCATTTAAGCCACTTAAGAATATTGGTCACTATTTTTATGCATATTCTAATTAAATATGTATGCATCACTTTAAATTCAAATAGCACTTCACAGAGGTTTAAAGATTCAGACCTTTCCACCCCAGAGTTTACATCAGACAATATATGAGGAGCAGAGACAAAAGAATGTGTAATGTATGATTGAGTGTATGCTACCACAAAGATAATGAGAGTCTAATTCTGTTGTAAATGAAACATGGCAATGCTGATGGTTTAATTTAAGAACATGTGAGGCATAAGGGAGAAAAGCAGATAATGGTGAAAAGAAGATAATTGAAAGGAAAAGGGAGATCATGCACTCATAGTATCATAGTATCTCAGTATCAGTCAGGGTTGGAAGGGACCACAAGGATCATCTAGTTCCAACCCCCCTGCCATGGGCAGGGACACCCCACACTAGATCAGGCTGGCCAGAGCCTCATCCAGCCTGGGCTTAAACACCTCCAGGGACGGGGCCTCAACCACCTCCCTGGACGACCCATTCCAGGGCTTCACCACTCTCATGGTGAAGAACTTCTTCCTCACATCTAGCCTGAATCTCCCCACCTCCAGCTTCATTCCATTCCCCTTAGTCCTATCACTACCTGATAGCCTGAGAAGTCCCTCCCCAGCCTTCTTGTAGGCCCCCTTCAGATACTGGAAGGCCACAATGAGGTCACCTCTGAACCTTCTCTTCTCCAGACTGAACAGCCCCAACTCTTCTGTAAAATACTTCACATCTCAAGGCAACTCCTTTGAAGTTGTGCAGTCACTAAGCCAGGGTTAAGCTTGGTCTACAAGACCTAAAATATAGATGTGATGCAAAGCCATGGACCAAAACAAGGTTCTGTCCATAAATAGGTACAACCAGCAGGAATTTCCAGAATACACTGGATATGCCTGTATTATCTTCTGAAACCCTGAGTATGCAGGCTGAATCACAGCCAGAGGATGTAGCAGCACTCATCAGTTGGAATATGTCTGAGTTTCTAGACAGAGAGTCAATCAAATAGACAGAAGGTGGTAAGGTATAAGCAGAAAGCACTGTGCAAATTGCTATTATAAAATCATGGAATTGTTTTGGTTGGAAAAGACCTCTAAGATCACTGAGTCCAGCTGGTGATCTAACACCACTAAACCATGTCCCAGAGTGCCATGTCTACACATTTGTTTGAACACCTCCAGGGATGGTGACTCCACCATTTCCAGGGCAGCCTATTCTAATGCCTGACCACTCCTTTAGTAAGGAAAGTTTTCCTACTATTCAATTTAAACTTCCCCTGGAGTAACTTGAGTCCCTTTCTTTCTATAACTTGACACTAGGGAAAAGAGACTAATCCCCACCTGAGAAAATCCTCTCTTGAACGCGCAAATCACCTTGTGATCACGATGATTACATTAAGAACTAAGTGTCTCAATGAATATAAGATCATCCTGAACAGTGTGCCTGATGTGTCATTTCTGCCCACCAAAATGGTAACTACCCAGGAGGTGTGGTGGACAACAAAGAGGGTTGGAGGCTTGCCAGCCCCTGCAAGCCCACAGGAAGACCCCGTGGAAGTCACATATGCACTGTTAATATGACAAGTGTATGAGCCAGGTGGAGCTACGATGAATGAACCAAAAATGGTATACAACTCCTGAGTCATGCCTGCTTAAGAAGTAAGAAAACATCACTGGAACCACTACAAGCTAGAGAAATGTCACCCAGGACATCACAAGCTGAAGGAATGTCAGCCAGAGAGACAGCAGAAAGCTCTCTTCAGCAGCCCACCCAGGAACATCTCTTCCTTCCTCCCCACCAATGAATGAACCCTGAGGTGGTAATTATCTCTCTCCATCTCTCCTTCTCTCTCTCTTTCTTCATTCTCTTTCTCCCTCTCTCTCCCTTTTATTTTCCTTCTTTCTCTGTTTTGTTTACAAGAAATAAAGTCTCAGTTTGATATATGACCTTGTTTTTGTCTTACTTTCACTCACAGGAATGTTCAAAAGAACCACATCTCCTTCCCAACTTCTGGTTAGAGACATCACATCACTACAACCTCTTTTCAGGTGGCTGTAGAGAGCAATGGTGGTGGACGAGAAGCTGGTGGACAAGAAGCTCGACATGAGCTCTCAATGTGCGCTTGCAGCCCGGAAAGCCAATCAGATCCTGGGCTGCATCAGGAGAAGTGTGACCAGCAGGTCAAGGGAGGTGCTTCTCCCCCTCTACTCAGCTCTGGTGAGACCCCAGCTGGAGTACTGCGTCCAGTTCTGGAGCCCATATTACAGGAGAGATGTGGACGTGCTGGAGCGTGTCCAGAGAAGGGCCACGAGGCTGATCAGAGGGCTGGAGCACCTCTCCTATGAGGACAGACTGAAGGAGTTGGGGCTGTTCAGTCTGGAGAAGAGAAGGCTCCCGGGTGACCTCATTGTGGCCTTCCAGTATCTGAAGGGGGCCTACAGGAAGGCTGGGGAGGGACTTCTCAGGCTATCAGGTATCGATAGGACTAGGGGGAATGGAATGAAGCTGGAAATGGGGAGATTCAGGCTGGATGTGAGGAAGAAGTTCTTTACCATGAGAGTGGTGAAGCCCTGGAATGGGTTGTCCAGGGAGGTGGTTGAGGCCCAGTCCCTGGAGGTGTTTAAGACCAGGCTGGACGAGGCTCTGGCCAGCGTGATCTAGTGTAGGGTGTCCCTGCCCATGGCAGGGGATTGGAACTAGATGATCCTTGTGGTCCCTTCCAACCCTGACTGATTCTATGATTCTATGATTCTATAATAAGGTCTCTCCTCAACCTCCTTCAGACTAAACAATCTAAGTTCCCCCAGCTCCTCCTCATAATACCTATTATCCACTCCATTTCCCAGCGTTGTTGCCCCTCTCTGGATATACTACAACAATTTATTGCCTTTCTTGTAAGGAAGGGCCCAAAACTGAGCATAGTATTCGAGGGGCAGCTTCACCAGTGCCAAGTAGAGTGGAACAATCATTTCCCTGGCCCTGCTGGGCACAGTATTTCCAATACAGGTCAGGATACTGCTTGCCTTCTTGGCCACCTGGGCACACTGATGGCTCAAGTTCAGCTGGCTGTCAATTAACACCTACACTCATTGATCCAGACTGTCCATATTTCTCTGCAGAGCTTTCCTACCTTTGACTAGATCAACCCTCCAACCTAAATTGGTGTCATCTGCTAACTTACTGAGGGTACACTCAATCTTCTCATCCAGATAATAGACAAAAATATTAAAATAGACTGACCCCTAAACTGAGCCCTGGGGAGCATCATTTGTGACCAGCTGCCAGCTGTATGTCACTCCATTCACCACCACTCATTGGGCCTGGCCATTCAGCCAGCTTTTTACCCATAGAAGCAGAAGTGTCTATCAATCCAAGTCATGAGTATAATTATTCTATATTCATTGTTTCTGAACCTGATAAACCTCTCTTAGTGAGAATAAAGGATGCATGGGTGAAAAAGGATGACTGCTTATGAGTATCAGACAAAACACAGTGGTGGCTGTTCTGCTTTTTAACACACACACAATCCTTGCTGCACTTTTGTATGGGATTTAGGGCCCTGTGCCTTGTTGAAATTGTTGTTTTCTCTTAAGAGTCTCATACTTTTTTGATTGAAAAAGAACTTTCTGAGAAGATTGAGGTGCTCTTTGTATCAGTACCTCATAAAGGGACTCAGTATGATTCTCTGTGGTTTCTAATCTTCCCTTTGCTCACGTAATTGACCTTAAAATAGAGAAAACATATAGAAGAGATTGTTAACAATACTACCTTTGAAGGATTTCAGGAAACATTTTATTTCTCATGTTTGTTTTGGGACAGACATAGGTAGACACGAAACTGTTCAGTCAGTTATCACAAAGAAAATAGATTTCTCTGAGAAAAGTAAAACTTTGTTCTTCCTGTTAGCTATGGAGTGCACTGGTACATAATTCTGTTTCTTTGGAGTGTGTAGCCAACATCATAATTCTAATAAAGACTGTTTCTTTAATATTCCATTGCTTTGTATTTATTGACCTGAATAATATAACACAGTATTTACTGATCTGCATTTTGTTTTGACACACTGCATGAGCAGTTTCACAATGCAGTTATACGAGTGGGTGATTTCTTATGGATGGTGGATATGTTTGTCAGGTGTTTATGACTCCAGCTTGCTTTAGTTTTACAGGCATATAATGGCACTTGGAGAGAGTGCACATACACAAGCATGTAGGCAAATACAGAAAATGTTTCAAATATGCATTTCCTTCTTTCTCTCTGCTTACTTTCTTCTCTAGCCTAAAGGAAATTGGAAGAATATCACTAGGGCTAACAAAGTGTTCAACCCAGCTGAAAGTACTAAAAATCTTGCTCAGTTGAACTTAAGCTATATGGCATGGGTCTATGAAAAGCAGATCCTTCTTGATGAACCTGATATCCTTCTGGATGGGGTGCTTGGTGCCATGGTTTAGTTGATTACATAGTGTTGGATGATAGGTTGGACTCGAGGGTCTCAAAGGTCTCTTCCAACCTGGTTAATTCAATGCAATGCAATGCAATGCAATGCAATGCAATGCTATTCTATTCTATTCTATTCTATTCTATTCTATTCTATTCTATTCTATTCTATTCTATTCTACACCAAGGTGACCTCCTTTATGGATGAAGAAAACACTAGACTTTAGTAAATCCTTTGACACCATTTCCAAAAACATTCTCTAAGAGAAACTGACTGATCACAGCCTGCTCAAATGTTCTCTTCACTGGGTTCAAAACTGACTGGATGATCTGTCATGGTGGTGAATGAAGTAAATCCCAGTTGTTAGTGGTCACAAGTAGTGTTCTTCAGGGTCTCCAGGGCCTAGTTCTGCTTGATGTCTTTGACAGTGATGTGGATGAGTGGGCTGAGTGTACCCCCAGTAAGTTTGAAAACAACACCTTTTTGAGGAGTAGTGTTGATCTGCTTAGAGTAGGAAGGCTCCACAAAGAGATGTGAACAGGCTGGATATATGGGGAGGTGTTGGTTGATTATGATGAAGGTGGAAGTCAGCTGAATATGGGCTGGCAGTATGCCCACAGATGACCAAGAAGGCCAACACCATCCTGACTTATATTAGAAACAAGAAGTGATTGTCCCACCATACTTGAAACTGGTGAGGCTGCATCCTTAGTAATGTGTTCAGTTTTGGTCCTCACACTACAAGAAGAATACTGAAGTACTGAAGTATATTCAAAGAAGGACAATGAAACTGATGAGGAGTCTAGGTCATATGTCTTATGAGGAGTTGCACCAGTGGAGGTTTGTATTGGCTATTAGGAAAAATTCCTTCAGTTAAAAGATTGTCAAACATTGGAAGCAACTTAAAAGGTAAGTAGTTGAGTCAGCATCCCTGGAGGTACTCAAAGCATTTGCAGAAGTGGTGCTGAGGGACATGGTTTAGTGGTGTACTTGGCAGTCTTAGTTGTGCTTGATCATAAAGGTCTTTTCCTACCTAAACTATTCTATTATTCTTGAACTATTAGTCATACAGAAACCAGCTCCACATAAGTATTTATACTCCTAAAGTGAGTTGAACTCTTATTTCCCCTGGATTCATGCAAAAGCTGGGTACCTAAAGGACAACTTGGATGAAATTTAAGCTTCTATGTTCAGGAAAATCTGTCAAAACTATAGTAGTTCCTGAAAAGATTAAACAGTTGGAATTTCTGATATAATTTTCTCTATTAGTGATTCTGTTACACATGCTCAATAATGACACTACCCTTAATAGTGAGACAGTTAAGTAGTGCAAGGTTCAGTGTTGTGACACCTTAAATGGATTCTCCAGTGATTGCTGACTTAAGATTTTGAAGTCAAGGATTTTAACAGTTGACATACTATAATGATAAATAGGGCACAGCCAAAAGCAGGAGAATACTGCACCCTTTTTGGACTTAAACCACTCTTAAAATGGTATGCAAGGAACCTCAAAGAAGCAGTGATTTAACAATTGTACTCTGTTATTAGATGATGGCATTAACAATTTTCTTTACAATTATGACAACGGTACCTGACTCTTATGTAAAAGATTAAGAGCACTGAGTGAAGAAAAAGGACTCCTGAAAGATAGCCTAAACTCTCAGCTCAAGGTCTCACATTTTCATCTGTCACAAAGCCATGGAGCATGGAAGATGAATGGTTATCGCACCTGTTGAAGCTGAGTCTTTGAGAATTTCTGACTCAAAGGAGAGCAAATAAAGTCAGATCCTTCCTAGAAGGTGGTAGAAAAATGAAAAACAGATTGACTTTTGTTCATGAAACTGTCTATTTTACATGAGACCAATACTGAATTTTAATGGAATGGAATGGAATGGAATGGAATGGAATGGAATGGAATGGAATAGAATAGAATAGAATAGAATAGAATGGAATGGAATGGAATGGAATGGAATAGAATAGAATAGAATAGAATAGAATAGAATAGAATAGAATAGAATAGAATAGAATAGAATAGAATAGAATAGAATAGAATAGAATAGAATTAACCAGGTTGGAAAGGACTTTTGAGATCCTCAAGTCCAACTTATCACCCAACACCATCTAATCAACTAAACCATGGCACCAAGTGCCTCATCCAGTCTCCTCTTAAACACCTCCAGTGATGGTAACACCACCACCTCCCTGGGCAGCACATTCCAATGGCCAATCACTCTTCCTATGAAGAACTTCTTCCTAACATCCAGCCTAAACCTCCCCTGGTGCAGCATGAGACTGTGTCCTCTTGTTCTGGTGCTGGTTGCCTGGGAGAAGAGACCACCCCCACCTGGCTACAACCTCCCTTCCGGGAGTTGTAGACAGCAAGAAGGTCTTCCCTGAGCCTCCTCTTCTCCAGGCTAAGCAACCCCAGCTCCCTCAGCCTCTCCTCATAGGGCTTGTGCTCCAAACTACTCACCAGCTTTGTTGCACTTCTCTGCCCTGCTCCTGCTGGCCACACTATTTCTGATCCAGGCCAGGATGCCATTGGCCTTCTTAGCCACCTGGGCACACTGCTGCCTCATGTTCAGCCTACTATCAACCAGTACCCCGAGGTCCTTTTCTGCCTGGCCGCTCTCCAGCCACTCTGACCCCAGCCTGTAGCACTGCATGGGGTTGTTGTGTATAATCCTTCAGTTAAAAGGTTTTTTTTCGTGTTTGTTTGTTGGTTTTGGTTTGCTCCTGTTGTTTTGTTGTTGTTGTTTTACATTAGACAACATCTTAGGATTTTCATCGCTTTCTTCCTAAGCACACACAGACAGCATCTTCTGTGTAATGCTGCAAAAGACAGGCAGGAAAGGCAGATACTTCTTCATGCTTGCTAATTTATGAGAGTGCTACAAAGCCTGTCCTGAATCTTGGTGCCATTGTCTTCCACACCATTTGAAAACTCTGATGGCATCTGGGATGTGCACCCAAGTGATTTGATTTTGAAATTAAAGTACAGGAGGTTGGGATGAAGTGTCAAGTCAGACTGCAGTGAGGAAACATACTTAGATGCAGCATGTTTGAGTTCTTTGCTATAAATATAATGTATATATGTTTCTTGCTCATCAGTTATGCATTGGCAGGAATTCCAGATCCTCAGCTTGATGTCTAGCATACATTTAGGGCAAAAAGTGGTGGAATTGTCCTGGCCTATAATGACTCAGCTGACCATTCAGATGTGTCTGCTGAGTGTGAGGTTTGTAACATTTTGAGGAGGCAATAAATCCCTCTTCAAAGATCACAGAATCATAGAATAGTTTGGGTTGGAAGTGAGCTCTAAAGGTCATATAGTCCAACCTCCTCTGCTGTCAGCAGGGACATCCTCAACTAGATCAGGCTGCCCAGAGCCCTATTGTGCCTCACCTTGAATATCTCTAGGGATGGGGCCTCAACCACCTCCCTGGGCAACTTGGTCTGGTGTTCCACCGCCCTCATGGTAAAGAAATCTAAATCCAATCTAAATCTACTCTTCTCTACTTTGGAACTATTGTCCCTTGTCCTATCACTGTAGGCCTTTGTAAACATTCTCTCTCCATCCTTCCTGTAGACACCCTCAGATACTGGACGATCTCTGTTAAGGTTTCCATGGATCCTTCTCTTCTCCAGTCTGAACAATTCCAGCTGCCTCAGCCTGTCTTCATAGGAGAGGTGTTCCAACCCCCTGGTCATTTTTGTAGCCCTCCTCCAGACTTAGAATCATAGAATCATAGGTTGGAAAAGACATCAGAGATCATAAAGTCCAACCTGTCACCCAACACCTCATGACTGACTAAACCATGGCTTCAAGTGCCACGTCCAATCCCTTTTTGAACACCTCCAGGGATGGTGACTCCACCACCTCCCTGGGCAGCACATTCCAATGGCCAGTCACTCTTTCTGGGAAGAACTTTCTCCTCACCTCAAGCCTAAAATCCATCAGGTCCATGTCCTTCCTGTGTTGAGGACTCCAGTGCTGGACGCAGAACTTCAGGTGGTATCTCACCAGAACAGAGCAGTGGCAGGATCACTTCTCTCAGTCTGCTGGCCAGTCTGCATCTTTTGATGCAGCCCAGGATGTGGTTGGCCTTCTGGGCTGCAAATGCACACTGTTCATGTCTGGCTTCAGTTTTGATTAGTGCACATTAGAAGTCAACTTTCAAATTAGCAAAACATGACAATAAGATTGAATGCTTGCATTAGATATGTTTCTCATATTGCTTGGTGTTTGTTCCACATCATGATATATAGCACTGTCAATTCTACTTGTATTTGTCTTCGTTTTGGATGATGTTCAATGTCATTGACTTTTTTAATGCTGCTGTGAACGTTTTACCAGCCTCCCCTGTACTTCATTTTTAAGCACACACAACTTGTATATCTGAACTCTATAAGAGACTGACATAAGCTTCTGTAGACAGTTATCGAAAGGTTGCATTATGTTCTTAAGATTCTGTATGTTAACTCTGTTTGTACATCAGCATCACAATTATTGTTATTATTATTATTATTATTTTGTCTGAGCAACAAAGGAGGATATATCTGGAGGCTAAAATTAAGCCTCTTGCTGATTCTCTGAAATAAAATTTGTAGACTGCTTCCCTTCAGAAATGTGTGCTGTCATATGTAATATTCATAATATGGATAGATACTTGATATGAGGATAATTTAATTGTCTGCTCTGCTCAACCATTGTTTAATGAATTCCTTACAATCTAAGCACAAGCTGTTGGAGGGCTGTTATTAAATTTCATATTTGCTTTGCAGTTTTCTTTGCCACTGATTCCTCTATTTAGGATTATGATGACATTAACTTTTGTTTTCCTTCACAAATAAAAGCTTTGAGTATTTGTTATTTGCAAATACGAAGTTTAAACTTTCATTGCTGATGCTTACTGGTCATAAGAAAGAGGCTAATTTCCATTAAAATAGATTGTCACTTGAATCAAGTTAAAAAAAATAACAAAACTTTCAAGAAAAACATGTGAAATTAATAGTTTGACATGCATTAAGAGTATTTTAAAAGCTGCAGGAAAATTATCCCAGTGGTGTTGATTTTATTAGGTATTCCTTTGTTCTTAAGTTAGGTGAAAAGGAGGTGTATGACCAAATGGGATGTCATTCACTATAATATTATTATATATAACTCTAGCCTGCCACTCTTTTTATTCACCTTGTCTATAAATTAAATTGACTTGGTCTTTTTGATCTCTCTTTCAATAGAAGTTTTCTAAACCTATAAGAATTCTCACCTCCCTTCTTTGGAATATTTCTCTCCTGCTATATCTTTTCAAATCAAATGAACACTGCAGCAATGAATACTGAATTTCTGAACTATGAGTCACTGCTATTGTTCTATTCTATATCTTACTCTTCAAACAATTGCATGTCTTTCAGTTGTCTCTGATAGTTATAGAGCACTGAGTGAGGGTTTTCATTAAGCTGCTCCAGCAACACCCCGGTCTGTTCCCTAAATGGCTGCAGCTGATCGCAAATCCATCAGCGTGCAGGGGTAGCTTGCAATATTCATGCTAATGCACCATACCTTCCACTTACCTACAATAATCTTTTTCAGGCACTGGGTCATCTAATTGCTTCATTTTCTTGAGTAATTTCAGAGTTTATTTATATATACAGTGTTTTTTAATAAAGTTCATTATTAGGCACCTTTTGCCTATAAAAGAATCCTACAGGAAAATTAACTCTCATTTAAATTTAATTGTCTTGTTTGCTAAAAAGCTCCTCTTTCAGTGTTTAATTTTTTTGGAAGCACTACTTGAAAACTCTGTAAGCATTTATGAAGGTCCTGGTATTTGTATGTTTGCTTTGCATAGACAGGAATGGAAGCGTCAAGACTACTCTTTAGTAAGGATCAGTACCAGCCAAGCCCAGAGAGTGGTGGTTAATGGTGTCACATCCAACTGGGGGCCAGTCACCAGTGGCATCCTCCAGGGATCAGTGCTGGGCCCCATCCTCTTTAATATCTTTATTAATGATCTGGATGAGGGGATTGAGACAGTCATCAGCAAATTTGCAGATGACACCAAGTTGGGAGCAGATGTTGGTCAGTTAGAATAGAACAGAATAGAATAAACCAGGTTGGAAGAGGCCTTCAAGATCATTGCGTCTAACTCGGCAGAGGGACCTTGACCGACTGGACAGATGGGTAGAGTCCAATATGATGGCATTCAACAAATCCAAGTGCCAGGTGCTGCACTTTGGCCACAACAACCCCATGCAGAGCAACAGGCTGGGGTCAGAGTGGCTGGAGAGCTGCCAAACAGATTGGGGTTGCTGACTGACAGCCACCTAAACATGAGCCAGCAGTGTGCCCAGGTGGCCAAGAAGGCCAATGGCATCCTGGCCTGCATTAGGAATAGTGTGACCAGCAGGAACAGAGAAGTAATTTTGCCCCTGTACTCTGCATTGGTTAGGCCACACCTTGAGTCCTGTGTCCAGTTCTGGGCCCCTCAGTTTAGGAAGGTCATCGAGACACTTGAACGTGTCCAGAGAAGGGCAGCAAGGCTGGGGAGATTCCTTGAGCACAAGCCCTATGAGGAGAGGCTGAGGGAGCTAGGATTGTTTAGCCTGGAGAAGACGAGGCTCTGGGGAGACCACATTGCTCTCTACAGGAGAAGCCAGGAAGGGGTTGGTCTCTTGTCTCTAGCAACCAGCACCAGAACAAGAGGACAGAGTCTCAAGCTACACCACGGGAAGTTTAGGCTCGAGGTGAGGAGAAAGTTCTTCATGGAGAGAGTTGTTCGTCATTGGAATGGGCTGCCCAGGGAGGTGGTGGAGTTGCCGTCTCTTGAGGTGTTGAAGAGGGGACTGGACGTGGCACTTGGTGCCATGGTCTAGTCATGAGGTCTGTGGTGACAGGTTGGACTTGATGATCTTTGAGGTCTCTTCCAACCTTGGTGATGCTGTGATACTGTGTTATTGTTTAAGTGCACTAGAGCATCTAAGGAGAACATAAGGTTTCTAGAGTAAAGGGCAAGACTAGAAACAGTTTCAGCATCTCGGCTTATTTTCCCCACAGGGAACTACATCTTCCTGACATTTAACTGAAGTTCTGGACTGCCAGCATGTGCCAGTTCTTCAGTATTTTCCATCATTACTCAATGTGGCAGTTTAGGCTGTGCCTTTAGGGAAAGGACAGCTGCAGAATTCTCTAGCTGAATGTTTGGGTGTAAAAAGGAAAACAAAGAATAATTCTAAATGAATTTCACTGGTCAGATGAGAGATGTACCACAGCAAATATCTCTACCGTTCTTTCTCTCACTCACTCCAGCTTCAGAATGTCTGTCTTTCGTTTCTTGGCCAGAGTGCATACAGCTGACCCTGGACTGAAACTGAGAAGAAAAATAAACTTTCTTAACAACTGCTTTGAGCTAACAAATTTCCCTTAATATCCTTTTCTCTCTCTTTCTCCTTTTTTGTCTAACTAACTGGAGGGGAAAGGGAAGGGAGAGAGAGGTTGGGGGCAATCCCCCTGAGGTGGGATCCTCCTGCAAGGGGGATTTTTCCTGTGTTGTGTTATTTCCTGGAAATTCTTGTATAATATTGTAAATCCTGTATATGTTGTATATAGTTATTGCATTTCATTGTTGGCTGTAAAATACAGCCTTCATTCGCTTCTCCGACTGGGTTAGCTGTGCTTTATGTGGGTGCAGGTGGATTGAACCATCTCACCACCACACTCAACTAAAACCATCAGACACATTAATATTTGCATTTAATACATTTAGAATTTGACACAGAATTGACAAGTTGGTCCCATAAGCAAACAGTATATGTCAGAAGATAAAATTATTCTATCAAAGCTTAAATCAACAGTTAAGACGGAGATCTTAATTAATTTCCCCTACACCCCAAGTCATCCCAAATGATTTTCCTGACTGTTTGCACTTTTCATATGAATTTTATAAATGTAATCAGTTGCTGAAAACATTTCAGTGTCTGAATTTTGCAGTGGTTAAGCCTTAGAATCTTAATATTGTCTTAAAGAACACCATGACACAGTATTTTCTCCCATGCATGAACAGGATTATGAAGACTTAAATACATTCCTTTTCAGATTGTGTGTTGTTCTCTAATCTAGAAATATAATTCTTCATTTGTGTGGTTGAGTTTGTTGTATTTTGGGCTTTGTTTGTGTCTGTTGGGTATTATTATTATTATTATTATTATTATTATTATTATTATTATTATCATCATCATTACTATCATTATTCTATTTTTCCTGCTTCCTTTGCTGTATCTTTGTGGATGACACCAAGCTGGGGGCAGGAGATGATCTGCTGGAGGGCAGAGAGGCTTTGCAGAGGGACCTCGACAGGCTGGACAGATGGGCAGAATCCAACAGCATGAGATTGAACACATCCAAGTGCTGAGTTCTGCACATTTGCCACAGCAACCCCAGGCAGTGCTACAGGTTGGGGTCAGAGTGGCTGGAGAGTGGCCAGGCAGAGAGGGACCTGAGGGTACTGGTTGATGGTAAGCTGAATATGAACGTGCAGTGTGCCCAGGCAGCCAAAAGGGCCAGTGGCATCCTGGCTTGCATCAGGAACAGTGTGGCCAGCAGGAGCAGGGAGGTCATTCTCCCCCTGTACACTGCGCTGGTTAGGCCACACCGTGAGTCCTGTGTCCAGTTCTGGGCCCCTCAATTTAGGAAGGATGTTGACTTGCTGGAACATGTCCAGAGAAGGGCAACGAAGCTGCTGATGGGTTTGGAGCACAAGCCCTGTGAGGAGAGTCTGAGGGAACTGGGGTTGCTTAGCCTGGAGAAGAGGAGGCTCAGGGCAGACCTTCTTGCTGTCTACAACTACCTTAAAGGAGGTTGTATACAGGTGGGGGTTGGTCTCTTCTCCCAGGCAACCAGCACCAGAACAAGAGGACACAGTCTCAAGCTGTGCTAGGGGAGGTTCAGGCTGGAGTTTAGGAAGAAGTTCTACACAGAGTGATAGGCCATTGGAATGGGCTGCCCAAGGAGGTGGTGGAGTCGCCATCACTGGAGGTGTTTAGGAGGAGACTTGATGGGGTGCTTGGTTGCATGGTTTAGTTGATTAGGTGGTGTTGGATGATAGGTTGGACACGATGATCTTGAAGGTCTCTTCCAACCTGTTCTATTCTATTCTATTCTATTCTATTCTATTCTATTCTATTCTATTCTATTCTATTCTATTCTATTCTATTCTATTCTATTCTATTCTATATACATAAAATGAAGGTCAAAGGCAAACCTTTTGCACTTTTATTTTGGTTAAAATTAAACCCAAATGGACTTAGATCACTGTAGAATAAAGGTGATTCTGTACTCTTAATTTTTTTTAGACAGAGATCCTGAGCTGAAAATTAATAATGAGAACTGCACTGTTTGTTATACAAACTTGATGGGAATACTGACCAACAGTGGCATCAAACAATAGCTCCTTGCCTATCTCACAGCATGGAATGTGTTCAATTTGGAAACACTGTACATCAGCAGGACCATTACAAGGTAAGCAAGACAAGCATGACCAAAGTGGAGAATGTGTCTGCTCACTGCGGGGGGGGCTGGAGTAGAAAACCTTTGATTACCCCTTCTAAATAAAATTTCTCCATTACAAGGAACCTAAATATGTATACCAGGTGTTAATTATGAATCAGCTAGTATACCAGGTGTTAATTATGAATCAGCTAGTATACCAGGTGTTAATTATGAATCAGCTAAGTTACTGAAAGTCACCAGTAAATATTAAACAGCGTATTTGAAGTAGACTTTAAGAGAACTTTGTAATTCCTTTAAGATGAGAAAGCAGATTATGAAAGACAACTTATGTAGTGTTTAATGATGAAACCAAAACCTGTTACATCATTTGGTGATGAGAATTTTTTAATCATTGGTTAATAATCTACAGCTAAGATTGAGATAACCCAAAATAATGTAAATTATGCAATAAGCAACATATTCAAAACACTTTTGAGATAGAATGTTCCTAAATCAATGTTTTCAGACAACAAATGTTGTCTGTACTGGTGGTGAATTCTCATTAAAAAACAAACAAACACACACACACACACACAAAAAACCCCAAACACAAAACCAACCAACCAAGCAAAAAAAACAGCCAAAACCACACCTACACTCATCAGAGTTAAAATGCACTGAGCAGATACAAGGCAGGTTGATGTTTTTAACCTGGTTCAAGCAACTAAGAAATTCTGTCATCATTGTGACTGGGTGGAGACCAAGTAATGGAAATCAAGTAGGCCTTGTGCTCTCATGTCCTCACTTTGTGGAGTGGCAGAGAATAAGGAATGTGTATTCTGTCCAGGCATGGATTTGCTGGGAGGAGAGGATGAGAGGGGGATGAAAAAGTATGTTTAGCCTGTGGATTCATACTTGATGTGAAGTGCATGCTCACCCACTCAGTGAGACAGTTGTCAATGTGTAGCCTGCACCTCTGATTGGACTCAGAGGAAACCTAAATTCCTTTCAGTTACAGTATCTGGTTTTAAATCTTGGGTTATAGATTCTTTATCAGGAGAGGAAGAAAAATGAGAGTGAAAACCCTTCTTCAAGACAATGAATTAGGAAGCAAGGTATGTGATTTATTGTTGACAAGTTAAAGGAAGCAACATCTTAAATCTCACAGCTCTTGGACATAGAACAGGCCTTCACAATCAGGCCACACACTTAATTTGGGCTCCTGTCATGGATTTTCACCAGAGGTCAAGACAGTCTGGATAGCTAGGGAAACTGATCCTGCCAGTATAGGAAGGTCTAAAAGTAGTCATTAGATCTGCACACAGTTCTGAAAGTGATGGAGCAGGTTGGCGGGAAGTATCTAAAGGAAAAAAGGTTCAAGGTTTTCCCCCAAAACAATCGAGACCATAGAATCACAGAATCAATAAGGTTGGAAGAGACCTCAAAGATCATCAAGTCCAACCTATCACCCAGCACATCATGACTAGCTAAACCATGGCTTCAAGTGCCACCTCCAATCCCTTTTTGAACACCTCCAGGCATGGTGACTCTACCACCTCCCTGGGCAGCACATTCCAATGGCCAACAACTCTCTCTATGAAGAGCTTTCTCCTCACCTCAAGCCTAAACTTCCCCTGGCACAGCTTGAGACTGTGTCCTCTTGTTGTGGTGCTGGTTGTCTGGGAGAAGAGACCAACCCTTACCTGTCTACCACCTTTCTTCCTTCAAGTAGGTGTAGAGAGCAATAAGGTCTGCCCTGAGCCTCCTCTTCTCCAGGTTAAACAATCCCAGATCTGTCATCAGTAAAAAACAAAACCTCACAAAAACTAGAATGGTAAACCAGTGAAGGTAATTCCAATAACCAAATCTTGATCAAAGCCACTAGTATTTTATCATCAAAACAGAAGGACTGAATGAGGTCCTCATTTG
Organism: Picus viridis; assembly: GCA_033816785.1. Taxonomy (NCBI): domain Eukaryota; kingdom Metazoa; phylum Chordata; class Aves; order Piciformes; family Picidae; genus Picus; species Picus viridis. The sequence goes on along the minus strand of CM066566.1, from coordinate 84,131,003 downwards.
TATCATGATGTTGTTAAAAAAAAAATCATGTATTCTACTGTAAGGTATGAATAAAAGTACAGGCTGGAGAATGTGTGAAGTAATCATAGAATCAGTCAGGGTTGGAAGGGACCACAAGGATCATCTAATTCCAACCCCCTACCATGGGCAGGGACACCTCACATTAGAATCCTCCTGCGTTACTCAGGATATTTCTGCTCTAGTATTACACCCAATTTGGGATTCTGCTCTTCAAAAAAAGACTTCTTTTCCCTGGAGTCCTTTGACATGACTAATCAGAGTTCTAGAAATAATCTATGTAAAGGATTGTGGTATTTCAGGTCATTTAACTTAAAGATACAGAAACTTAAAGCTCACATAGGTAGGACATGATAGAAACATCATGTCCTGGCAGAGGTGGAGATAGAAAGAAGGAAATGATAAGGTGAATGCAGAACTGTTACCTTTCGAATCTATAGTAGAACTAGGATGCTCAGTAGCAGTAGTGCAGACCAGTTTAAAATGCAAAAGAAGGAATATTTTTGCATGAAAGGCAGTGAATTCCTGGAACTTTCTCCTACAGAAGATTTTGGTGGCAGGTGAAATCATCAAGGTAAAGAAGAGACTGAAGAAATTCCTGGATAGCAGGTCTATAAGGGGATGATAAAAGGATTTTCCCTCTGGCATCCCTAATACAATATTGGTAGATATGGGAGAAATAGAACACAGATGGGCTGCACAAAGCAAGCAAGCTTATATACTCTCTCTAAAGAGATGTTCTCATTGTCTGAAACAGGATGCTGGATTTGATGTACTATTAGTCTGATCCAATAGAAAATTTATTGTGTTTTTAGGACAGATCTATATTTTATCCACAAGAGGACAAAAAGAAAATTAAACCTTCCTCCCACTCTCCTGAAAACAGCATTTTCGTGATGCCAGCATATCCTGGAACAATGTAGATTGTGGAATGTTCAGAAACTCCTTCTGGATGTATAAGCAAATACAATTATATTAATACTTCAAATTTAATTTGTTTAGACAGTTATGTTTTGAGGGTTTTTATTTTGTAGCTTAAGGCAGGCCAAGGAACCTGCTATTCCTATTCCTTCAGTATTATTTAAGGCTAGGCAAGCCTTAGAGGGCATAAATCTTCTATAAGTCCCAGAGGGAAGAGAACACATTTTCCAGGCCACTGGTGGAATCCATCTATCTCTGCAGAGGAGATTTTTCATTGCCTACTCACTGAGCAGCCTAACAAGGAATGAAGTGGGCTGCAAAGCTATCAATGGATTCTGGAAGCATGCCTTGTCCAGAAATCACATTTGAGCATCTTATGATCTTTTTGCACACAGAAATAGAAAATCCCACACTAGAGATTTTGATCAAAAGCAAAGTGGTTTTAGACAAAGATATACTGCAAACTGATATTGCCTTTCTTTTCAGTGCCTATACCAGACTATCTGCCACAGTTGATATATATAAAGAACTTTTCCAACCACTGAAGCCATTTGGACAGAAAGCCTGTGGTGATTAGTCCAATACGTTAATGTTAATGAAAGTGAAATGCACTCAACTAATAGAAGAGAACAATGAAAGAAAATATATTTACTTCCTTTTCTCTTGGAAAAGAATACTGGTTTCCTACTTGAAGACACAACATTTATTTGATATCTTTCTGACTGCAGTTTCTGGAATTGCTTTTACATTCTTAGTTTGATAGTATTCTTTCTTCTGGTGTGACTGTGTTTGGATTCCAAATGAAACTAGTAAAAGCAAGGGACCTTAACTAGCAGACACATTGGGAGAGGACAGCTGTGAGCAAATGCCTACCCTGTGCTTAAGTTTTAGAATAAAATTAGAATAGAATAGAATAGAATAGAATAGAATAGAATAAAATTGAATTGAATTGAATTGAATTGAATTGAATTGAATTGAATTGCATTGAATTGAATTGAATTGAATTGAATTGAATTGAATTGAATTGAATTGAATTGAATTGAACAGGTTGGAAGAGACCTTTGAGGTCATTGAGTCCAACCTATCACCCAATACTATCTAATCAACTAAACCATGGCACCAAGCACCCCATCCAGTCTCCTCTTAAATACCTCCACCACCTCCCGGGCAGCCCATTCCAATAGCCAATCTCTCTATGAAGAACGTCTTCCTAACATCCAGCCTAAACCCCCGCTGGTGCAGCATCAGACTATCCTCTTCTGGTCCAGATTGCGTAGGAGATGAGACCAACTCCACTGGGCTACAACCTCCCTTCAGATAGTTGTAGAGAGCAATAAGGTCTCCCCTGAGCCTCCTCTTCTCCGGGCTAAGCAACCCCAGCTCCCTCAGTCTCTTGTCACAGGGCTTGTGCTCCAAACCCCTCACCCTTCTCTTGTCTTCTTAGAAAGTAATCTGGCTCATTCCAAACTGGAATGGGGAAGTGTTATGATTAATGTTTGACAAGCAAAGTGATTAAGAAAAATATTAATAGCTTATTAACTCAAAATACCATATCAAACATCAATAAACTTATTTACAATTTGTTCAGGTTCATGTATCCAGGGAATTACTTACATAATATGTAGGTAATAATAATAGTATGAACAATTTAAGGAAAGGAAGGATTCTACAATACTAATCATACACCTAATACCAAATTCAAAGTTAGAGGAGAGTGAGGAGCCACAATTCCTGACTTGGTAACAAGGTGGGCCTCCTTTGAATAGCATAGAATAGCATAGCATAGCGTAGCGTAGCGTAGCGTAGCGTAGCATAGCATAGCATAGCATAGCATAGAATAGAATAGAATAGAATAGAATAGAATAGAATAGAATAGAATACCCTCACCTGTGCCAGGGGAGGTTTAAGCTGGATGTTAGGAAGAAATTCTTCATAGAGAGAGTGATTGCCCAATGGAATGGGCTGCCCAGGGAGGTGGTGGAATCGCCACCATTGGGGTGTTTAGCAGGAGACTTGATGGGGTGCTTGGTGCCATCGTTTATTTGATTAGATGGTGTTGGATGATAGAATAGAATAGAATAGAATAGAATAGAATAGAATAGAATAGAATAGAATAGAATAGAATAGAATAGAATAGAATAGACCAGACCAGACTGGAAGAGACCTTCAAGATCATCATGTCCAACCAATCATCCAAAACCACCTAATCAACTAAACCATGCAACCAAACACCCTATGAAGTCTCCTCCTGAACACCTCCACTGACGGTGACTCCACCACCTCCTTGGGCAGCCCATTCCAATGGGCAATCACTCTCTTTGTATAGAACTTCCTCCTAACCTCCAGCCCAAACCTCCCATGGTGCAGCTTGAGACACTGTCCTCTTGTTCTGGTGCTGGTTGCCTGGGAGAAGAGACCAACCTCTGCCTGGCTACAACCTCGCTTCAGGTAGTTGTAGAGAGCAATAAGGTCACCCCTTAGTCTCTTCTTCTCCAGGCTAAGCAACCCCAGCTCCCTCAGTCTCTCCTCATAGGGCTTGTGTTCCAAACCCCTCACCAACTTTGTTGCCCTTCTCTGGACACGCTCCAGGAAGTCAACATCCTTCCTAAACTGAGGGGCCCAGAACTGGACACAGTACTTGAGGTGCGGATGATGGGTTGGATGTGATGATCTTGAAGGTCTCTTCCAACCTGGCCTATTCTATTCTATTCTATTCTATTCTATTCTATTCTATTCTATTTTTTTCTATCCTTTTCTATCCTTTTCTATCCTATCCTATCCTATCCTATCCTATCCTATCCTATCCTATCCTATCCTATCCTATCCTATCCTATCCTATCCTATCCTATCTTATCCTATCCTATCACTCAGGGTCTGATTGGGCATCTGCTGGTTGGTGGTGAGCAGCTGAGTTCTTTTGCATCACTTGTTTTTACTTTGTTTTGTTTCTTTTCCTCTCTATTATTATTATTGTTGTTATTACTGAAAAGTATCAAATTGTCTTTATCTCAACCCATGCTTTTTCTCACTTTTACACTTCTGATTCTCCTCTATACCACTGGGGGACAACAAGCAAGCAGCTGTGTGGTGCTTAATTGCCTGTGGGGGTTAAACTATAACAACTGAACATACAGAATCCAGGTGACTTATAGGCTTAACCTACCTGAGCACTGTAGATTATAAAACCTTTACTGGCTCACATTATAGAGGTGCCTGTCATTTACATTAAAACTCCTTAAATTGCCAAAGCAACCTGGAGTACATGTTAATACATGCTACACAGTTCCCAGTGAGGGTGATCAAAGTAACCTTACCATGAGGAAGAATTAACCTTGTACAAGTTTTATTGCCAAGGCAACAGAAAATACTGTCAAATGTCAAACCCTATTCCCTTTGAAATTGTTTTAAATAAAACCTACAAACTTTTTCTCCCTAAGACTGAGATTAAACCTGGACCTGACTCATGAGGCAAACCTATTAGTTTAAAAGATCTATGTTTCCAACTGCCTTTGTTTTCCTTCTGAAAGACAAAAATCTCCTCAAATGTTGATGCAGTTGCAAATAAAAGAGTAGATGGTGCCATTCACTCTTGGTAATCCTATGAATACAAAATCATTAATTTCTTTTGGATAGCTGTTTTTGCATATTGTTAGGTGCAGTTACAGCTTGGAAATAGATATTCCAAGTTCACAGAAGAATGTTTTTGCTCTCTTGAGGACACTCATCGTGTCTTATCAGGAAGCAGCAATACAGAATGTCACTTTAGTAGAAATATATTTCTTTATGCAAAATGTTCATGGTATGTTTCAAAGAACTGATATGGAACATTTACAAAGAAGTGGAACTTTCACAAGGAAAGAACAAAATCCTGTGAGATTGCTCAGACCTGAGCACACTTCATTTTTCCAGAACCTGCAGTCATGCAAACAGCACCATTGAGTAGGATTCATACCTCCTAACTTTGACTTCTAAGGCATAGATGCCTACATTTGAGTGTATCACCCACAGCTCTTTTCTTCTAGTCAATGTGCAATAAAGAACTCTTTGAGGACACTTTACTTTTCCCTAAACCAGAAGTTTCAAACAGGCTGAGTCTGTGTTGTCTTGTTTTGATAAATGAAATTGCCTTTTTTTCTCCCCACCTAATTCAAGTCTGTCTATGTGACCATAATTGGTGAGTGTGTGCCCTTCCTGTCCTTTGTCTCAACCCTCAGGCCTTTTGTTGCATTTATCCTCCCCACTGCACCAGCGTGGGATAGAAATGAGTGAACATCTGTATGGCTGCTTTGTTGCCTGGTGCTTGGTCTCAAACTGACAACTGGAATGTCCAGCCTTCTCCCCAAAGAGTTCTTCACCATTCTTCATGAGGAATTGCACCAGGCTCATCACCTTACACACATCAAACCCTTTGCTTCAGCCTATATAGCTGAAAAAGTAATGAAGCACTTGCCAGGGGAGGTTTAGGCTGGGTGTTAGGAAGAAATTCTTCATAGAGAGAGTGATTTGCCACGGGAATGGGCTGCCTGGGGAGGTGGTGGAGTCACCATCATTGGAGGTGTTTAAGAAGAGACTGGGTGGGGTGTTCGGTGCCATGGTTTAGTTGATTAGATAGTGTTGGATGATAGGTTGGACACGATGATCACAGAGATCCCTTCTAACCTGGTCTATTCTATTCTATTCTATTCTATTCTATTCTATTCTATTCTATTCTATTCTATTCTATTCTATTCTATTCCCATTCCATTCCATTCTATTCCATTCCATTCCATTCTCTGCATCCCCTCCCCCTCCCCCTTGCTGTCCAAAAGAGAGAAAGGAGCAGAGAGAAAGCAGTGGTTAGTCTTAACCAAAGTAATGCAGCCAAGGTCAACTGACAGCAAGTTGATCTCTCATGAGCCAAGAAAGCAGAGAAGAGATCAGAAAAGAGAAGGAATTGTTTTGGTACAGCTGATCCTGTAGCAGATATTTCTCCAATGTATTTGTTTAGAATTATCTTTAGTTTTCCTTTTTACACCCAATAGTGATTTATTTGTATTTTATTACTTTTCTGCTCGAAATCTGTAACGAAATTTTAAAGGCATAGCCTAAAACTACCACAGAGCCCCTTGCGAAGAAACCTCTAATGCCTCCAGGAAGTGCTCCAAGGAGAGAAATTGCTTTTTTGTTGTTGTTGTTCAGTGCCAATTCTTTGAAAAGCTGACCCCAGGGCAGCAGGAGGTACCTGACAGAAAACAGATTTTTCAAAGAGAGCATGCCGAGCTCCTCAATGTAGAACTCTAAAAAGAGTGGACAATTACCCTGCAGAAGAGCAGCAGGTGAGTGAAGCTAGTAGGACTGAGCAAGTAAGTGTGGCTAACAGCCTACCTGCTCTGCAGGGCCTGCCAGAGCCTGAGGACTAGCCTCAAAGAAAAGCCTCACCCCCTTATGCTGCAAGTGAAAGATAGTGTCATGAACTGGACCCAGACCTGTTCACAGTTCACAGGTGTTATTCAGAAAAGTAAGGATACATTTGATAACTCTTACAATGAATTCATGTAGCTGCATATAGAGAATGCTTGATTTACAATACAATACACCAGGTTGAAAGAGACCTTCAAGATCATCACGTCCAACCCATCAACCAATCCAACCCACCTAAACAACTAAACCATGGCACCAAGCACCCCATCAAGTCTCCTCCTGAACACCTCCAATGAAGGTGACTCCACCACCTCCTCAGGCAGCCCATTGCAATGGGCAATCACTCTCTCTGTATAGAACTTCTTCCTAACATCTAGCCTAAACCTCCCATGGTGCAGCCTGAGACTGTGTCCTCTTGTTCTGGTACTGGCAGCCTGGGAGAAGAGACCAACCTCTGCCTGTCTACAACCTCCCTTCAGGGAGCTGTAGAGAGCAATAAGGTCACCCCTGAGTCTCCTCTTCTCCAGGCTAAGCAACCCCAGCTCTCTCAGCCTTTCCTCATAGGGCTCGTGTTCCAAACCCCTCACCAACTTCATTGCCCATCTCTGGACACATTCCAGCAAGACAACACCCTTCCTAAACTGAGGGGCCCAGAACTGGACACAGGACTCGAGGTGCAGCCTAATCAGTGCAGTGTACAGGGGCAGAATGACCTCCCTGCTCCTGCTGGCCACACTGTTCCTGATTAAGGTGCAATCATAACTATTGTAGTTGCGTGATCAAGGACAGTTATCTACTCTCCTGTTGTGTGACACAGGAGAGTAAAACTGCAGAAGTAAAAACTCCATTCTTTGCAGAAAAGCTACTGTTGTAGGCTTGTGGATGACTGTTCAGGTGACTTTGAACTTTCAGAAGTTTTCCTGATTTATTTGCACTGCAGAGAAATCAAAGAACCTGCCAAAAAGCAGCCACAGGTATTTCGAGCTTCTCTGGAGGCATTCTGGCTCTGGTAGGAACAGCTGATCTTTGCTGCCTGAAGAGCTTCACAAGCCAAAATGAACACTGACATATGAATTGTCTCCAGTCACAGTAGTAACAAATGAGTCCTGTGGCTTGAGGGACCTGTGACATTACAGATTACTATGGCTTGAGACAGAGAAGTGTTATTTCTCAACAACTACAGCCAACTTGTAAAAATTTCCATGACTTTTCTAACATGATGGAGAGTGGCTTGGTAACTGCATCAGCCAATTCCCTCAGAACCTTGGGATACATCTTGTCAAGTAGCATACACTTGTACTCATTCACATTTCTCCAGTGGTCTCAAATGCAATCTTTACACACTATGGGAGACACTTAATTCACTCAGTACCTGGCTTGAGGTACAGGGACTGATTTGAGAGATTTCTTGACCTTTGTTTAGAATTGGAGCTTTTGAATGCCAAATTCACATTAGAACTTCTGTAATGGATGCCTAAATGTAGGTGTCTTCTTTTCAAACTGATGTACATCACTGAATTTAGAATAAATACTGCAACTCCAAAGTCTGTAGCTCTCCCATGATCGTACTCCGTAACTTTGCATATTCTCCTCCATGATCCAATTATTTCAAATGCTGCAGTCTAAAGCTGACCAGAGAAGGCCAACAAAGCTGCTGAGGGCTTTGGAGCACAAGCCCTGTGAGGAGAGGCTGAGGCAGCTAGGGTTGCTTAGCCTGGAGAAGAAGAGGCTCAGAGGAGACCTTGCTCTCTACAACTACCTGAAGGGAGGTTGTAGCCAGGTGGGGGCTGGTCTCTTCTGCCAGGCAACCAGCACCAGAACAAGAGCACACAGTCTCAGTCTGTGCCAGAGGAAGTTTAGGCTCAAGGTGAGGAGAAAGTTATTCACAGAGAGAGTTGTTAGCCATTGGAATGGGCTGCCCAGGGAGGTGGCGGAGTCACTGTCCCTGGAGGTGTTCAAGAGGGGACTGAACGTGGCACTTGGTGCCATGGTTTTGTAGTCATGGGGTCTGTGGTGACAGGTTGGACTTGGTGATCTTTGAGGTCTTTTCCAACCTTATTGATTCTATGATTCTATGAATTATTAGATTCAGCATAAACATGCACATTGGTTTAGGGTTGTTTTTATTTTCTGTGGATACGAGATGGTAGAACAGTATTCAGTGACATTGTGGTGTGGTCTAGTTAGTCTCTAGACACCACTCTGAAATATGGAGAGCTTCTGTAGGTCCTGTATCATATCTGTCAACTCTCTGCAGATGTTTTGAATATCCTGTGCTATTTCACACAGCATTGTGTGCTTCTGTTTAGATGAATGACTGTCACCTGGGGAGCTACTAAAAATATTCAAAGTCTAGTTTTCTGCTATGAGGCTGATTTCAGAAGCTTAAACATGAGTTTCTATTGCAATTTCAGAAGCCCTAGCGTGTCCTAGACACCTGCACATGGCTGACAGATATGCCACAGGACCTGTGGGAGATTTGTGCCCTTCTGAAGTACCCATTAGAGGCTAGACAAGATATGACTGGTGTTTGAAATGGCATAGACATCTGTGTTCAGGCAATAGAAAAAAAAACAGCAACCATGAATGTAGATGCCTGAGATTCAATTTCACCCAAATAGCCTATGTTTAGAAATTTATTTAAGTAAGATAGTTCACAAAATTACTGATAAATCACCTTGAGTACTGTGTCCAGTTCTGGGCCCCTCAATTTAAGAAAGACATCGAGACACTTGAATGTGTCCAGAGAAGGGCAACAAGGCTGGGGAGAGGCCTTGAGCACAAGCCCTATGAAGAGAGGCTGAGGGAGCTGGGGTTGTTTAGCCTGGAGAAGAGGAGGCTCAGGGGCGACCTCATTGCTCTCTACAACTACCTGAAGGGTGGTTGTAGCCAGGAAGGGGTTGGCCTCTTCTCCCTAGCAACCAGCACCAGAGCAAGGGGACACAGTCTCAAGCTGCAACAGGGAAGTTTAGGCTGGAGGTGAGGAGAAAGTTCTTCACCGAGAGAGTGATTCGTCATTGGAATGGGCTGCCCGGGGAGGTGGTTGAGTCGCCGTCCCTGGAGGCGTTCAAGAGGGGACTGGATGTGGCACTTGGTGCCATGGTCTAGTCGTGAGGTTTGTGGTTACAGGTTGGACTCGATGATCTTCGAGGTCTCTTCCAACCTTGGTAATACTGTGATACTGTGATCAACATCTACTGAAATCAGACTTGTATTCAGGAGAAAACAACAACAACAACCAAAACAAACCCCCACACACACACAAAACAACAGTCAACACACACAAAACCCAACCACCACCCAAAAAACCCAACAACATAAAAAAGAGAATGAAAAAGATCTGATTAGTAATAAATAGACATATGAAGGGAGGAGGAGGAAAAAAAAAACCTATCCAGATTTCTCTCCCCTCTTTCAAACAAACAAATAAATAAAAGATTTTGGAATGCCATAAACAATTTTGGGGAACTTGTAATTACGAGGGGAGAATACCCAAATTGCATGAATATTCACATTTGGAGATGATTCTGCTTTCCCCATGTTTGTGTCTCTTAACTGACTTGAATATCTTCAGGCAATCAAATTTAGCAGGCAGGATCTCACACACACAAGCAAATTTCAAAGTCACAAGTACTTTCACAAACTGATTGGCACACAGAGGGATTTCTTGCAGAATTGCTTTCATGCTCATCTACACACGAACAATGATGTGGAATTTTATCTGGCCTATGCTAGGAGATGAATTTTAAACAAGAATACTGATCCATGCAGTAGAAGCAGCTGTCTAAAAATAATGATCATGACAACAGAAATCAAATCCATTTAAATACTGTCAGCCTGCTTATGGCTATTGTATGCAGAAAACAGGCTAAACTGGTTTCACGAATTTGTTTCCAGATAGACACTTTTCTATGTTAGTCGTACACAAAGCTAGTGACTCCTATGCAACAAACAGTTCAGACCAGTTCTGATGTACATGAAGAGTCAGCTGGCAGAGTGAAGGTATAAGGAGTTTGTGCTTCCAAAACATACATGAGTTGATGAGGAATAACAGTGTGTGGTGCTTGTCACACAACAGTACCTGCCCCTGCACTGCACAGACACTCCTGACACCTCTTGTGAGATCTGTACAGATTCATTTAGCTCTGGGTGCTGAGGTAACTTGGTGTTTCGCACTGGCTTGATGGTGGAACAGATTATCCTGGCGGCAATAACTGCACACCTGCAGGATGGCCAAGGGCTCAGGTCCAGCCAACATGGATTTAGGAAGGGCAGGTCCTGCCTCTCCAACCTGATCTCCTTCTATGATCAGGTGACCCGTCTGGTGGACGTGGGGAGGCCTGTGGATGTGGTCTACCTGGACTTCACCAAGGCCTTTGACACCGTCCCCCACAGCAAACTGCTGGCTAAGTTGTCAGCTCATGGTTTGGACAGTAACACTCTGCGCTGGGTTAGGAACTGGCTGGAGGGCCGAGCCCAGAGAGTGGTGGTGAATGGTGCCACATCCAGCTGGCGGCCAGTCACCAGTGGTGTCCCCCAGGGATCAGTGCTGGGCCCCATCCTCTTTAACATCTTCATTGATGATATGGATGAGGGAATTGAGTCAGTCATCAGCAAGTTTGCAGATGACACCAAGTTGGGAATAGATGTTAGTCAGTTAGAGGGTAGAAAGGCTCTGCAGAGGGACCTCGACCGACTGGACAGATGGGCGGAGTCCAATGGGATGACATTCAACAAGTCCAAGTGCCGGGTGCTGCACTTTGGCCACAGCAACCCCAGGCAGAGCTACAGGCTGGGGTCAGAGTGGCTGGAGAGCTGCCAAACAGAGAGGGACCTGGGGGTGCTGATCGACACCTGCCTAAACATGAGCCAGCAGTGTGCCCAGGTGGCCAAGAGGGCCAATGGCATCCTGGCCTGTATTAAGAATAGTGTGGCCAGCAGGAGCAGGGAGGTCATTGTGCCCCTGTACTCTGCATTGGTTAGGCCACACCTTGAGTACTGTGTCCAGTTCTGGGCCCCTCAGTTTAAGAAGGACATCGAGACACTTGAACGTGTCCAGAGGAGGGCAACAAGGCTGGTGAGAGGCCTTGAGCACAAGCCCTATGAGGAGAGACTGAGGGAGCTGGGGTTGTTTAGCCTGGAGAAGAGAAGGACCAGGGTGACCTCATTGCCCTCTACAACTACCTGAAGGGTGGTTGTGGACAGGAAGGGGGTTGGTCTCTTCTCCCAGGCAACCAGTACCAGAACAAGGGGACACAGTCTCAAGCTGTGCCAGGGAGGTTTAGACTCGAGGTGAGGAGGAAGTTCTTCACTGAGAGAGTCATTCGTCATTGGAATGGGCTGCCCGGGGAGGTGGTTGAGTCGCCGTCCCTGGAGGTGTTCAAGAGGAGACTGGACATGGCACTTGGTGCCATGGTCTAGATGTGAGGTCTGTTGGGACGGGTTGGACTTGATGATCCTTGGGGTCTCTTCCAACTTTGGTTATACTGTGATACTGTGATACTGTGCTGCATTGTGGCTCAAGATTATGGCCAGGCATGCCACACCATTTTTTCTTTCATGCTAGCAATCTCTCTGTGATGTTTTGGTGGCCTTAACACTTAGGTATGCACTTGGAATAGCTGTCAGGGGTGAGGTGGCTTGTGTAGAGAAGTCTCTGCAGGCAAGAAGAGGAGTCCATGGAGGGTCACATGTTTGTAAGGAGCAGCAGCTGCCAGGGTCAAGGAACGTAGGTGAGAGGCTCTTAGGACACATGTGGGGAAAGGCGCTCAGGGAAAAATAGAATGATGCTCTTGGAGGAGTTTTGAAGTTAAATGCTCTTTGGAGAGCATATGCAGGAGAGAGGTTCCTGGGAAGACACATAGATGAGTGGCTTTTGAGGAAACATGTAAGGAGAGACTTTTGTGGCAGACATGCAAGGGAGATGCTCCTGTGGACACACCTGGGGAGAGGCTTTTGGGGAGACATATGGAGTAACTGCTCTGAAAGCTGCTCTTGGAGCCAAGTAGATGGCAAGACTTCAGGGGCAGATAGGAGGAACTGAATGAATATATGAGAAACTCCAGGCATACATTAGAGAGAACCCTAAGGAGATCAAAAAACACCATGGAGATCATGGCTCTAGTTCTGATTCAGACAGAGGGCCCTAAAATTCCCAATTTTGAAAGTGACTATTCTTGTCTTTTTCTGTTGACATACTATACAATGAGGAGGACTGGATATTAGGAGGAAATTCTTTACAGTGGGGGTGGTGAGGCACTGGAACAGGTTGCCCAGGGACCTTGCAGATGTCCCCTCTCTGGAAGTGTTCAGGGCCAGGTTGGATGGGGCCTTGAGCAACCTGGTCTAGTGGAACATGTCCTGCCCATGGCAGCGGGATTGGAATTAGATGATCTAAACATCTAAAGATCTCTTCCAACACAATGATCTAAAAATCTCTTCCATTCTATGATTCTATGACATGGTGCCTCTTGAGTGCATAGAATAGAATAGAATAGAATAGAATAGAATAGAATAGAATAGAATAGAATAGAATAGAATAGAATAGAATTAACGAGGTTGGAAAAGACCTTTGAGACCATTGAGTCCAACCTATCACCCAACACAATCTAGTCAACTAAACCATGGCACCAAGCATACGTGATGGAGACTTCAGAAGAGAAAAGAAGAAGGAGAATTTAGGCTCTTAAAACGATTTCAACTATCTGATCTCTAGAATAGACCTATGAAATCTATTTCCTCATTAGGATAAGCTACTTCATTGTCTAGTGAAGTTTCTATAAGAGTGGAAGATCATCAAGCTTGAACACAAATGTGGAATGTGGTGTGAAAAAATGAAAAGACAAAAGAAAAATAGGTAAGAAATACTTTCAAAATGAAGCACCTTTCCTGACATAGTTACAATGAGAGAATTGCCACTATTATGCACAACACATAAGTTATGCACAGATAAAACCTCAAATCATTACAGCTTCCATCACTGCATTAATTAAGAGCTTAGAGATATGTCTTAATTCTCAGTTTGGAGCTTTAATTATAAAACTGCAATGACACTAAAATCAGTCATCAACAGCCATGGTAATTTCATGTCCATAAGGGTAGGCCTTTGCTCTTGATGAAATAATGATCTCTAAGTTTATTTCCTTCTATCATTATTTGATTAATCTTCTCAGGATCTCAGGTAGTGATAGGACTAGGGGGAATGGAATGAAGCTGGAAATAGGGAGATTCAGGCTAGATGTGAGGAAGAAGTTTTCACCATGAGAGTGGTGAAGCCCTGGAATGGGTTGTCCAGGGAGGTGGTTGAGGCCCAGTCCCTGGAGGTGTTTAAGACCAGGCTGGACGAGGCTCTGGCCAGCGTGATCTAGTGTAGGGTGTCCCTGCCCATGGCAGGGGTTGGAACTAGATGATCCTTGTGGTCCCTTCCAACCCTGACTGATTCTATGATTCTATGATTTTATGATTCTATGATTAATGAAGAAATGTCATTTCTTTTGTTCTAACTAGCAATGTCAGTTTCTCTTAGAGCAGTGTAAACAATGAAAAACAGAATCAGTCCTTACTGAGTACCAGAACACCATAAACTCATGGTGACTTCAAAAAGTTCACAAGGAGAGGTGCTGAACAGTACCAGAACAAGAGGACACAGTCTCAGGCTGTGCCAGGGCAGGTTTAGGCTGGATGTTAGGAAGAAGTTCTATACAGAGAGAGTGATTGCCCATTGGAATGGGCTACCCGTGGAGGTGGTGGAGTCACCTTCATTGGAGGTGTTCAGGAGGCGACTTGATGGGGTGCTTGGTGCCATGGTTTAGTTGTTTGGGTGGGTTGGATTGGTTGATGGGTTGGACGCGATGATCTTGAAGGTCTCTTTCAACCTGGTGTATTGTATTTCATTGTATTCTGCCAGCTAATACTTATCAAGAGCACCACAGATAACTAAAGCAACATATATTTTAATTTAAGAGAACTGAACTGGGGATTATGTGTGTAATTAACTAGGGGTTCTGACAAAACTGTTATTACTATTACAAATTTACTAGCTAATAGCTTCAGGATGAAGTCATTGACAGTTAATGATGTCTAAGAGATATTTTCATAATCTCCATAACTGCTGCTCCAGAGCAGATGTTACTGTTACAAATCTTAAAATCCAGGCTCACTTTTCAACTGTTTCCTCTTTACAGCCAAATGTTTCGCAAAGGAGTGGACAGAGCTCAGCAGGGTCATTTAGTTTTATAGGGCTTCTTGGAGAGAAGGAGTACTTTCATCTGTTGGAACATGATATATTGTTATGCTGTTCCATGAATTAATATAAAAATAGCATGAAAGGGGAGCTGCAACAGTGACAGGATGGGCAGCACAAGCAGGGAATCCATGGAATCATAGAATCAACAAGGTTGGAAAAGACATCAAAGATCATCAAGTCCTACCTGTAACCACAAACCTCATGACTACTAAACCATGGCACCAAGTGCCGCGTTCAATCCCCTCATGAACACCTCCACCTCCTCCCCAAGCAGCCCATTCCAATGGCTAACAACTCTCTCTGTGAAGAACTTTCTCTTCACCTCGAGCCTAAACCTCCCCTGGTGCAGCTTGAGACTGTGTCCTCTTGTTCTGGTGCCGGTTACCTGGGAGAAGAGGACAACCCCCTCCTGTCTACAATCTCCCTTCAGGTAGTTGTAGATGGCAATAAGGTCTCCTCTGAGCCTCCTCTTATCCAGGCTAAACAATCCCACCTCCCTCAGCCTCTCCTCATAGGGCTTGTGCTCGAGGCCTTTCACCAGCCTCATTGCCCTTCTCTGGTCACATTCAAGAGTCTCAATGTCCTTCTTAAGTTGAGGGCCCAGAACAGGCTTTTTCTGTCTGAGTATTTGGAGCTTGAAGCCTCTGCTCATGTCTGTCTGCTCTTAGTTTCATGAAGTCTTCAGTTGTCTCTGAAGACCTTTGAAACAAACTAGAACATTATCATTTGCATGACTTGTTTCTCATTGGTTGCTTAGAAACAACAGAGTAAAACAAATAACTTGCTGCAATTTATGTGTTTTCCAGGCTGTTTGTTGTATCAACACTTACCCACAGGTAAAAGACATACACGTAAAATTACATATTGGAGACAATGTTTAATCAGTGACAAGTATGCCATCTAATCAAAGGTCTTTGCCAACCTGGTCTATTCTATTCTATTCTATTCTATTCTATTCTATTCTATTCTATTCTATTCTATTCTATTCTATTCTATTCTATTCTATTCTATTCTATTCTATTCCATTCCATTCCACTCTACTCTACTCTACTCTACTCTACTCTACTCTACTCTACTCTACTCTACTCTACTCTAATCTACTCTACTCTACTCTACTCTACTCTATTCTAATTTACCTGGAAAATGGCTGTGTGATTCTTTGGCAATCTTCTTGAATCAAGGCCACTGAGTTTTGCTGTATGGCATGTTCATGGCAAGCAGCTGCAGAACACTTCTGATTGTAACACTCTAATTGATTGTTTAAATAATGAACTATTAAAAGTAATTAAGTTACCTTTTTGCTGCAGGTATAAAATACTGGTTTAATATTTTGTCATCTATCATTCACTTCTAAGAGACGAGCAATCTTGATTTAACAGCACCTAGTTTAGTCACTGTCATTCTGTAAATCACATGAAACATAGAAAAGCAATTTGCAATGGAGTACAGTAACTTATCAAAATAACTGGAAAATTTATAGGACCATAAATTAGCTAATGATGGTCAAATTATCTTCACAGAGTCACAGTATTAGAATAGTTGAATTTGAAAGAAGTGTCTGGAGATTATGTAATACCCCTCTCCCATTTCAATAAAATATGGAAGGTTTATAATAAAATATAATAGCTTTCTGTAAAATACATAGCAGACTAAATCATCAAAGCAAATTTAAACCAGTCAAGACTCATTTATTTGATTTCACCTTCTCCTCCTGTAAGCAGGCTATTCATTTCCTTTCAGATGCATTGTTTCACTTCCGGATTTTGTCTGGGCCAAAGGGCTAGATTGTTAAAAGATTACACAAGCCCAGAAATACTGCAGAATATTTTCAGATAAATTTACAAGGTTGAATCTGACCAGATATAGTGGAGCTAAGATACCATACATTTCAGTGGGAATATGTAACTGCCTGGCAACTAGACAGAAATGGACCTGGGGCTACTGGTTGATAGTAGGCTGAACATGAGCCAGCAGCATGCCCAGGTGGCCAAGAAGGCCAATGGCATTCTGGCATCAGAAACAGTGTGCCCAGCAGGAGCAGGGAGGTCATTCTGCCCCTGGACTCAGCACTGGTTAGGTCACACCTGGAGTCTTGTGTCCCGTTCTGGGGCCCTCACTGTAGGAAAGATGCTAACTTGCTGGAACGTGTCCAGAGAAGGGCAACAAAGCTGCTGAGGGGCTTGGAGCACAAGCCCTATGAAGAGAGGCTGAGGGAGGTGGGGTTGCTTAGCCTGGAGAAGAGGAGGCTCAGAGGAGACCTTCTTGCTGTTTACAACTCCCTGAAGGGAGGTTGTAGCCAGGTGGGGGTTGGTCTCTTCTCCCAGGCAACCAGCACCAGAACAAGAGAACAGTCTCAAGCTGTGCCAGGGGAGGTTTAGGCTGGAAGTGAGGAGAAAGTTCTTCACAGAATGAGTCATTTGGCACTGGAATGTGCTGCCCAGGGAGGTGGTGGAGTCCCCATCCCTGGAGATGTTTAAGAGGAGACTAGATAGGACACTTGCTGACATTGTTTAGTTGATTAGGTGGTGTTGGATGACAGGTTGGACTCGATGATCTAAAAGGTCTTTTCCAACCTGGTTAATTCTATTCTATATTCTATATTTTGGTTCTGGTCTGGTAGAGCAAGTGATTGAGTGGGAAGATAAGAGTGTACCATCTTTCCTACCAGACTGTAATTGGTCTGAATTTTGGAGTATTTGGGTGGGGCTTTTTTTTGTTTAGTTGGGTTTTTTAATGTACTTTCTGAAAGACAATTGCATTATCCCTGACTAAACATCCCTGTCTCATTCACACCCCTAGATGACTCGGAAGAACAACTCCTACTGACTTTTGCTTTTTTTCCCTTTTTCCTTTTTCTTTTTTTTTTTTTTTTTTTTTTCTTCTCCTTTTTCTTTTCCTTTTTCCTT
This sequence comes from Picus viridis, assembly GCA_033816785.1. NCBI lineage: Eukaryota > Metazoa > Chordata > Aves > Piciformes > Picidae > Picus > Picus viridis. The sequence continues at coordinate 84,113,513 of CM066566.1, read as the reverse complement.
TTTTTCCTTTTCCTCCTTTTCCTTTTCCTTTTCCTTTTCCTTTTCCTTTTCCTTTTCCTTTTCCTTTTCCTTTTCCTTTTCCTTTTCCTTTTCCTTTTCCTTTTCCTTTTCCTTTTCCTTTTCCTTTTCCTTTTCCTTTTCCTTTTCCTTTTCCTTCTTTTCTGGTATATACAGTCAATCAAAACCTTTTCTTTCATAGTAATTCAGCACAGATAATGCTTGTCTCAACTAATTTTGTGCAAATACATGCTAATTAAAAACCCAAACACTAAGACAACTTGTGCAAAATTTTCACAAGTGTCTAGTGATTTGGTCTAACCTAGTCACTGGAAGCTTGAACTACTAATGGTTCGAATTTTCAGTGTTGCTCATTGAAAATTATGCTGGCTTTCTCAGTCTCGGGCTGCACCAGGGCAGGTTTAGGCTGGTTGTTAGGAAGAAGTTCTATACAGAGAGAGTGATTGCTCATTGGAATGGGCTGCCCGAGGAAGTGGTAGAGTCACCATCATTGGAGGTGTTCAGGAGGAGGCTTGATGGGGTGTTTGGTTGCATGGTTTAGTTGTTTAGGTGGGTTGGATTGGTTGATGAGTTGGACACGATGATCTTGAAGGTCTCTTTCAACCTGGTGTATTGTATTGTACTGTATTGTACTGTATTGTATTGTATTGTATTGTATTGTATTGTATTGTATTGTATTCCCCAAGTCTAACACATTCAGCTGTTCATGCCCCATTTCTGTAGTTGCCTGTAAGCAGAGCTACACTGACTTCTCCTCTCTCATTCCCTCTTCATTACTCTCTCTCAGGCCTGAGTTATCTCCTGAGTTGAGTAGAATAGAATAGAATAGAATAGAATAGAATAGAATAGAATAGAATAGAATAGAATAGAATAGAATAGAATAGACCAGGTTGAAAGAGACCTTCAAGATCATCGCATCTAACTTATCATCCAACACCACCTAATCAACTAAACCATGCAACCAAGCACCCTATCAAGTCTCTTCCTGAACACCTCCAGTGATGGTGATTCCACCACCTCCTCGGGCAGCTCATTCCCATGGGCAATCACTCTGTGTAGAACTTCTTCCTAATCTCCAGCCTAAACCTCCCCTGGCATAGCTTGAGACTGTGTCCTCATGTTCTGTTGCTGGCTGCCTGGGAGAAGACACCAAACTCTGCCTGTCTACAACCTCCTTTAAGGTAGTTGTAGAGAGTTGTAAGCAAGTACAGTAATTGAAATATTAAGTACAGTAATAGGAATATGCCCAACAACCAGGGAAACTCTAACCTATTTCACTCAAAGTGGTCTTGCACACTGACTGTGTTACCAGGCTAAGGTAATTACAATCCTGGCACTTAACACATTTTGTCCCTCTTTTAACTGTTACAGCAGAATGGGATACATGTAGTGTCTGAAAAGGCATGAAAATTGGTTGTTGGGTGTTTTTTTTGTTGTTGTTGTTTTGTGTGTTTTGCGTGTTTGTTTTGCTCCTGGTTGAAGTAGAGATCCATCTATATAGTTTAGAGTATTATCTTTCTGTCTTCACCTTCCATAATTTTTCTTTCTTTAATTTGATGTTCTTTTGCTCTGTAGTTTTGTTTCGTTTTTTAATGTTTCATATGTCTATGCATTTGTTTACATAAAGTATTCTTCTTCTTTTATTCACCCAAGTGTACTATACTGTCCTGGGGTGTTGTAAGATGTCAACTAAGTGTGTTAATAATTTATGACATTTCATGACCTCTGAGGAAAAACATGGAAATGTATTCTGGTTTTATATTAACTAAGGGTTCAGTTTAAAGCAAACGGACTGACAAATGGAATGGAAGTGAAACACAAGACAAATACAGCTAGACATCCTTTATAACAAACTGACATTTCATTTGCCATTTCTGTGGAAGACGTTGGTCCTAAAAGGAAGCGGGATTTTCTAGATAGAAAATTGTGTTGGGGTTCAAGAGCATTCTTTGCAAACAAGAACATAAATTTATATAACAGAATCATAGAATCAATAAGGTTGGAAAAGACCTCAAAGATCATCAAGTCCAACCTGACACCCAACACCTCATGACTACAAAACCATGGCACCAAGTGTTATGTCCAATTCCCTCTTGAACACCTCCAGGGACAGTGACTCCACCACCTCCCTGGGCAGCCCATTCTAATGGCTAACAGCTCTCTCTGTGAAGAACTTTCTCCTCACCTCCAGCCTAAACCTCCCCTGGTGCAATTTGAGACTGTGTCCTCTTGTTCTGGTCTGGATTGCCCATGAGAAGAGACCAACCCCCACCTGGCTACAACCTCCTTCAGGTAGTTGTAGACAGCAAGAAGGTCTCCCTGAGCCTCCTCTTCTCCAGGCTAAGCAATCCCACCTCCCTCAGCCTCTTCTCATAGGGCTTGTGCTCCAAACCCCTCACCAACTTGTTGCCCTTCTCTGGACACGTTCCAGCAACTCAACATCTTTCCTAAACTGAGGGGCCCAGAACTGGACACAGTACTCAAGGTGTGGTCTAACCAGTGCTGAGTCCAGGGGCACAATGACTTCCCTGCTCCTGCTGGTCAGAATGGAATGGAATGGAATGGAATGGAATGGAATGGAATGGAATGGAATGGAATAGAATAGAATAGAATAGAATAGAATAGAATAGAATAGAATAGAATAGAATAGAATAGAATAGAATAGAATAGAAACATCCAATCTTTTTCTGGTGATGACAGGATTGACAAGAGGACATACTGAGTTGAATATGGACTTACAGATCCTTGGGTTTCTTTTCTTCTGCACTGTACCTTATGTAAATATCTGTACTTCTGAAGTGTTGCCACTGAGAAAGGTATGAATGATTCACAGATGAGGAGAATGACTCACATTATTATAAAAAGAACTATCAAATATAACTGTTCTGAAGGAACAGGCCTGTTTGCATTGACTATGGAAGGAAGTTAAATGGCTCATGTGCACTAGGCTGTGTTTTTCAGATGGCTAACTTAGTTAAGGGGATTACCAGCCCTGAAGTCTACCTAGAATGAAATTTAAGTCAAAGTAAATCCACCTTTAGGCCTTTAAGGCCCTTGGCTGCTTTTGAAAAATCTTAGAGTTAATCAAATTCGTTTCAGTACGTTAAAATGGACTGAACATTTACCAGAACTCAGCATCTTTTATCGATAACCCCAAGGATATGCCCACAAAGCATAAAATGTGATACCTTCACAGAATGTCATATCCTGATTTTCTTCTCAGGTAGGTGAATACCTAATTTTTTTAATTTTATTTTAGGTGGGTTTTTTTTTCTTTGTGGGTCATCCTGAGGCTGGTTCACAAATTTGCTACCCTCTCTATTCACTTGCAGTGTTGTATTTAATACAATACAATACAATACAATACAATACAATACAATACAATACAATACACCAGGTTGGAAGAGACCTTCAAGATCATCGCGTCCAACCCATCAAACAATCCAACCCACCCAACAACTAGACCATACAGCCAAGCACCCCATCAAGTCTTCTCCTGAACACCTCCTGTGAAGGTGACTCCACCACCTCCACGGGTAGCCGATTCCAATGGGCAATCACTCTCTCCGTGTAGAACTTCTTCCTAACATCCAGCCTAAACCTGCCCTGGCGCAGCCTGAGACTGTGTCCTCTTGTTCTGGTGCTGGATGCCTGGGAGAAGAGGCCAACCTCTGCCTGGCTACAACCTCCCTTCAGGTAGTTGTAGAGAGCAATAAGGTCACCCCTCAGTCTCCTCTTCTCCAGGCTAAGCAACCCCAGCTCCCTCAGCCTTTCCTCATAGGGCTTGTGTTCCATTTACCTGCCTCCATTGTCTCTTTGCTTGTATAGAGCTTTCCTGAACATTCAGTCAGTCTTGCCATTAATAACTCTGCTATGACAGATGACAGAATGAAACTTTGTATATAAGCATTTCAAAATCTTGCAAAATTATTCAAGGCTTGAGTAACTGAATATACTCTATAATACCACTAATCTGTGTCTCTCCTTAGTAGTAGCCACAGCTCCACAGGACAGCGTCTTCAGCCTGGAAAATTATGTTCTGAAGGAGACAGACATTTCAGTAAGTCCAAATTTAAAGTTAGAGTATTATCAGTAAGGTCAATCTATTGGAATTACTTATCTGAGCCAAAGTAATTCAGGTGCAGTGAAACACTTCTCATTTTAAATTTAGGAGCACTGAAGAGTGAGTGGGATTCTTTGGGACAGCACTTCTTTGATGCTACTTCCTCCTCATTCTTTCTGCTTTTCCTTTTAAAGCCCATGATTCCAAAACACAAGTGCTGGTAGTGTTAGATAATATTAGATAAAGTCACTCTATAATAAAGGAAAGGAAAAAAATATTTACCATTAAAGATTATGCAGTTACTAAAAATGAATGAATTATATGCTTTTTGGACTGCATCAAGAATACTGTGGCCAGCAGGAGAGAGAAGTCATTGTGCCCCTTACTCTGCACTGGTAGGGCCACACCTTGAGTCCTGTGTCCAGTTCTGGGCCCCTCAGTTTAAGAAGAACATTAAACACATGAACGTGTCCAGAGAAGGGCAACGAGACTGGTGAGAGGCCTTGAGCACAAGCCCTGTGAGGAAAGGCTGAGGGATCTGGGATTGTTTAGCCTAGAGAAGAGGAGTCTCAGGGGAGACCTCATTGCACTCTAAAACTACCTGAAAGGTGGTTGTAGGCAAGTGGGGGTTGGTAATTACAACATCTATACACCACCACCACCATACATTCAAAAACTGCAATTTTTAAAAACATGAAGATCCTTCATTAATGTTTCTGTTACAGTTCTAAACTTAAGGTAAGGCAGAGCAAAGTATAAGCAATTTTTTAGAGTCACAGTGCTATATTCCTTAAAAAAATACTGCAGAATGAAGTTAGACCATAGTTTTACCGTGCTACATCTTCTCCAGCAATGAAGTTCCTAAAGGACAGAAACTAAGTACTGAAAGGCATTTTCTTTCTTTAAAAAAACAACAAACCCAAACCAAATCAAACAACAACAAAAGTAATTAAAGAAAAATTCCCAAAGAAGCATAATTCTACTGCCACAGCATAAAAGATCTGATTTTCAGCTATTGTAATAGCTGAAGACAGGCAAAATTAACATCAGTCTATTTGTTCTCAGCAACATTAATGACAGCAGGTTAGTAATAAAACAAAACAAAACAAGCAAACAAACCAAAAATAGAGTCCCTTTTACTTTTAGAAGTTGAATATTAATCAATACAATACAATACAATACACCAGGTTGAAAGAGACCTTCAAGATCATCGCATCCAACCCATCAACCAATCCAACCCACCTAAACAACTAAACCATGCAACCAAGTACCCCATCAAGCCTCTTCCTGAACACCTCCAATGAAGGTGACTCCACCACCTCCCTGGGCAGTCCATTCCAATGGGCAATCACTCTCTCTGTATAGAACTTCTTCCTAACATCCAGCCTAAACCTCCCCTGGTGCAGCCTGAGACTGTGTCCTCTTGTTCTGGTACTGGCTGCCTGGGAGAAGAGACCAACCTCTGCCTGGCTTCAATAGAAGTCTTGAATCTTTGTATCGAAGTAGATCCAAGGCTGATAAAAAAATACGCACTCATGAGTTAAAACCAAGCAAAACTAAACCCCCCAAAACAAAACCAGGAACAGTCAAGATGTATTAAATTAATTCAAGATTGATGTAGTTATCTGAAATGTTTGACAATGGAGCAGACTTGTCTTAAGGACCCTCTAAAGTCATCAGATTGAAATAACCACCTCCAAAGAGATTGCTTCAGATGCAAATTCCTTCTAGAGGTTCTTGCTACTCTTTAAGCAATTATCTCACCTTGAGCAACATCTCTAACAATGCAGAGATGACACTTCAGTGGCAGGGTGCTTTTGTGCTTTTCCATTTTTCTTAAGACAGTAACTTCATTCATAATTTCCACATAGAAATGTTTTCCAGTCTTAGCCTCAGTGCTGGACTTATTGGCTAACACAGTTTCAGAGAGCTGAAAAATGCATTTTTAAAGGTAAGTTAATAATATTGACAAATTTACGACAGCTTTACTGAAGGGACAGAATGTTGTAACAGGTAACTGAAAATAGTATTGCATGCACTAGCTGTTATTTTATGTTAGCAGTCTTGTTTCAGAAGGCACACTTAATCTCTCTCTACCTCCATTCCCTCAGACTTCGTTTCATAATTAATAAACAAAATTAGTAAGCATCTCTCAAGCTGCTTTTTAAACTGAAATATGGCACAGTTTTGTAGTGAGGTTTGATGTTCCATGATTCAGGCTGGACAGATGGGCAGAATCCAACAGCATGAGATTTAACACATCCAAGTGCCGGGTTCTCCACAATGGCCACAACAACCCCATGAAGTGCTATAGGCTGGGGTAAATGTGCCTGGAGAGCAGCCAGGTAGAGAGGGACCTGGGGGTACAGGTCGATAGCAGGCTGAACATGAGCCTGCAGTGTGCCCAGGCAGCCAAGAGGGCCATCCTGGCCTGTATTAGGAACAGTATGGCCACCAGGAGCAGGGCGGTCATTCTCCCCCTATACACAGCAGTAGTAAGGCCACAACTTGAGTCCTGTGTCCAGTTCTGGGCCCCTCAGTTTAGGAAAGATGTTGACTTGCTGGAATGTGTCCAGAGAAGGGCAATGAAGTTGGGGAGGGGTTTGGAGCACAAGCCCTATGAGGAGATGCTGAGGGAGCTGGGATTGCTTAGCCTGGAGAAGAGGAGACTCAGGGGTGGCCTTATTCCTCTCTACAACTACCTGAAGGGAGGTCGTAGACAGGCAGAGGTTGGTCTCTTCTCCCAGGCAGCCAGCACCAGAACAAGAGGACACAGTCTCAAGCTGCACGAGGGGAGGTTTAGGCTGGATGTTAGGAAGAAATTCTTCACAGAGAGAGTGATTGCCCATTGGAATGGGCTGCCTGGGGAGGTGGTGGAATCACCATCATTGGAGGTGTTCAGGAGGAGACTGGATGAGGCACTTGGTGCCATGGTTTAGTTGATTAGATGGTGTTGGATGATGGGTTGGACTCGATGACCTTGAACATCTCTTCCAACCGGGTCTATTCTATTCTATTCTATTCTATTCTATTCTATTCTATTCTATTCTATTCTATTCTATTCTATTCTATTCTATTCTATTCTATCCTATCCTATCCTATCCTATCCTATCCTATCCTATCCTATCCTATCCTATCCTATCCTATCCTATCAGTTTATGACTGTTAGACTGGTATTGACTTTGAATAGGATAAAAAAAGATATATTATCTCCTACAGATTATCCAGGACTAACCTGACTTTTAAAAAAGATTAAAAAACATTAAAAGGCAAACTACTTTTTGAACCCTAAATTAGTGAAATATTTGGTATGACACAAGAAGGTATGGGAAAAACCTGCTGAACTAGCTCTTTATAAGGATCTGGAGTACAGGGAATTTGTACCTTGAAACGGAGATTACAAGACCTCAAGGTAAAAAATTAAGTGCTAAGATGGAGGGAGCATGTTGGTTGATGTCTCATAGCTGATATTGTGTAACTTCTTTGAATAACCCTGTCTCCATCTAAGTAGAGTATTGGTAAAGGTTAAAAGCACACAACTGAAAGGTAATGTCATAACAGGGAGAAATAGGCAACACTGAGACCTCGGCAGAACTACTAGAATGACATGTAATAGTAGAAATTTTAAGGTCATGACCTTATGAAAAAGATTGCCATAATAATTATAGAAAAGGAAAGCTAGTTGAGTTATTAGAAAAGCCATGTTATGAAATGGAAGTATCCATAAATGCATCTAGGAAATACATAAACATAGAGAAGGAATAATAACTACTGGAACTCAGATACTACACTGGCACAGATGTCAACAGACATGTTCATGTCTTAATTGTATTTAAACTGGAGAATATTGTGCAGGAAGAAATTCTAGCTAGTTTGAGATAGATCTTGGCCCATTGATGCATTTAATGATATGAGTTGATGCTTTACAGTGTCAGAAATCTTCAGCCAGTAACTTGGACAGCCTTTTCTAGTCTCTAACAGAATCACACTTATAGTTTGTCCTTGGGACTTCTTTTGCAAAACTCTCTCTTCCTAACTTTGCAAGAATTGCCCAGGGCCGATGTACTGAAGCACTTAGAATTTTTAAGACAGTGAATTCCTCTCATCTTTTTTTTTTTTTGTTTCACCTTGTTCTTGAATAATTTACATCTGTGAGCCTTTACATGCTACTTCATTTTTTCATGCAGTGTCATTACAATACTGTCATCTATTAATGCACTGGACACTCTATTGGCTCTTTTCAAAAGGTCTAAAATGAGTCAGAAGGTAAGAGGTCGAGCCTTGGTACAATAATACAATACACCAGGTTGGAAGAGACCTTCAAGATCATCGCGTCCAACCCATCAAACAATCCAACCCACCCAACAACTAGACCATACAGCCAAGCACCCCATCAAGTCTTCTCCTGAACACCTCCAGTGAAGGTGACTCCACCACCTCCACGGGTAGCCGATTCCAATGGGCAATCACTCTCTACGTGTAGAACTTCTTCCTAACATCCAGCCTAAACCTGCCCTGGCGCAGCCTGAGACTGTGTCCTCTTGTTCTGGTGCTGGATGCCTGGCAGAAGAGGCCAACCTCTGCCTGGCTACAACCTCCCTTCAGGTAGTTGTAGAGAGCAATAAGGTCACCCCTCAGTCTCCTCTTCTCCAGGCTAAGCAATCCCAGCTCCCTCAGCCTTTCCTCATAGGGCTTGTGTTCCAAACCCCTCACCAACTTCGTTGCCCTTCTCTGGACACGTTCCAGCAAGTCAACATCCTTCCTAAACTGAGGGGCCCAGAACTGGACACAGTACTCAAGGTGTGGCCTAACCAGTGCAGTGTACAGGGGCACAATGACCTCCCTGCTCCTGCTGGCCACACTGTTCCTGATGCAAGCCAGGATGCCACTGGCCTTCCTGGCTGCCTGGGCACACTGCAGGCTCATGTTCAGCCTACAATCAACCAGCACCCCCAGGTCCCTCTCTGCCTGGCCACTCTCCAGCCACTCTGACCCCAGCCTGTAGCACTGCCTGGGGTTGTTGTGGCCAATGTGCAGAATCCGGCACTTGGATGTGTTAAATCTCATGCCATTGGACTCTGCCCATCTGTCCAGCCTGTCGAGGTCCCTCTGCAAAGCCTCTCTGCCCTCCAGCAAATCAACTGCTGCCCCCAGCTTGGTGTCATCTGCAAATTTACTGATGATGGACTCAATGCCCTCATCCAGATCATCAATAGAGATGTTGAAGAGCATGGGGCCCAGTACTGATCCCTGGGGCACACCACTAGTGACAGGCTGCCAGCTGGATGTGGTGCCATTCACCATTACTCTCTGGGCTCGGCCCTCCAGCCAGTTCCTAACCCAACGCAGTGTGCTCCTGTCCAAGCCACGGGCTGCCAGCTTGGCCAGGAGTTTGCTGTGGGGAACGGTGTCAAAGGCCTTGCTGAGGTCCAGGTAGACCACATCCACAGGCCTCCCCACATCCACCAGGCAGGTCACCTGATCATAGAAGGAGATCAGGTTGGTCAGGCAGGACCTGCCCCTCCTAAATCCATGCTGGCTAGGCCTGAGCCCCTGGTCATCCTGTAAGTGCTGTGTGATCGCACTCGAGATGAGCCGTTCCATAATCTTGCCTGGCACTGAGGTCAGGCTGACAGGCCTATAATTCCCTGGCTCATCCAACCGGCACAAGAGACTGGTCTGAGACTTATTTCTCGAAGTATGCTCTATGAATTTCCTTTCTTATGAATAGCCCCAAAATTGAAGGATATTAATAAAGATGATTCCAAAACAGTTTGTTAGGTAATCAAGTGATAATAGGAATTGTTGGCTGATAGGCACCCACATAAGCAGGTGCCTCTCAACCAAATATTAGTAGGCAACTTAAAGTTAAGCAACTTAAATATCTCCAGTGATGCAAAAAACCAAACCGAACCAAAACAAAACAAATACAAACCAACCACCAACAACAAAGAATCAAACAACCCATCTCATAAATATAAATATGTGAATGCCATAGAATAGAATAGAATGGAATAGAACAGAACAGAATAGAATTAACCAGGTTGGAAAAGACCTTTGAGATCATCGAGTCCGACCTATCATCCAACATTAACTAATCAACTAAACTCTGGCACCAAGCGCCCCATCCACAGTATCACAGTATCACCAAGGTTGGAAGAGACCTCAAAGATCATAGAGCCTGACCTGTCATCACAGACCTCATGACTAGACCATGGCACCAAGTGCCACATCCAATCCACTCTTAAACACATACAGGGATGGTGACTCCACCACCTCCCTGGGCAACCCATTCCAATGATGAATGACTCTCTCAGTGAAGAACTTTCTCCTCACCTCCAGCCCAAACTTCCCCTGGTGCAGCTTGAGACTGTGTCCTCTTGTTCTGGTGCTGGTTGCTAGAGAGAAGAGACCAACCCCTTCCTGGCTACAACCACCTTTCAGGTAGTTGTAGAGAGCAATGAGGTCACCCCAGAGCCTTGTCTTCTCCAGGCTAAACAATCCCAGCTCCCTCAGCCTCTCCTCACAGGGCTTGTGCTCAAGGCCTCTCCCCAGCCTTTTTGCCCTTCTCTGGACACGTTCAAGTGTCTCAATATCCTTTTTAAACTGAGGGGCCCAGAACTGGACACAGTACTCAAGGTGTGGCCTAACCAGTGTTGAGTACAGGGGCACAATGACATCTCTGCTCCTGCTGGCCATGCTATTATTATGTGAAACTATAGACAGCATGCAAAATTTGTCAGGTCATCTTGATAGGAAGATATCAACAGTTAGCTACGTTGGTTCAGACCCCCTGGAGTGAAAAAAAGTCAATCCCCCAAAAAAAGAAAGAAAAAATAATCCCAAACAACTTGTTATGGTTATGATCACTATATAGTAGAGAGAAAATATATGCAAGTATTTTATAGATTAGAAGTGCTTTTGTCACAGCTGCTAGGCTATTAGAAGCATACAAAATAATTATCTGATGCACTGCATTTGAAATTCACATCTAACTTATTCAACCATTAGATTGCAGAGATAAATGACTAAGAAATCAGAAGAAAAGATGCAGAAACAATTTCATTTTTAATTGAGAGAGAATCAAAGCTTAAAACGGATTGAAACTAACCATACGAGCAATTTCCATTAAGCAAATGGAAAGGAAAAAAGAAACAAACAATAAAAAACCCGTACCCCATATTCTATCATCTTTTGGAAGTTTATCTGTATCTCTCTTGTGTTCTAACTTTTTAACTACCAAAATGCGTCACCGTTGCTTCAGATGCAAGATCTGCAATAGAATAGAAAAAAACAGGTTGGAAGAGACCTTCAAGATCATCGCGTCCAACTCATCAACCAATCCAACCCACCTAAACAATTAGATCATAGCACCAAGCACCCCATCAAGTCTCCCCCTGAACACCTCCAATGAAGGTGACTCCACCACCTCCACGGGCAGTCCGTTCCAATGGGCAATCACTCTCTCTGAGTAGAACTTCTTCCTAACCTCCAGCCAAAACCTGCCCTGGTGCACCTTGAGACTGTGTCCTCTTGTTCTGGTGCTGGTTGCCTGGCAGAAGAGACCAACCCCCACCTGTATACAACCTCCCTTCAGGGAGTTGTAGAGAGCAAGAAGGTCACCCCTCAGTCTCCTCTTCTCCAGGCTAAGCAACCCCACCTCCCTCAGACTCTCCTCATAGGGCTCGTGTTCCAAACCCCTCACCAACTTCATTGCCCTTCTCTGGATACGTTCCAGCAAGACAACATCCTTCCTAAACTGAGGGGCCCAGAACTGGACACAGGACTCAAGGTGTTGCCTAACCAGTGCAGCATACAGGGGGAGAATGACTTCCCTGCTCCTGCTGGCCACACTGTTCCTGATGCAGGCCAGGATACCATTGGCCCTCTTGGCTACCTGGGCACACTGCAGGCTCATGTTCAGCCTGCCATCGACCAATGCCCCAGGTCCCTCTCTGCCTGGCCGCTCTCCAGCCACTCTGACCTCAGCCTGTAGCACTGCATGGGGTTGTTGTGGCCAGTGTTCAGAACCCGGCACTTGGATGCATTCAATCTCATGCTGTTGGATTCTGCCCATCTGTCCAGCCTGTCGAGGTCCTTCTGCAAACCCTCCAGCAGATCAACTGCTGCCCCCAGCTTGGTGTTGTCTGCAAATTTGCTGATGATGGACTCAATGCCCTCATCCAGATCATCAATAAAGATGTTGAAGAGCATGGGGCCCAGCACTGATCCTTGGAGCACACCACTAGTGACTGGCTGCCAGCTGGATGTGGCACCATTCACCACCACTCTCTGGGCTCGGCCCTCCAGCCAGTTCCTAACCCAACGCAGTGTGATCCTGTCTAAGCCATGGGCTGCCAGCTTGGCCAGGAGTTTGCTGTGGGGAACAGTGTCAAAGGCCTTGCTGAGGTACAGGTAGACCACATCCACAGGCCTCCCCACATCCACCAGGCAGGTCACCTGATCATAGAAGGAGATCAGGTTGGTCAGGCAGGACCTGCCCTTCCTAAATCCATGCTGGCTAGGCCTGATCCCTTGGCCATCCTGTAAGTGCTCTGTGATCGCACTCAAGATGACCTGTTCCATAATCTTGCCTGGCACTGAGGTCAGGCTGACAGGCCTATTATTCCCTGGCTCATCCAACCGGCCCTTCTTGTGGATGGGCACCACGCTGGCCAGCTTCCAGTCTTCTGGGACCTCTCCAGTGAGCCAGGACTGCTGAAAAATGATGGAGAGCGGCTTGGACAGCTCATCTGTCAGCAATCTCAGCACCCTAGGATGGATCCCATCCGGTCCCATGGCCTTGTGGGGGACCCAGCACTGATCCTTGGGGCACAGCACTAGTGAAAAAGAAGAATAGAAATAAAAAATACGAGCCTAGCTTTTGCAACTCTAGACAGCTCTGTGAAATATGAACATTTTGTAATGAGACAATTTTATGTGTGAGACATCACGCTACTCAAACTCTGATTCATAAAACAGATATTTCCATGGCCTTCCCGGGAACTTTATATAACGATCCTCTCAAATGAGAACATTGCTACCCCCATGCTGAGGGACTCATTTAAAATCCTGTTGAAAAATGTTCGGATAGTGCAGAACAGTTAATCTCTTATCTTATGATGGCCACATGTTGATTTCCCATAAATAACAATGATGTCAGGTATTAGAAGATTTTGTCTTCCTTCTTTCCTGTTTGGGAAATTAATAGCATGATGTACCCTCCATAATTTGTGTGCTTTTTGTGACAAGGATGGAATTGGGAGGCCCAGATATATTCAATGATTTGCTAAACTGGGAACATTTAGCTTAAGATACAAATTTTAGAAACTATGCAAAAGCACTCTTATGAAGCAATGGATATGACAAATATCTGAATACATGGCAATTCACCTTGAGCAGAACAGAATAGGATAGGATAGGATAGGATAGGATAGGATAGGGAATAGAGAATAGAGAATAGAATAGAGAATAGAGAATAGAATAGAGAATAGAGAATAGAAAAGCGTATCACAGTATCACCAAGGTTGGAAGAGACCTCGAAGATCATCGAGTCCAACCTGTCACCACAGACTCCATGACTAGACCATAGCACCAAGTGTCATGTCCAATCCCCTCTTGAACACCTCCAGGGATGGTGACTCCACCACCTCTCTGGGCAGCACATTCCAATGATGAATGACTTTCTCAGTGAAGAACTTTCTCCTCACCTTGAGCCTAAACTTCCCCTGGTGCAGCTTGAGAGAATAGAATAGAATAGAATAGAATAGAATAGAATAGAATAGAATAGAATAGAATAGAATAGAATAGAATAGAATAGAATAGAATAGAATTAACCAGGTTGGAAGAGACCTTTGAGATCATCTAGTCCAACCTATCATCCAACACTATCTAATCAACTAAACCATGGCACCAAGCATCCCATTAAGTCTCTGCCTAAACACCTCCAGTGATGGTGACTCAACCACCTCCACATGCAGCCCATTCCAATGGGCAATCACTCTCTCTGTATAGAACTTCTTCCTAACATCCAGCCTAAACCTGCCCCTGGTGCAGCTTGAGACTGTGTCTTCTTGTTCTGGTGCTGGTTGCCTGGGAGAAGAGGCCAACCCCCACCTGGCCACAACCTCCTTTCAGGTAGTTGTAGACAGCAAGAAGGTCTCCTCTGAGCCTCCTCTTCTGCAGGCTAAGCAACCCCAGCTCCCTCAGCCTCTCCTCATAGGGCTTGTACTCCAAACCCTCCCCAGCTTTGTTGCCCTTCTCTGGACACATTCCAGTGACTCAACATCTTTCCTAAACAGAGGGGCCCAGAACTGGACATAGTACTCAAGGTGTGGTCTGACCAATGTTGAGTACAGGGGGAGAGTGACTTCCCTGCTGGCCACACTATTCCTGATACATTATCAAAGAATATTTGAAATAATACTGTCTGTAAAGAAGATATTAAAAAGCATGTATTGTAGTACTGTTTCAAAATAATTGAATTTATCTGGAACTAGAAGAAGGAAATAACCTAGCAAAAGACAGAGATTTTAAAACACAGAGTAATTGCACTCCTATGTGTAAACAATTGTGTCCTCTCAAAATCTTAGCAAACTACAGCAATCCAGTATTCAGTTTACTGCTGACTGTAAAGCTGTACAGTGAAGATGGTAATGGGGCATGACATAATGGTCAAAATCATGGAGAATAAGATCTTGGCTAGTGAAGCTTTTGCACCCTCAGAAATGTGATCATGTTTGAATTTACTGCCCATAATGAAAGATTTATTGGGATAGTTCATTCTTTCCATAGCAACTCAAACATGTAGAATCATAAAGCAATGTGCAAGGCACTGCTGCTTAATGCTTTGCTTCAATGTGACAGGATAGCCTTTCACAACTGATAGATAAGTATGTAGCAGAAACAATGCATGTTGGTTATGGGGGACCACATGTGCAGGGGGGACCACAGGATAGCTGTTGCCACAGGGAAACCATTTTTGGCAAAACTGAGAAGACCTCATTTTGTTTTGATTTCATTCTCTGCATGACAATAATGCCTTGATGCTCAAATCTAGAAAAATTGCTATTAATATTTTATAGTTGCTGTCATTTCATCAGAGACATGAAGCTTTTATCAAAAAAATAAATAGAGGAAACAAATGGGACTGTTCAGTCTGGAGAAGGGAAGTCCCCGAGGTGACCTAATTGAGGCCTTCCAGTATCTGAAGGGGGCCTACACGAAGGCTGGGGAGGGACTTCTCAGGATCTCAGGTAGTGATAGGACTCGGGGAAATGGAATGAAGCTGGAGGTGGGGAGATTCAGGCTGGATGTGAGGGAGAAGTTCTTCACCATGAGAGTGGTGAAGCCCTGGAATGGGTTGTCCCATCCAGGTGGTTGAGGCCCCATCCCTGGAGGTGTTTAAGACCAGGCTGGCTGAGGCTCTGGCCAGCCTGATTTAGTGTGGGGTGTCCCTGCCCATGGCAGGGGGTTGGAACTAGCTGATCCTTGTGGTCCCTTCCAACCCTGACTGATACTGATACTGAAATAAACAAAAAAATATCAAAACCCAAAACCAACTAACTGAGAACCAAACCAATCCCCACAACCTCACACCCAAAAGCAAAGAGGGAAAGAAATTTCCAGATGTATTGTAAAATCCTCATGTAGGTCAGGTATAGGAATGCACAAGATCTGTTCTGCAGACTCTGAGACTAGACTTCACAAATCATGCTCAGAAAACAGCTACTGGGAATACAATTATGCTTCCCTGTTGGGACTTGCCTGAAGATACGAACAGTTGGAAAGGGTCTCTCTAGGAGACATAAACAGTTGGTGTGTGGTTTGTTGAAAATTATCTTCATAAAGGTGGTGTCATGAAAGAACTGCTATCCTAGCTTAGAAGAGGAAAAATTAAGATAACAAAGATAAAGTTTCCTATCACTATTAGAAGTCAGTAACAGCATCTTAATGAAGCAAGCAAGCAAGTCGTCCAAACAGACAATACTTTTTCGTTCTGTTAAAGAGGCTTTATGACAGATTTAGATACTGATGAGATCTCAGAGGTGCAGCATCGCCTAAAGACAATCAGATTTGTTATCAGTATTCATTTATCTAATGAAGGCTTACAGCCCTTTAATACCTGTACCAAAAAAAAAAAAAAAGCTAAGTGATTCTTTACATCTCTTCTCGTATCAAGTCTGCCTAAATGAATAAAGTTGTGACAAAGATTGCTGAAAGCATAAATGTCTGATATTTTGTATGGCTGTCATTATCAAAGTAGATGAACCTTCAACTTTTCTTTAGGGCAGCAGTTGGCTTTCTACTTTCCTTGACTTTCTCTCATGTGAGATGGGCAGGATTTATTCACATCTGTGGAAATCCAGCGTGCGAATGAGAAACACTTCTTGTTGATGATTAAATCTGCTAAGGAAAACAGAAAAAAATCAATGGGAAATGCACATCAGGTGTGCTTAGGGAAGGCTGCTGTGTTGCACCCATGGCACACAAAATAAATAGCTCTTTAGCCTGGAGATGTTGATCTTTAAATTTTTTGAGCAATTTCTCCCCCAGCATGCATTCATTCCCAATCCCACTCAAGGGCTGGCACCTGGAGCTGTTGCTAAGTGGTGTATCTGCCACATGGTGGAAACATAATATTGATTTTTAGGAAAATCAATTCCCAGTTTTACAAGATCAAAACCAGAAGATAGCAAAAGATAGACTTGACTTTATTTTATAATGATAATCATTATACTATACAGATTCTTGAAAGAGATGCATGGCTAAGAGACATCATATTGATTTACTAATAATAAACTCTGCCTGTTATAGTTCTAACTGAGCTGTTTGAATCTCTAGATATAACACTATTGATCAGAAGCAGCAAGTATCTTCTTATCTGTAAATAAAGAATTCCATTCTATTTTCCAGGCCTTTCAAATTGGTGAAAATGTGGAAAAGCAGAGAAGGGTGGCAGGTGTCACCACAATGGTTTATTTTTAGAGAGAAAAAAAAAAAGACCTTGCATTCTATCGAAACTAGGAGTAAATAAAGCTGGGAGTTAAGCATTTGAGCAATATTATTGAATAAAGCTATCCTGACAGTTTCTGTTCACAGGATCACAGGATGTTAGGGGGGTTGGAAGTGCCCTATGAAAGTCATCGAGTCCAACCCCCTTGACAGAGCAGGACCATAGAATGTGACCATAGAGCGCAGGTCACAGTTTCTCTGTTCAGATCCTGATTCAAAGCTCACTGAATTATCTGAAATTTTGTAGACTTTAGTGGGTTATGCATCAGTTCCAGATCAGTGAATGTTTGTAGTTTATTTAGACTTTCCTGGATAAAAGAAGCTGCATCAGGGGAAGGTTAGGCTCAAGGTGAGAAGAAAGTTCTTCACAGAGAGAGTTGTTAGCCGTTGGAATGGGCTGCCCAGGGAGGCAGTGGAGTAACCATCCCTGGAGGTGTTCAAGAGGGGATTGGATGTGGCACTACCTGGAGCCATGGTGTGGTAGTCATGAGGTCTTGGGTGACAGGTTGGACTTGATGATCTTTAATGTCTTTTCCAACCTTATTGATTGTATGATTCTATGAAATGCAACATAACCCAATTTGTACTGCAGCACTTGACCTTGTTCACAATTGGAGAGTCACAGGATGGTTGAGACTGGCAGGGTGAGCTAAAGCAGATTGCACAGGACCATGTCCAGCTGGGTTTTGAATATCTCTTGGAAATGTACTCGAGGACTTGGCCACTCTCATAGTAAAAACAGTGTTTCCTTAAGTCGAAGCTGAATACCCCATACATGAGTTTGTTTCTTCTGTCCGCAAGCACTGCTGAGAAGAGTCTGGTTCTGACTTTACTCCAACCAGCCAGTTATTTATGCATATGGATTAGATCCCACCTTTGGCCATCAGAAGGGGCTGCCCAGGACCATAGAATCTAGCGCAGGTCACAGTTTCTCTGTTCAGATCCTGATTCAAAGCTCACTGAAGTATCTGAAATTTTGTAGGCTTTAGTGGGTTATGCATCAGTTCCAGATCGGCGAATGTTTGTAATTTATTTAGAGCTTCCTGGATAAAAGAAGCTATTTAATCAAAACCTACAATCATTTTATTATAATACAGAATTATTTTGTACTTCCCCCCTGCCAACTACCTTGTTATGTAAGTATTAGACTCCACAAATGTTATCTCTATTGTTATGTCAGATAGAGAGCAACAATATTAACTAAAGGGGAAAAGGAAGTACATAAAGCAATTAATCTTGGCAGCATTTGTGCCTCTTGTACTATATGGAGATTGAAAGAAGCAATACTTTAAAACTGCTGTTTTTTTCTTCTTGAAAACCAGTAACAGGATACCTGACACTAATTTTAGAGGCAGAGAATTCTAAATAGCTGTTTAGAACATATCGAGACGGCATGAAAGTTCTTATCTGAAAACACTGGATTATAAATAATGCATTACTGAACTACTAGTCAGTAAATAATGCCAAGATTACCAGCATATTTTATTCTTGCTACTTGATTTTCATATGTCAGTATCCAAGTTGATTTCATTTTCCCTTTGAGGAACTTGTAGCTTTCCATGATGATATGGGTCAGAGAATCACAGAATCGTAGAAACACCAAGGTTGGAAAAGACCTCAAAGACCATCAAGTCCAATGTGCCACCCAAGACCTCATGACTACTAAACCATGGCACCAAGTGCCACGTCTGATCCCCTTTTGAACACCTCCAGGGATGCTGGAACTTTCTCCTCCCCTCTAGCCCAAACTTCCCCTGGTGCAGCTTGAGACTGTGTCCTCTTGTTCTCATGCTGGTTGCCTGGGAGAAGAGACCAACCCCCTCCTGGCTACAACCACTCTTCAGGTAGCTGTAGACAGCAATATGGTCTCCTTTTCTCCAGGCTAAACAATCCCAGCTCCTTCAGCCTCTCCTTATAGGTTTTGTGCTCAAGGCCTCTCACCAGCCTCATTGACCTTCTCTGGACACATTCCAGAGTCTCAATGTCCTTCTTAAATTGAGAGGCCCAGAACCGGACACAGTACTCATGGTGTGGCCTAACCAGTGCTGAGTACAGGGGCAGAAGGACTTCCCTGCTCCTGCTGGCTACACTATTCTTGATGCAGGCCAGGATGACATTTTTTCTGGCCTTATATGAGATCCATCATGTACTAGCTAAATAACTTTTAACACTATCCAGTCTTGCATTCTATTACTTACAGGTTTGAGAACTGTTTTGTGAAGACACATAAAAATTCACAAAGGCAGATCAGCTAGCACATTCCAAACTGGTTTACCAGTTTAGCTTATGGTAACTAGGCATTACAGAGCCATTGAACCATTTAGGCAAGAGAGGACCTTTAAGATAGAGTCCAACCATAAAACTTAAACTGCCAGTGCTACTACTTAACCATCTTTCTAAGCATCACATATAAACATATTTTAAATACCTCCAGGGTATTTAAATACCTCCAGGGTAAAAGCCTCAACTGCTTTCCTGGACAGTCTGTTCCAATGCTCAATAATCATGTCAGTGAAAAAATTGTTTGTGATATCTAAAATAAACTTCTCTGGTACTACTTGAGCTCATTCCCACTTGTTACTTTAGAGAAGAGACTACATTCACTTCACTACAGCCTCTTGTTGTAGAGAGTGGTAATGTCTCTTCTGAGTCTTCTTTTTCTCCAGTGTAAACAACAGTCCTCATAAGACTTGTGTTGTAGACCCTTCACCAGTGCTTCCTGTAGTGAGTGGCTCCAAACTGAACAAAGCAATCAAAGAGTATCCTCACTAATTCTAAGTGCAAAGAGACAAATGCTTCCCTAGTCCTGGTGTCCACACAAATTTTCATACAAGCCAAAATGGAGTTGGCCTTCTTGGCCACACATCTGCCTCATGCTCAGTTGGCCCCTGTATTCCCCATATTTGACCAACATCCAGCCACTCTTCCCCAAGCCTGACACATTGATGAGGTCATTGTGACACAAGTGCATTTGGCCTTGCTGAATCTCATACAATTGGCCTAAGGCCCATCAATCTAATAATGTAAAATATATTGAGGTATATATGTTGGCCTTTGAAACAACCGAGTAGATAATTTTTCTACCAGTCCTTGCTTTCTGGTTGATTACAGCAGACACACCCACTTTGTTTTGACAAAGGCTGGGCCTTGACAAAGACCTGATAAAGACTTCATGGACTTTATAGCCATAAAAATCCAAATACTTTGTTTCAGGCCATTAGCTTGCCTTTGTTGAACAGTTGGCCACAGCTAATTAGAATGACCACAGATCAGACTGAACTAGAGTATAAATGGAGCCGCTTCAGACAGTCAGTCTGAGACAGTTCTCCTTAGAGTTTGCAGCTGGGGACTCTCCCTGTGGAACAATTCAACAATGTTGAATGGCGTGGCCAGCAGGAGCAGGAAGGTCATTGTGCCCCTGTACTCTGCATTGGTTAGGCCACACCTTGAGTCCTGTGTCCAGTTCTGGGCCCCTCAGTTTAAAAAGGACATCGAGACACTTGAACGTGTCCAGAGAAGGGCAAAAAGGCTGGGGAGAGGCCTTGAGCACAAGCACTATGAGGAGAGGCTGAGGGAGCTGGGGTTGTTTAGCCTGGAGAAGACGAGGCTCTGGGGTGACCTCATTGCTCTCTACAACTACCTGAAAGGTGGTTGTAGCCAGGAAGGGGTTGGCCTCTTCTCTCTAGCAACCAGCACCAGAACAAGGGGACACAGTCTCAAGCTGCACCAGGGGAAGTTTAGGCTCGAGGTGAGGAGAAAATTCTTCATTGAGAGTCATTCACCATTGAATGTGCTGCTCAGGGAGGTGGTTGAGTCACCATCCCTGGAGGTGTTCAACAGGGGATTGGATGTGGCACTTGGTGCCATGGTCTAGTCATGAGGTCTGTGGTGACAAGTTGGACTCGATGATCTTTGAGGTCTCTTCCAACCTTAGTGAAACTGTGATACTGTGATACTGTAACAAGATGCTGCTGAAGGAAACTTACCTGGCTTGAGTAAACTGTCACCCCCTACTTCAGATTATTTCTTCTGGATATATCCTTAAATGAACCCTTGCTTGCCCTTCTGTGAGTGATTGTGTGGGCATGGTCATCTTTCTAAAGAAGAATATTCCCAAAGCATAAGGATTAGTTGTGTAGTATTATATTCCTACCTAACATCCAAACTTGTAGTTTATGTTGCTCCATTTGAGTGCTGGGTAATTTTTGGTTGGAATAAATCTCCATTTTGGGTAGTTACTCTGCTTTATGGGTACCTCTGCAAAACCAGTGTAAAGCTGTGAAAGCAGGAGGTATTTGGCCAAGTGTCTATGACTTGCTTGTGATTGGATTTAAGCATGCTGAAGTGTACCCAAAAGCCATCTATATGAGGGCAAATCAGACATCTACCAGGGTTGTGAACTAAGGTTGGTTTACTAAGGAAATAATGGAGTTGGGAGAGAAGATGTTGTGGAGATGTTGGGAGTGAAGATGTCGCCCCTCAGTTTAGGAAGGATGTTGACTTGCTGGAACGTGTCCAGAGAAGGCCAATAGGATTGGTGAGGGGTTTGGAACGCAAGCCCTATGTAAGGAGAGGCTGAGGGAGCTGGGGTTGCTTACCCTGGAGAAGAGAAGATTGAGGGGTGACTTTATTGCTCTCTACAACTACCTGAACGGAGGTTGTAGCCAGGCAGAGGTTGGTCTCTTCTCCCAGGCAGCCAGTACCAGAACAAGAGGACACAGTCTCAGGCTGCACCAGGGCGGGTTTAGACTGGACTTTAGGAGGAAGTTCTATACAGAGAGTGCCCATTGGAATGGGCTGCCTGGGGAGGTAGTGGGGTCACCGTCATTGGGGGTGTTCAGGAGACTTGATGGGGTGCTTCGTGACATGATCTAGTTGTTTGATGAGTTGGATGCGATGATCTTGAAGGTCTCTTCCAACCTGGTTTATTGTATTGCATTGTATTGTATTGGGGTTTTTTGTATTCCCTTCCATGTATGCACTTAGGGAGTGGCTATACTTTGTGTTCTTGTTCAGAAGCCACAAAGGAGTTTCAGTTTTCACAGTATGAGAATCTGCCTAAACAGGTAAGAAACATGTGAAAGCAAACAGCTTGACACTGAAGGTGAACTGACAGCAGCTACAGTGATGTGTTTCATGCAGAGGTAGAGGAGTTTACCTGTGTAGCTGTCAGTGGGAAACTGAAGTGAGTAGCAAAGAAAATAAAGTAGGTTGCAAATATTTTTAATGCTGATTTTGGGGGTTTTTGTGGGTTTTTTGTTTGTTTGCTAGGGTTTTTTTCATAGTTCCACACCATTCAGCACAGATTTGACTGTGACATCGACCTGCAGTACTAGAATACAGACACATATTTCTGTTGATTATGTGTGTCCTATAAAAAGTTAACAGTCCACAACCAACTACTGAGCAACTGAGAAAACATGTAAATACTGCAGAAAGCTTTCAATATCTTTGATACACCATGAGGGAGATCTTCACACAAATCATCACTGACCTATGGAATCAGCAGAAATAAAATCCATTTCCATACATCTCTTGCAGAGGGCAATGTGACAGATTCCTGTCTTGTGACTCTTCCCCACAGCCCTTATTTCAAAGTCACAGAATTAATTGTCTTTCAGCATCAAACCAATCATTGTTTCTCAGTTTTACCTATACAGGAACTAAAATGCAGCAACGACACAGGCTTCATGGTTTGTGCTCTCACAGTAAAAAAATTCTCTTGTGCGTTTACAAGTGCCCTTCAAGAGCACTGTTCCTGCAGGTAAGCAATTAATGATTCCCAGGCAAGAAATGCTTAGCAGAGCTCCTGGTGAACCTGAGAGATGCATCCCTTTGGCTCAGAGAACAGAGCTTTTCTTCATAGACTATTAACTAAATCCATTCTTGGCATAAGGAGAAGTAATTCCATCAAGCGGTACTCAATTTAGCTGGCAGCAAATGTACTATTCTACAGGACATCCTGTTACATTTCTATCCTCAGTATTAGCCCCTTCCTTGATAAGCCATGTAAATAGTTTACATATTAGATTATTAATTAGTAATGCTTTGACTGCTACAAAATAAATGCGTCAGAACAATAAGAAATATTTGGCAATTACAGCAACTTTAGCCATAGATGTATGTACTAAAGGTAAGGGACTTGAAAGCCTTGGTTTAGGTGTCTTGGTTTTGTTGGGCTGTTAAAAATGTATTCCTCACTAATCTGCAATGTCTCAGTGCATTCTTGAATTCTTCTAATTGTTCTAATGTGTCCAGTTCTGGGCCCCTCTTAAAAGAAGGACATTGAGACACTTGAACGTGTCCAGAGAAGGGCAACAAGGCTGGTGAGAGGCCTTGAGCACAAGCCCTACGAGGAGAGGCTGAGGGAGCTGGGATTGTTCAGCCTGGAGAAGAGAAGGCTCATGGGAGACCTCATTGCTCTCTACAACTACCTGAAGGGAGGTTGTAGCCAGGTGGGGGTTGGTCTCTTCTCCCAGGCAACCAGCACCAGAACAAGAGGACACGGTCTCAAGATGTGCCAGGGGAAGGATAGGCTTAAGGTGAGGAGGAAGCTCTTCACTGAGTTGTTAGCCATTGGAATGGGGTGCCCAGGGATATGGTGGGGTCACCATCCCTGGAGGTGTTCAAGAGGGGACTGGACATGGCACTTGGTGCCATGGTCTAGTAGGCATGAGGGTAACAGGTTGGACTTGATGTTCTTTGAGGTCTTTTCCAGCCTTGTTAATTCTATGATTCTAATGTATGCCCTATTGTTTGTTCATACCTTGCTCATATACTTCTTTGGTTTGGACCACGCCTAGCACAAAGCTGTCTTGAAACAGAACAGGGCTATTAAATATTGGATGATGATAATAATGCTAATAATAAAAGTATATTTTGATCAATTATAGCATTCTCTATTTGCATGAAACAGGCTTACATTTCCTTCTGCATTTTAATAATACAGTAATGGTTATTGTAATGAACTCATTAAATCTGTGAGTCAATATTAATGGACTATGAGAAGGATCTTTATGAACTTCATTGGAAGGCTACAAATACTGGATTAATATAAACTGCAGAATGAGTCAATTGGTTGTACATTTATGGGTAATCAATTCATATTACTGAAACTGCCTTAAGTTAGAAGTAAACATTATAAAATGCTGGGCTGGATCCTTGTTAGATGTAAATCAATAAAGGGAGGTCAACCTAAACCAGATGCAGTTTTGAAACAGCATTTTAGCAAAGGGAAAGTTATTTGTATTGATAAAAATATGGTATATACTAAATTATCAGGCAGCTCCCAGGATATAGTGATATTGGGTTATTATATTACTGTTTAATGGATATCTGTATATTTTAATAGCTATAACTATAGCTATAATCATGTGTCTATAGAATAATTCCATGCAATTTTAATTATTCTAGTTTCTGGCTGTGTGTTGCCACTTTAAAACCATTTTTAATTCAGATACCATGTTCAAACTTTTCTCCAGGCTGCAAGAGTTAAACACTTTATTATTTTAAATTACAACTGAGTCAATTTTGTTGTGCAATTGGTTGTGTTTAATAGCTGTTGCAACAAAAAAAAACACCTTATAAGAGCTGCATCAAAATTGGAAAAGCTGACAATGTGGCATAATTCAATTATGAAAATCCAAACAAGAACTGCTAATGCCCATGGAAATGTTCTCCTTCCAAATAATTTTGTAATTAAAAATAGGAGTGCCATAAGTTGCTGGAAAGTAGTTTTAACCTATGGTTATGCCTTTCAGGGATGTCCAGGTATTTCACACTGAGACTCCTTTTATAGCAGAGCTGGCCAAGAGGGCACTGAATTTGAATTTCCTCAGTGCTGCCCAAAGCTTCTATTTCTTGGTTTATGCCTTGGTTAGTGCTGAGATTTTTACAGCATTACTGCGCCTGGAGATGGGGCAAGGCATCCAGAAGACTGGCAGGATAACCAGGCCCTAGCAAGAGAATCAGTAAGCTATAAAAGTAGGAGACTAGCTTTTCTGTTTCTCCTTGATTTGTTGGCACCTACTAATACAAGCTCTCCACCAGAAATTTCACTGAGGAACTGAGGAATTGTTAGTGACTTTCTCCTATCTGAAGTCTTTCACATCTGATGTTTAGGCTGGATGTTAGGAAGGAGTTCTTCACTGAAAGAGTGATTGGCCCTTGGAATGTGCTGCCCAGGGAGGTGGTGGAGTCACTGTCACTGGAGGTGTTTAAGAAGAGAGTGGATGAGGCGCTTGGTGCCATGGTTTAGTTGATTAGATGGTGTTGGGTGATAGGTTGGACTTGATGATCTTGAAGATCTTTTCCAACCTGGTTAATACAATTCAATTCAATTCAATTCAATTCAATCCAATCCTAGTCTAGTCTAGTCTGTTCCATTCTATTCTATTCTATTCTATTCTATTCTATTCTATTCTATTCTATTCTATTCTATTCTATTCTATTCTATTCACTTTGACTAAGACTTCTCTTTCTGGCTATTTTCAAATGAACTGTAGGAACTTACCTACCAGCCCTGAGACTTAAATTCCTCTGTTGAATCTGCTGCTAAGTTAAAAAGTGGAGAGACAGGTATAAAACCCAATGTGAGGGTAACAGAAAATAAATCTTGTTTCTTTATCGAGGAAAAAAGACAGAAGCAAATAGTATGCAAAAAGAAGTTTAGGCCAGCTAATCCTTTCTCTCTTTTTCAGTTTTTATTATTGTGTGCAGTTATATAATACATTTTCTTAGAAAGGTCTGAAAAACCTGATTTTTTATTAATTTTCCTCCCATCTTGACTCTACAGTCCATGAGGACTATATCTAAGAGCTTTTGACTGTTAGTCAGAGTCAGAGGTTCAAAGGGTTTGAAAACAGATTTTTGCTGTGAGCAATCAAAAGAAAATACTGAAATTATATGGGGATAATCCATAATGAGTGAATCACCTCAAATTTCATGTTTGCTTCTTTTTGTATCCTTGTCTTATTCAGTAGGTTTCGCCTTGTTGAATGTATATTTTACAGGCAAGTTCAAAATGCACACACACATCAGAGCAGCTACAGCAAGTCCCTGCTCAGAGGCAAGAAACAAGGAAAGAAAAAGAATGGATCCCTCAACCCACTCACAGATCTGTCTCTGGAGCATTGCATGTTTTTGTAATGTAGCTCCAAAAAAAGAAAGAGAGAGAAGAAAAGAAAAAGCAAAGCAACCCAACTCCAACCCGCAGTATTTTCTGACCTCAGGTATAGTTTTTCATCTTGGCAGTTGTCTTCCCCTTTCACTTCTTTTTTTTTCCTGGATATTTGAACAAATGACCAGAACTATGAATGTTATAATTAAGAAAGCTTTTTGTCTCATGGACAGTAGAAGATTTGTTAGTTGATCTTTGCTGTGTTTTTCCACAGTCATTCCAACACACATAAAAATAAAATGAATAACTTATTTCCTTTTCCAAAGTTTGGGGGGTGTGGGGGTGGGTTGGGGAGGGTTGGTTTTATTGTTAGTTGTTTATGGGGTTTTGTGGTTGGTTGGGTTGGTTTTGTGATTTGGTTTTGTTTGGTTGGTTCAGTTTTGTTGCTGTTGTTTGTTTGTTTCCCTTGTGAATATTTGACAAGGCACAGAATTTACTAGTTTGGAAATATTTTAGTATAACAGTATCAGTCAGGGTTGGAAGGGGCCACAAGGATCATCTAGTTCCAACCCCCTGCCATGGGCAGGGACACCCCCACACTAGATCAGGCTGGCCAGAGCCTCATCCAGCCTGGTCGTAAATACCTCCAGGGATGGGGCCTCAACCACCTCCCTGGACAGCCCATTCCAGGGCCTCACCACTATTTTAAAGTATATGAACCTTTATCATCTATCAGTCACTGTAAAAAAAATGTGTGATGGCAGCTAGTAGGCTTATTTTTGTGTGTGTGTGTACTGAGAGTAAAGGATTTTATTCTTCATATATCAGAGTATCAGGGACACAGCAAGTTGTTGAATTCTCACAAGATACACTTACAGCAGGAAAAGCTGAAGATTCCAGTTGAAGTAACCGCAGTATCTAATGCTGGTAGGGGTGATGACCAAGAATGGTTCTTATGAATCTAGTTTCTAATTCAAACACAGGCTATGCTAAGCTTATAAAAATAATTAAAATTAGTTAATGAGAATATTCATGGAATTTGTAGATTCATAGAATGATTTGAGTTGGAAGGGACCTTAAAGGTCATTTAGTTCCAACCCTGGTGCCATGGGCAGGGCCACCTTCCACTAGACCAGTTTGCTCAAGGCCTCATCCAACCTGGCCTTAAGCACCTCTAGGGAAGGGGCATACATAGTCTCCCTGGGTAATCTGTTTCAGTGCCTCACCACCCTTACTGCAAGGAACTCGTTTCTAATATCCAGTCTAAATCTACCCTCATTGAGCTTCAATCCATTCCTTCCTATCCTATTACTGGAAGTCTTTGTAAAAAGTCCATTCCCAGCTTTCTTGTAGCCCCCTTCAAGTACTGGAAGGCTGTTAAAAGGTCTCCCCTGAGCCTCCTTTTCTCCAGGCTGAACAGCCCTGACTTTCTCACATATGTCCACATAGTAGAGGTGCTCCAGACCTTTGATCATTTTTGCAGATGTCCTCTGGACCCGCTCCAGAAATTCAGCAGGTTGATGCCCTTCTTATTCTGGGGTCATCAGAATTTGGTGCAGTACTCCAGATGGGAGAGGGGGAGAATCATCTCCCTTGTTCTGCTGGTCACACTTGTTTTGATTAATACTATAAGTGAAAAGCTGGGCTCTGTAGGACAAACAGGGATTGAAGCTCAAGATAGGAGTGATTTCTTCCAGAGTCAAGAAACCTCACTGGGGTGATTTGTGCATGTCCTAGCTCAAGCTGGAAAGCTGGATTCCTAGTACTTACATAGAATAGAGTAGAATAGAATAGAATACAATACAACAGGTTGGAAGAGACGTTGAAGACCATTGCGTCCAACCTATCATCCAACACCACCTAATCAACTAAACCATGCAACCAAGCATCCCATCAAGTCTCCTCCTGAACACCTCCAATGGTGGTGACTCCACCACCTCCACGGGCAGCCCATTCCAATGGGTAATCACTCTCTCTGTGTAGAATTTCTTCCTAACCTCCAGCCTAAACCTCCCCTGGCAGAGCTTGAGACTGTGTCCTCTTGTTCTGGTGCTGGTTGCCTGGGAGAAGAGACCAACTTCTGCCTGTCTACAACCTCCCTTCAGGTAGTTGTAGAGAGCAATAAGGTCACCCCTGAGCCTCCTTTTCTCCATGCTAAGCAACCCCAGCTCCCTCAGTATCTCCTCATAGAGCTTGTGTTCCCAACCCCTCACCAACTATATTGCCCTTCTCTGGACATGTTCCAGCAAGTCAATATCCTTCCTAAACTGAGAGGCTCAGAACTGGACACACTACTCAAGGTGTGGCCTAACCAGGGCAGCATACAGGGGGAGAATCACCCCCTGCTCCTGCTGGCCACACTGTCCTGATGCAGGCCAGGATGGCCCTCTTGGCCACCTGGGCACACTGCAATTGTTAGAGTATGTTGTAATATGCCCATGTTTAGTCATGTTTAATGTGAAACACAGCACCATGAGGGGCCTGAGTCATGCCTAGATCTTGATATGATATGCTATTAAAGTTTTGCTAAATGATGCACCATGACCAAGTGCAAGGGACCTACCCTTTACAGCTGTAAAATTTAACCTCTAGATCTACAGATTTCCACTTGCAAATAAACTTCTGTCAGGTACAGCTTAATGTGGTGCTGCCAATCCTTTAAGCTGTGTCATTCAGCCAAGTCATTCCTCACCCTGGTCCTCAAAACACGTGTACACATGTGAAAGGTGATTATTTCATTTTGCTGAAAAGGAAATCTGATATACGGTAACTAAAGAAATTAAGCAATCATTACCCCTTCACAAATTCTTTGTCTGCTGTCTTCATATTCCCATTTTATTTGCTGTGTATCTTCCCAGAGCTGTACTAATGAGTGTTCACCATGAAGTGCTTGCTTCTACTCTAACCAATTATTCTCAGGTAATTAAGCCCCACACAGTGTATACTTTAACCATGATGAGATATTCCCACAAATCAATAATAATGCCATGCATACAGAGGACCTTACATTCTGATTAGTGAACATTTCACTAGTTGGTCAAGAAAGAAGAGCAATTAATGGAAAAAAGTTTGTGAAAGGGTAAAAAAATAAATAACACTTGCATGACTATCATTTTTAAAATGGGGTTTTCCTAAGCAGTTCAGCAAGCAGAAGTCATTCTGCCCCTGTACTCAGCACTGCTAAGGCCACACCTTGAGTACTGTGTCCAGTTCTGGGCCCCTCAATTTAAGAAGGACATTGAGACTCTTGAACATGTCCAGAGAAGGGCAACAAGGCTGGGGATAGGCCTCGAGCATAAGCCTTACAAAAAGAGGCTGTTGGAGCTGGGATTGTTTAGCCCGGAGAAGAGGAGGTTCAGGGGAGACCTCCTCTCATAGGGAAGTTATTAGCCTAGCAGGAGTCCAAGTTGGAGATGTTACCAGAAGGCTGCCCAGTCTGGTACAGCCCTCTGATTATTATCCCTTATTGGTCATGCAGTTAGGGAATGATGATGTTGGTACCAGGCCTCCCAGGGCTATCAAAAATGACCTCAGGGCCCTGGGAGATCTGGTTGAGGGGTCAGGTGCACAAATAATTTTTACATCGATACCGTCAGTTGCAGGAGGGAACACAATAAGGAACAGGTCAGCCGCTGTAGTCAACAAGTGGCTTAGGGGCTGGTGCAGACGAATGAATTTCGGGTTTTTCGATCTTGGGCAACTTTCTACTGCACCAGGTCAGCTGGTAACAGATGGAGTACATCTGTCCCAGAGGAGGGGAAAGTTCATAATACATGAGAATGGCCTGTCCCCCAAAGGTAAAAAGATTCTGGGAAGGGAATTAGCAAGTCTCATTGACAGGGCTTTAAACTAGCTTCGAAGGGGGAGGGTCGGAAACCAGTGCCCTCAGGCAGGAGTCTGGAGGTGATAAGCTAGACCTAGAGGTGAAACCAGCAGCCCAGCTGCAGTGCATGTACACTAATGCACGAAGCATGGGTAACAAACAAGAGGAGCTGGAAGCCTTGTTGCAGCAAGAAAGTTATAATGTAGTTGCCATCACAGAGACGTGGTGGGACGACTCGCATGACTGGAGCGTTGCAATTGACGGCTACAGGCTCTTCAGGAGAGACAGGCAAGGAAGAAGGGGTGGAGGGGTGGCCCTGTACATCAGGGAGGCACTGGATGCTGTTGAGATGGAGATCAGGGATGATAGGGTTGAGTGCTTGTGGGTGAGAATTAGAGGGAAGACCAACAGGGCAGACATCCTGGTTGGAGTCTGTTATAGACCACCCAACCAGGAGGAGGAAGTTGATGAGGCATTCTATAGGCAGTTTAAGGCTGTCTCAAGATCGCCTGACCTCGTTCTCATGGGTGACTTCAACCTGCCTGATATCTGCTGGGATCTCAACACAGCAGAGAGGAGACAGTCTAGGAGGTTCTTAGAGTGCATGGAGGACAGCTTCTTATCCCAGGTGCTGCATGAGCCTACCAGGGGTAAGGCTATGCTTGACCTCCTCTTCACCAACAGGGAAGGGCTGGTGGGTGATGTGGTGGTCGGAGGGTGTTTAGGCACCAGTGACCACGACATAATAGAGTTTTCGGTATGCAGCCAAGCCAAGAGGGGGAGCAAGAAGACCTCCACTCTGGACTTCAAGAGGGCAGACTTCAGGCTACTCAAGGAACTAATTCAGAAGGTTCCTTGGGAATCAGCCCTTAAAAACAAAGGGGTCCAGGAGAGCTGGACCTACTTCAAGGAAGAACTATTGAAGGTGCAAGAACAGGCTGTGCCGGTGTGCCGGAAGATGAGCCGCCGGGGCAGACGGCCAGCCTGGATGGGCAATGAACTTTTAAGAGAACTAAGGGAAAAAAAGAGGGTGTATCATCTTTGGAAGAAAGGGGAGGCAACCTACAGAATGTTTAGGGATGTTGCTAGGTTGTGCAGGAAGAAAATTAGGGAGGCAAAAGCCCATTTAGAACTTAGACTGGCCTCTGCTGTGAAGGACAACAAAAAGTCCTTCTATAAATACATCAATAGCAAGAAGAAGGGCAAGGACAACCTCCACTCCTTGGTTGACACGGAGGGGAACGTTGTAACAAAGGATGAGGAAAAGGCAGAGGTGCTTAACACCTTCTTTGCCTCAGTTTTCACTAGCAGGGCAGAACATCTTCCAGACAGCTGGCCTGCAGAGCTGGCAGAAGGAGCCAGAGAGCTGCATAGTTTCCCACTGCTGCAAGAGGAAGTTAGAGATCTACTGAGAAGCTTGGACCCCCACAAGGCCATGGGACCGGATGGGATCCATCCTAGGGTGCTGAGATTGCTGACAGATGAGCTGTCCAAGCCACTTTCCATCATTTTTCAGCAGTCCTGGCTCACTGGAGAGGTCCCAGAAGACTGGAAGCTGGCCAACGTGGTGCCCATCCACAAGAAGGGCCGGTTGGATGAGCCAGGGAATTATAGGCCTGTCAGCCTGACCTCAGTGCCAGGCAAGATTATGGAGCAGGTCATCTTGTGTGTGATCACACAGCACTTACAGGATGGCCAGGGGCTCAGGCCTAGCCAGCATGGATTTAGGAGGGGCAGGTCCTGCCTGACCAACCTGATCTCCTTCTATGATCAGGTGACCCGCCTGGTGGACGTGGGGAGGCCTGTGGATGTGGTCTACCTGGACCTCAGCAAGGCCTTTGACACCGTCCCCCACAGCAAACTCCTGGCCAAGCTGGCAGCCCATGGCTTGGACAGGATCACACTGTGTTGGGTTAGGAACCAGCTGGAGGGCCAAGCCCAGAGAGTGATGGTGAATGGTGCCACATCCAGCTGGCGGCCTGTCACTAGTGGTGTGCCCCAGGGATCAGTACTGGGCCCCATGCTCTTCAACATCTTTATTGATGATCTGGATGAGGGCATTGAGTCCATCATCAGCAAATTTGCAGATGACACTAAGCTGGGGGCACCAGTTGATTTGCTGGAGGGCAGAGAGGCTTTGCAGAGGGACCTCGACAGGCTGGACAGATGGGCAGAGTCCAAGGGCATGAGATTGAACACATCCAAGTGCCGGGTTCTGCACATTGGCCACAACAACCCCAAGCAGTGCTACAGGCTGGGGTCAGAGTGGCTGGAAGCATCCTGGCTTGCATCAGGAACAGTGTGGCCAGCAGGAGCAGGGAGGTCATTCTGCCCCTGTACACTGCACTGGTTAGGCCACACCTTGAGTCCTGTGTCCAGTTCTGGGCCCCTCAGTTTAGGAAGGATGTTGACTTGCTGGAACGTGTCCAGAGAAGGGCAACAAAGCTGGTGAGGGGTTTGGAACACAAGCCCTATGAGGAAAGGCTGAGGGAGCTGGGGTTGCTTAGCCTGGAGAAGAGGAGACTCAGGGGTGACCTTATTGCTCTCTACAACTACCTGAAGGGAGGTTGTAGCCAGGCAGAGGTTGGCCTCTTCTTCCAGGCAGCCAGCACCAGAACAAGAGGACACAGTCTCAGGCTGCGCCAGGGCAGGTTTAGGCTGGATGTTAGGAAGAAGTTCTACATGGAGAGAGTGATTGCCCATTGGAATGGGCTACCCGTGGAGGTGGTGGAGTCATCTTCACTGGAGGTGTTCAGGAGAAGACTTGATGGGGTGCTTGGCTGTATGGTCTAGTTGTTGGGTGGGTTGGACTGTTTGATGGGTTGGACGCGATGATCTTGAAGGTCTCTTCCAACCTGGTGTATTGTATTGTATTGTATTGTATTGTATTGTATTGTATTGTATTGTATTGTATCGTTGCTGTCTACCACTGCCTGGAGGGAGGTTGTAGCAAGCAGGGGGTTGGTCTCTTCTCCCAGGCAACCAGCAGCAAAACAAGAGGACACAGTCTCAAACTGTGCCAAGGGAAGTTTAGGCTCGAGGTGTGGAGAAAGTTCTTCACAGAGAGAGTTGTTAGCCATTGGAATGGGCTGCCCAGGTAGGTACTGGAGTCACCATCCCTGGAGGTGTTCAAGAGGGGATTGGATGTGGCACTTGGTGCCATGGTGTAGTAGTCATGAGGTGTTGGGTGACAGGTTGGACCTGATGATCTTTGAGGTCTTTTCCAACGTTATTGATTCTATGATTCTGTGAAGAGATGATAGTAGATGACATTCCTGTTTATTCGGAAATGGCAGAGCCATTTGATTTCATAAGCAGGAAACAGGAGATATGACCTCAGTAGTATAACAGCAACCAACTAGCAGATTTAGCAACAGAACTAGATTAACATAATGGGAAAGAGCACTGGAACAAGGTGTGGAGATTTGGACTTCGTTTACCCTGCTGTATATCAGGGAGTCTGTTGACTGAACGGAAAAATGCACATACTTTGATGCATATGAGGTGAAAATTTGAGGTCAAAGTTCTAATTACTATGATCAAAAGAGCAGTGATGGTTTAGAGGATATTTTCCCACCTAGAATTTTGTGGAGTTTTTTGTCTATTCTTTTCTGTACACCTTTTCCCACTGAAAGATCCTTTGTCTTGCAGAGTGTTAGATATTTCCTGATGTTCTTTAGGCTCTTAATTAAATGTACTTTCTGTGTAAACCTTAGAAATTATTTGCTGCCCCAGACAAGTGGGATATATCACCAACCCCTGTAATGTTGCTATTACCAGACTGTAAATTTTGTTTACTTATTACCTAGTCCCTCTCAGAGACTGCTTGTTTCCACTGTTGACAAAAGTACCCAGGGAATATAAATGTACTGCAATAGAATAGAATAGAATAGAATAGAATAGAATAGAATAGAATAGAATAGAATAGAATAGAATAGAATAGAATGCAATGCAATGCAATGCAATGCAATGCAATGCAATGCAATGGAGTAGACTGGAGTAGACTAGACTAGACTAGAATAGACTAGAATAGAATAGACTAGAATAGATTTAACCAGGTTGGAAGAGACCTTTGAGATCATTGAGTCCAACCTATCATCCAACACCATCTAATCAACTAAACCATGGCACCAAGCATCCCATCCAGTCTCTCCCTAAACACCTCCAGTATTGGTGACTCCACCACCTCCCTGGGCAGCACATTCCCATGGCCAATTACTCTTTCAGTGAAGAACTTCTTCCTAACATCCAGCCTAAACCTCCCCTGCCACACCTCGAGACTGTGTCCTCGTGTTCTGGTGCTGGTTGCCTGGGAGAAGACACCAACCCCCACCCAGCTACAACCTCCCTTCAGGTACTGCTCTCATTGTAGAGAGCAATACAGTCTCCTCTGAGCCTCTTCTTTTCTATGATAAGCAACCCCAGCTGCCTCAGCCTCTCTTCATAGGGCTTGTGCTCCAAACCCCTCACCAGCTTTGTTGCCCTTCCCTGGACACGTTTCAGCAACTGAACATCTTTCCTAAACTGAGAGGCCCAGAACTGGACACAGTATTCAAGGTGTATGTGTGTATGTATAAATATATGGCATTACTCTAAAAAGAGAATCATTTATCAACTTCATTTTTTTCTGAGCTACCTCACTAAAACCAGGACAACTAAGATGTATATTTTGCATTATTAAGTCAACCTAAAATTCAGGATAGAAATATGTATGAGAGCTTTGTCTAGCTTCCATAGCTAGAGCCAAGCACATTGACATCGAAGGACAATAGAAGTATAGCAAACAGCAGAAGGAATGCAAGAAAGGGGTGGAACAGGTGGAGCAAGCTGACTTTGGTGGTGCAGAACAGCGTTACCACTGATAATTTAAGAAACACCAGAATCTAGTTCTGATTTTACTCTTTTTTTTTTTTTTTCCAGTAAGAAATATAGGAGTTAGAACTGTACCAGGGGATTTTTTCTGAAACTCATCTTTCTTACCCCACACTTAGACAATAAAAGAATTTGATATGTGTGGTGGGTTAATGCCCATTCTGGAAACAAAGCAGGGTGGAGGGCTTGCGGGTACTTTACCCTCCCTGTAGGGCATTTTTCCCCTGGGAAGCTGAGTCTGTTCCACTTCCCCCTCCCTGCCCAGCTAGGGTATAAAAAGCAGGACATTGTAGCTGTTAGCCCTTTTGGCTCCTGCCTCTGCTGGATAAGAGCTACTGCAGCTGCTGTCCTGCTCCTCTGCCTCGTGGTCAGGCCTGATCCTTCTCCCTGCTGCATCTGTGCCTCTTCAGAGAGAAACTGGTTTTGTATTCTTCCTCTTTGTCCCCCTCCCATCCATCCCTGTTCCTTGCCCTTGTGAATCTTACCTGTTATTGACACATATATATATATAGTTTTGTTTTACTTTGTTTAAAGAAAAAACTCTTTACCTCTCTACTTCCAAGCTGACTCCAAATTATTGTTTGGTGGATTTGCTCCTTCCTTTTCTCCCCTCTCTGTTGGGAGGGAGGAGGGGGAGTGGGGGAAGAGATTCTCAGCCTTGTCCCAATCTGAGATCAGGCAGCTAAATGGTATGCTACTATTTAACCATATTATTTCTTCTCAATTCATTGGCAGCGAAATTGAGAGCCTGTTTGCTACCTGGAGGGGTTCATAATACATAGATAAAGCACTTTTGGGAATTGGAAGCATAGCTCCACAATTTGTCATGGACTAATCAGGCTGAACTGGAAAAGGGTGAGGCCCCTGAACATCTACAGCATTACTTGATATTATTGTATGGGGCGATAAAGCAAAGGAAGTGTTCGAAGGGAGAAAAATTATTCAAATACTCTTAAAGGCTGGGTTTTGCTATAGAAGAGTAAAGTCAAGATTTTCATAAGAAATTCAGTTCTTGGGAATAAAATGGCAGGATGGACGCCGTCATGTACCTATGGAAGTGGTCAACAAGATAGCAGCAATGTCTCCACATCTAACAAGAAAAGACACAGTCCTTTCCTAGGCCTTGCGGGTTCTGGAAAATGCATGTTCCAGGCTACAGTCAACTTGTCAGCCCTCTTTATCGAGTAACTCGAAAAGAAAAATCAATTTGAATGGGGTAGTGAGCAGCAACAAGCTTTTGAACAAATCAAACAAGAGATAGCTCGTGCAGTGGCACTTGGGCCCATCCGAACACGACCATCAGTGCAGAATATCCTTTACACCGCAGCTGGGGAGCACGGTCTCACTTGGAGTCTCTGGCAGAAGACACCAGGTGAAACCGGTCGACCATTGGGATTTTGGAGTAGAGCATATCGAGGATCAGAAGCCCACTATACACCAACTGAGAAGGAGATTTTAGCAGCCTATGAGGGAGTTCGAGCTGCATCGGAAGTAGTGGGTACAGAGGCACCTCCTCTTAGCACCCAGGCTGCCTGTGCTGCATTGGATGTTCAGAAGAAACATCCCTTCCACTCATCATGCCACCAGTGCTACATGGAGTAAATGGGTAGCACTAATCACACAGCGAGCTCGACTGGGAAAACCAAACCACCCAGGAATTCTGGAAGAGATTATGGACTGGCCAGAAGGTAGAGATTTTGGAGCATCGCCTGAGGAAGTGGTTCGTGCCCAAGAGCACCACCCATACAACGAGTTACCTGAAGATGAAAGGCCTTATGCTCTGTTTACTGATGGATCATGTCGTGTGGTAGGAAACCACAGGAAGTGGAAAGCTGCTGTATGGAGTCCTACACGACGAGTTGTTGAGGCTACTGAAGGAGAAGGTGAATCGAGTCAATATGCAGAGGTGAAAGCCATCCAACTAGCTCTAGAGATTGCTGAAAGAGAAAAGTGGCCAGTACTTTATCTTTACACAGATTCTTGGATGGTGGCTAATGCCTTGTGGGGATGGCTACAACAATGGAAGAAGACCAATTGGCAACGCAGGGGCAAGCCTATTTGGGCTGCCTCATTGTGGCAGGACATTGCTGCTCGGGTGGAGAACATGACTCTGAGGGTACGTCATGTTGATGCTCATGTACCTAAAATTCATGCTAATGAAGAACATCAAAACAATGAGCATGCAGACAAGGCTGCCAGAATTGATATAGCTCAAGTGGATCTAGACTGGGAGCGAAAAGGTGAACTGTTTGTAGCTCGATGGGCCCATGAAACATCAGGACATCTAGGGAGAGATGCTACGTACAGGTGGGCTCGTGACCGAGGGGTGGACTTGACCATGGAAGCCATCACACAGGTCACACATGACTGTGAAACCTGTGCTGCAATCAAGAGGGCCACGAGAGCCAAGTCTCCCTGGAACAGAGGGCGGTGGCTGGGTTTTCGCTATGGTGAGGCCTGGCAGATTGACTATATTGGACCACTGCCACGAACACGCCAAGGCAAGCGTTACATCCTCACCATGGTAGAAGCAACTACAGGCTGGTTGGAAACATATCCTGTAAATCATGCTACTGCCCAGAACACCATCTTAGGCCTTGAAAGGCAAATCCTGTGGCGGCACGGTACCCCTGAACGGATCGAGTCTGACAACGGAACTCACTTCAGGAACAATGCCATCAGCTCTTGGGCCAAGAAACATGGCATCGAATGGGTGTATCACATTCCCTATCACCCACAAGCCTCTGGGAAGGTTGAAAGATACAATGGACTGTTAAAGACTATGCTGAAAGCATTGGGTAATGGGGCATGGAGGCATTGGGATGCAAATTTAGCAGAAGCCACTTGGCTGGTTAATTCTCGAGGATCTGCTAACCGTCCTGGTCCTGCCCAAACAGAACCCTTGCACACTGTGGGGGAGATAAGGTCCCTGTAGTACACATGGGAAAATGGCTAGGAAAGGCAGTGTGGGTTGCTCCTCCCATGGGGAAAGGCAAACCCATTCGTGGGATTGTCTTTGCTCAGGGGCCTGGATGTACTTGGTGGGTAATGAAAAGAAATGGGGAGACTCAGTGTGTGCCTCAAAGGGATCTAACATTGGGGGAAAGGTAATTTGGAATGTGAATAATGTGAGTTGCATGTTGCAGAAAGTAGCGAAGTAAGAAGAATCCAGACTGATGAAGGTTTGCAAGGATCAAGAGCGACACAACGGTTGAGACCAGCTGGAGTTGGTGTTCAAGAACAGAATAACAAAAACAACAAATCAAACTCTCTTTAATAGGGGACTGAGATATTGATATAAATCTCTATATGTTGGAGTATTGAGATGGTTTAAGTATGTAGATCACATTGTGAATGTAAGCAAGAAATTATTGTTTTGAAGAATCAAATGAGATAATTAAATGTATTGAAATGTGTAGAACCTGAGCATGATGCAAATGGTATGGAATAAGGGGTGGAGATTGTAGTGGGTTGAATTGAGATGGAGTTAATTCTCCTCACAGCATCTTTCTAGTGCTGTGGTTTTTTGCAGCAGTAGTTGATAACACAGCAGTGTTTTGGCTACGGCTGAATCTAGTATCCAGGCTGTGTCCTTTCAACATTTGCCTGCCCCAAGAGTGGATCGAGGGGCAGGCAAAATCTTGGGGAGGACACAGCTGAGCCAGCTGACTCAGACTGGCCAAAGAGGTATTCCATACCACATGACATCAGCTCAGGTATAAGAATGAAGTGGAAGAAGGAAGTGTGGGGATTCGTCCATGGCGTTCATCCTCCCAAGGAACCACCAAGCTTAGAGAGCCCTGCTTCCCGAGACCGACCACCGTCCTGCTGATGGGAAGTAGAGACTAACATCTCTTGCTCTGTTTTTCTGCTTCCGCGCGGTCTATTGCTATTTGCTTATTAGTGTTATTAAACTGCTCCTATTTTACTCTCTGGCTTCTGTTATATTTTCCTTTCCTTCTTCCCCTGTTTGCTTAAAGAGGGGAGTGATAGAGCGGCTTTGGTGGGCATCTGGCCCCCCCGGCCAGAGCCAAACCACCACAGTCCTATTACTGTGGGGGTCTCCTACAGGCCACCTGACCAGCAGAACCAAGCAGATGAGGCTCTGCACAGGCAAATAGAAGCGGCTTCCAGGTCACAAGCCCTGGTCCTCATGGGGGATTTCAACCACCCTGACATCTGTTGGAGGGACAACACAGCAAGGCATCAGCAATCCAGGATGTCCCTGGACTGCATAGAAGACAACTTCCTCCTCCAAATGGTAGAGGAACCAACAAGAAAAGGTGCTACGCTGGACCTTGTTCTCACCAACAGGGAAGGGCTGGTAACAAATGTGAGGCTCAGAGACGGCCTTGGCTGCAGTGACCATGAAGCAGTTGAATTTAATCTCCTCAGGGCAATCAGGAGGACATATTCTAAGCTTACGACCCTAGACTTTAGGCGTGCAGACTTCGATCGCTGCAGGGATCTGCTAGCCAAAGTGTCGTGGGATGAAGCCTTGGAGGGAAGAGGGACCCAGGACAGCTGGTCAGTATTCAAGGACCACCTCCTCTGTGTCCAGGAGCTATGTATACCTATAAGGAGAAAAGCAGGAAGGAATGCTAGGAGGCCTGCCTGGATGAACAAGGAGCTGCTGGACACACTATCACGTAAAAAGAAACTCTACAGGAAGTGGAAGGAAGGACAGATAGAACAGGGGGTATATAAGGAAGCTGCCCGAGCAGCAAGAGGCCTGGTTAGGAAAGCCAAAGCAGAGTTTGAACTGAATCTAGCCAGGGGGTTAAAGGGAACACTAAGAATTTCTATAGGTATATTAATGGCAAGAAGAAGACTAGGAAGGTGTGGGCCCCCTCAGAAAGGAAAGTGGTGAATTAGTCACTAGTGATGTGGAAAAGGCTGAGGTACTCAATCACTTCTTTACCTCAGTCTTCACTGCAAGGGCCTCCAGCCACACTCCTGGTGTCATGGCAGACGATGCCAGGGATGGGGAGGAAGAACTGCCCATCATAAGTGAAGCTCAGGTTCGTGATCACCTGAAGAACCTGAAAGTGTTCAAGTCCATGGGACCCGACGGGATACACCCACGGGTGCTGAGAGAACTGGCAGATGAGGTTGCCAAGCCCCTCTCTATTATATTCCAGAAGTCATGGGCAGAGTGGGGAAGTCCCCACAGACTGGAAAAGGGGAAACATTACTCCCATTTTCAAAAAGGGCAAGAAGGAGGAACCGGGGAACTGCAGGCCAGTCAGTCTCACCTCTGTGCCCGGAAAGATCATGGAGCAGATCCTCCTGGAGGCACTAATGACTCAGAAGAATAGTGAAGAGGTGATTGGGAATAGTCAGCATGGCTTTGCCAAGGGCAAATCCTGCCTGACAAACCTGGTGGCCTTCTATGATCAGGTGACAGCATTAATAGATGAGGGGCAAGCAACTGATGTCGTTTACCTGGACTTGAGCAAAGCCTTCGACACTGTCCCGCACCACCTCCTGGTCTCCAAGCTGGCGACACATGGGTTTGATGGATGGACCACTAGATGGATAAAGAATTGGCTTGATGGCCGCACCCAAAGAGTGGCTGTCAACGGGTCCATGTCCCAGTGGAGGCCAGTGACAAGCGGAGTCCCTCAGGGATCAGTCCTGGGACCAGGCTTGTTCAACATCTTTGTGGGTGACATGGACAGTGGCATCGAGTGCACCCTCAGCAAGTTTGCTGATGACACCAAGCTGTGTGGTGCAGTGGACATGCTGGAGGGAAGGGATGCCATCCAGAGGGACCTGGACAGGCTGGAGAGGTGGGCACAAGCCAACCTCATGAGCTTCAACAAGACCAAGTGCAGGGTCCTGCATCTGGGTCAAGGCAATCCCAGGCACAAATCCAGGCTGGGCAGGGACTGGCTGGAGAGCAGCCCTGAGGAGAGAGACTTGGGGGTGCTGGTGGACGAGAAGCTCGACATGAGCTCTCAATGTGCGCTTGCAGCCCGGAAAGCCAAACAGATCCTGGGCTGCATCAGGAGAAGTGTGACCAGCAGGTCAAGGGAGGTGCTTCTCCCCCTCTACTCAGCTCTGGTGAGACCCCACCTGGAGTACTGCGTCCAGTTCTGGAGCCCATATTACAGGAGAGATGTGGACGTGCTGGAGCATGTCCAGAGAAGGGCCATGAGGATGATCAGAGGGCTGGAGCACCTCTCCTATGAGGACAGACTGAAAGAGTTGGGGCTGTTCAGTCTGGAGAAGAGAAGGCTCAGAGGTGACCTCATTGTGGCTTTCCAGTATCTGAAGGGGGCCTACAGGAAGGCTGGGGAGGGACTTCTCAGGATCTCAGGTAGTGATAGGACTAGGGGGAATGGAATAAAGCTGGAAATGGGGAGATTCAGGCTAGATGTGAGGAAGAAGTTCTTCACCATGAGAGTGGTGAAGCCCTGGAGTGGGTTGTCCAGGGAGGTGGTTGAGGCCCAGTCCCTGGAGGTGTTTAAGACCAGGCTGGATGAGGCTCTGGCCAGCGTGATCTAGTGTAGGGTGTCCCTGCCCATGGCAGGGGGTTGGAACTAGATGATCCTTGTGGTCCCTTCCAACCCTGACTGATTCTATGATTCTATGAAATCCAAGTGCTGGGTGCTGCACTTTGGCCACAGCAACCCCATGCAGAGCAACAGGCTGGGGTCAGAGTGGCTGGAGAGCTCCCAGACAGAGAAGGACCTGGGGATGCTGATTGACAGCTGCCTAAACATGAGCCAGCAGTGTGCCCAGGCAGCCAAGAAGGCTAATGGCATCCTGGCCTGTATTAGGAACAGTGTGGCCAGGAGGAGCAGGGAAGTCATTGTGCCCCTGAACTCTACATTGGTTAGGCCACACCTTGAGTCCTGTGTCCAGTTCTGGGCCCCTCAGTTTAAGAAGGACATCGAGACACTTGAACGTGTCCAGAGAAGGGCAACGAGGCTGGTGAGAGGCCTTGAGCATAAGCCCTATGAGGAGAGGCTGAGGGAGCTGGGGTTGTTGAGCCTGGAGGAGGCTCAGGGGTGACCTCATTGCTCTCTACAACTACCTGAAAAGTGGTTGTAACCAGGAAGAGGTTGGCCTCTTCTCTCTAGCAACCAGCACCAGAACAAGAGGACACAGTCTGAAGCTGTGCCAGGGGAAGTTTAGGCTGGAGGTGAGAAGAAAGTTCTTCACTGAGAGAGTCATTTGTTATTGGAATGTGTTGCCCAGGGAGGTGGTGGATTCACCATCCCTGGAGGTGTTCAAGAGGGGATTGGACGTGGCACTTGGTGCCATGGTCTAGTCATGGGGTCTGTGGTGACAAGTTGGACTCGATGATCTTTGAGTCCTCTTCCAACCTTGGTGATACTGTGATACTGTGTTTTGTTGGTTTTTTTCTGCATAAGATTGTACTGATATAAATAATTTTAAAATATTCTGTAATGTCTGCACTACCAATACCAGCATCCTGTAGTACCATTTAGAAGGAAATATTCAGATACTATTTATCTTACTGGGACCTATAAATCTGCAACTACTTAACAGCTGAACCAATATTTATAGCTCTCTTGTTGAATACAGACAATTAGCTCATTTTAACATGTAGATAGGAAAGCAATCATTCACAGACTACATAAAACCCTCTAAGTTGCAGATGCTTTTGATCCTGCCATAGCATAATGTCCTCTGAAACAACTAAAGTGTCATGTGAACAAGTTATTTATGTTTCTGTAGACATCTATTGAAGTTATGAAATGTTGAGATGGAAAAATTTCTTTCGTTTAGTATCCCCAGTTTCCCATTTTTATACTTTGGAATAGAATAACTCCATCTGCTTTGGGAATTAATCTCCTTTCATACTCATACAAAGGCAATGCAACATATCTTTGACATAGATAATTGAGGACAAGAGATCAAATTAACATAAAAAAAAAAATGAAACAAGAAAAAATTACATTAATAAGAAAAGGACCATGATATAATTTTCCAATTGATTTTCCATGGCCTCCTAATTTCTTCAAGCAATTAGACGGTCATAATGTAAAGAGGTTCCAGGACTACAACCAAAGTAACATAATAAATGAGGATGTGATTTTCCTTCCAGATTAGATAACAATAAAATAAGAGAGTTATCTAAATGATACAAAATTAATATTAATAAGAAAAATCCTGGCAGGTCTGTGAAAATATTCAGGCATTTGTTTGTTTTATTTCAGAGGAAGTAGAACATTGCATAGTTGTTCTGGTCCCAGGCAACCAGCACCAGAACAAGAGGACAGAGTCTCAAGCTGCATCAGGGGAGTTTAGACTCAAGGTGAGGAGAAAGTTCTTCACAGAGAGAGTTAGCCATTGGAATGGGCTGCCACTGGAGGTGGTGGAATCACCATCCCTGGAGGTGTTCAAGAGGGGATTGGTGCCATGGTTTAGTAGTCATGAGGTCTTGGGTGACAGGTTGGACTTGATGATCTTTGATGTCTTTTCCAACCTTACTGATTCTATGATTCTATGAAATGCAACATAACCCAATTTGTACTGCAGCACTTGACCTTGTTCACAATTGGAGAGTCACAGGATGGTTGAGACCTGCAGGGTGAGCTAAAGCAGATTGCACAGGACCATGTCCAGCTGGGTTTTGAATATCTCTTGGAAATGTACTCGA
Source organism: Picus viridis (assembly GCA_033816785.1). Classification (NCBI taxonomy): domain Eukaryota; kingdom Metazoa; phylum Chordata; class Aves; order Piciformes; family Picidae; genus Picus; species Picus viridis. The sequence goes on along the minus strand of CM066566.1, from coordinate 84,069,970 downwards.
GGACTTGGCCACTCTCATAGTAAAAACAGTGTTTCCTTAAGTTGAAGCTGAATACCCCATACATGAGTTTGTTTCTTCTTCTGTCCACAAGCACTGCTGAGAAGAGTCTGGTTCTGACTTTACTCCAACCAGCCAGTTATTTATGCATATGGATTAGATCCCACCTTTGGCCATTGGAAGGGGCTGCCCAGGGAGGTGGTGGAGTCACCATCACTGGAGGTGTTTTTAGGAAGAGACTGGATGGGGTGCTCATTGCCATGGTTTAGTTGATTAGGTGGTGTTGGATGATAGATTGGACTCAATGATCTCAAAGATCTCTTCCAACCTGGTCTGGTCTATTCCATTCCATTCCATTCCATTCCATTCCATTCCATTCCATTCCATTCCATTCCATTCCATTCCATTCCATTCCATTCCATTCCATTCCACTCTATTCTATTCACCAGGATAACCAAACCAAACTGTCTCAGCCTATCTTTGTATGCCAAATATTGCAATCCCTAATGATCTCTACTGCTTTTTGCTAAACTTATTTGAATACATCTGTGTTTTGTTTTGTACTGAGGAGACACACTTCAGGGTTGAGTTGGAGTGGAAAGAGTAATGCACAATGTTTAATTTAATGAGATTCCTTTCTGCTGATTTCTCCAGCTCAACAAGGTTCCATTCAGGTGTCACAACTACCTGGTGTATCAATCAATCCTCTGGGCTTTATATCTTCTGCAAATTTGCAGGGAATGTAATTGATATGTGGAGAGGTTTAAAAGCTGTGTATATGTGTTGCTGAGAGACATGCTTTAGTGGTGACAAGACATTTCTGAGTTAATGGTTGGACGTGATGATTTTAAAGGTCTTTTCCAAATAAATCAATTCTATGATCATATGATATTATCATCCACTTTATTAATGAAGAGGTGTTGACCCCTTCTTGACACAGGCATTGACCCCTGGGTTGCACCACTATTGACTTGACTGGATTTTGTGCTGCTGGTCACATCCCTTCAATCCTGAAAGTTCAGCCTGTTTTCAGTCCAATTCATTGTCTACTTTCCTAGTCCATTCATCAGTCTGACAGCAAAAAGTATATATGGAAATCCCTGTAAAATCTTTACTAAAATAAAGATGAACAGCCTCAGATGTTCTCATTTTACCCATTGAGCGAGTAATTTTGTCATAGAAAGCTGTCAGGTTGAATCAGCATGACTTTTCCTTCATGAATGCATACACCTGTGTAACTCCTTGTCCTGAAAGTGTTTTGAGATGCTTTCCAGGAGGATTTGCTGTATCATCTTCCCAGGTACTGAGGTGAGGCGCACCCTCCAGTAGATTACCAGGTCCTCCTTCTTGTCCTTCTGGGAGATGACAGTAAGAATTTCTTTTTAGATTTTTCCTTTCCCTAACACTCAAGGAACATTTCCTAGTCACCACAGCCTTTCAAAGATGATTGAGGGTAGTTCTTTAATGGTAGCAGCCAGCTCCCTCAGCACATGTGGATACATCCAGCTGGTGGACAGTCATTAGTGGTGTGCCCCAAGGATCAGTGCTGGGCCTCATGCTCCTTATCATCTTTATTAATGACCTGGATGAGGGCATTGAGTCCATCATCAGTAAATTTGCAGATGACACCAAGCTGGGGGCAGGAGTTGATCTGCTGGAGGGCAGAGAGGCTTTGCAGAGGGACCTCAACAGGCTGGACAGATGGGCAGAATCCAAGGGCATGAGATTGAACACATCCAAGTGCCGGGTTCTGCACATTGGCCACAACAACCCCATGCAGTGCTACAGGCTGGGGTCAGAGTGGCTGGAGAGCGGCCAGGCAGAGAGGGACCTGGGGGTACTGGTCGATGGTAGACTGAATATGAGCCTGCAGTGTGCCCAGGCAGCCAAGAGGACCAATGGCATCCTGGCCTGCATCAGGAACAGTGTGGCCAGCAGGAGCAGGGAGGTCATTCTGCCCCTGTACTCTGCACTGGTTAGGCCACACCTTGAGTCCTGTGTCCAGTTCTGGGCCCCTCAGTTTAGGAAGGATGTTAACTTGCTGGAATGTGTCCAGAGAAGGGCAACAAAGTTGGTGAGGGGTTTGGAATACAAGCCCTATGAGGAGAAGCTGAGGGAGCTGGGATTGCTTAGCCTGGAGAGGAGGAGACTGAGGGGTGACCTTCTTGCTCTCTGCAACTACCTGAAGGGAGGTTGTAGCCAGGGCAGAGGTTGGTCTCTTCTCCCAGGCAGCCAGCACCAGAACAAGAAGGCTCAGGCTGCGCCAGGGCAGGTTTAGGCTGGATGTTAGGAAGAAGTTCTATACAGAGAGAGTGATTGCCCATTGGAATGTGCTGCCCATGGAGGTGGTGGAGTCACCATCATTGGAGGTGTTCAGGAAGAGTCTTGATGGGGTGCTTGGTGCCATGGTTTAGGTGGGCTGGATTGGTTGATGGGTTGGATGCAATGATCTTGAATGTCTCTTCCAACCTGGTCTATTCTATTCTATTCTATTCTATTCTATTCTATTCTATTCTATTCTATTCTATTCTATTCTATTCTATTCTATTCTTCTATCCCACTGGGGTCTATGGAACTGTGCATGTCCATTCTTTTAAATGTTTCCTAACAGACTCCTCCTCCAGTCAAGGCAAATCTTCCTTGCTCCAGATTTTACAATTTGTCATGGGGATCTGGGATTGCTGAGGGCAAATCTACTACTAAATACTAGAGTGAAGAAGCCATTGAGTACTTGGTTCTTTTCCGCATTGTCATCAGGTTCTCTGTCCAGCAGCATATTCCAGAGTCTGGTTTTTTTTTTGCTGATGTACTTGAAGAAGCCTTTCATGTTGCCACTGAAAGTGCTCATCAGATTCAGTAGCTAGTGGGCTTTGGCTTTCCTAATTACATTCCTGTAGTCTTGGACAGTGTATCTATATTCCTTGTCTTCCTGCTTCCATTTCTAGCATGCTCACTTTCTGTCTTTGACTTTTATTTGGGTCTTTTGATTCATCTGTGGAGTTCCTCATTCATTTATGAACTTCTGCTACCTTTTCATCTGTGGAGTTCCTCAGTCATCTATGAAGTTCTGCTACCTTTATTGACAAACCTAGGGCACCAAACTTATTTTGTCTTCAGCTGGCGATCATGTGTAATTCCCAAATCCTTTCTTCAGAATAATGTCAGGTTGTCAATCCTTTATTACCCTCAACTTTGCATTTTCTCCTATTCATTTTTTCTCCACTATTTCTCTCATTTATCAAGATAATTCTGAATTCTTGAATCCTGCCCTTAACCATCATTCCAGATCTTCCTAGATTTGGGCTGTCATCCATCAACTAAGTCATTGATTAAATATTTAAGTGGAACTAGGAACAGGATGAATTATCAACCTCCTTCTATTTTGACAGGGAAACAATGATAACTAAAAGAGGACTGCAATTTTCCATAGTTTTATATATCTTAGAGTTATATGTTTGCAAAAAAAATCATGCATTAATGTGGAGCAGTATAAAACTAAGCCAAAGGCTCACATTTAAATGTAAATATCTGGCAGAACAAAGGGAAGAAGTTCTGTGAAAACAGTAGATTTACTGAGTAGTTGTTCTTGATAGGGTGCTTGGTTGTATGGTTTAGTTGATTAGGTGGTGTTGGATAATAGGTTGGACATGATGATCTTGAAGGTCTCTTCCAACCTGGTTTATTTTATACATTTATACATTTATAAACAATATATATATATAACAATAATAGGGAGAGTTCACAAAGGTAAGGGATAAGGATAAATAGAAAGATCTACAAAATCAAGCCTGGATGGCATTGTATTTCCTTGGATATAAGTGGATTCAATCCTTTAGAAAGCATGGATGAGGCTTGGAAAATAGACCACAACCATGTAGTCAGTGCAGGAAGCTGCAGCAGTCTCTCTCAAGCAGACAAGGCAAGAAAGAGAAGGAAGTAAAAGCTGTCTGCCCTTTTTATAGGCTTGCTGGAAAGGAAGGGGGAGTGGAAGAGACCACCTTTGACCCAGGTGACCCCACCTGCTGGGAGGGGGGAAAACCAAGTCTCTCTTTGCCCATCTGGATCAAGTTTCAACCTGGGGACCGGGTTCTTTCAGCCCCCCATCAAAGATGAGTGTAACCCAGCACAAGCTGTGCCAGGGGAGGTATAGGCTGGCAAGAATAGAATAGAATAGAATAGAGAATAGAATAGAGTAAACCAGGTTGGAAGAGACCTTCCAGATCATCGTGTCCAACCCATCATCCAACCCACCCAACCAACTAAACCATGGCACCAAGCACCCCATCCAGTCTCCTCCTAAACACCTCCAATGATGGTGACTCCACCACCTCCACGGGCAGCCCATTCCAATGGATAATCACTTTCTCTGTATAGAATTTCTTCCTAACCTCCAGGCTAATCCTCCCCTGGTGCAGCTTGAGACTGTGTCCTCTTGTTCTGCTGCTGGTTGCCTGGGAGATGACACCAACCCCCTCCTGTCCACAACCTCCCTTCAGGTAGCTGTAGAGAGTGATAAGGTCTCCCCTGAGCCTCCTCTTCTCCAGGCTAAGCAAGCCCAGCTCCCTCAGCCTCTCCTCACAGGGCTGTGCTCCAAGCCCCTCACCAACTTTGTTGCCCTTCTCTGGACACCTTCCAGCAAGTCAACATGAGTGACTGGCCATTGGAATATGCTGCCCAGGGACGTGGTGGAGTCACCATCACTGGAAGTGTGTAAGAAGAGACTGGATGGGGCTCTTGGTGCCATGGTTTAGTTGATTAGATGGTATTGGGTGATAGGTTAGACTTGATGATCTCGAAGGTCTTTTCAAACCTGGTCTATTCTATTCTATTCTATTCTATTCTATTCTATTCTATTCTATTCTATTCTATTCTATTCTATCCTATCCTATTCTATTCTATTCTATTCTATTCTATTCTATTCTATTCTATTCTATTCTATTCTATTCTATTCCATTCCATTCCATTCCATTCCATTCCATTAATTTATGTATGACTTAAAATGTTTTATGCTATTTAACACATTGTAAGTACATTTGAGATATTGGATTTAACAAACCCCAGTTCTATCTTTTCATTTAACACATTGCAATTGTCTAGTAAAACAAACAAACAAAACCCAACAAAACCACAAAAAAGCAAGCAACAAAACTGCTACAAAACCCTAATGTCTAAATCTGTAGAATATTTTGTAAAATGCCACAACAGACAATTATGCTTTGGGTGGGTTTTTTTGTGGTGGTATTAAGGTAAAATGCCACAGAAAGGGAAATGTAATAGAGTTTCAGGTCAGGTTGTCTCTGTATGCTTCTCCTCATTATACAAAGAAGATAATGGCAGAGCAGAATTTAATGGCAAATGTGAGTTTTCCTGTACAAGGATGTGGCTGAAAAGTCAACTAGTACTATATAATGGCATCTTTTTTTCTTTTAAAAAGGGTATCCTAATCTGATTTTGCCTTGTAAGCTGGTAAGAGACTCTGTTGAAAAAAAAAACAGACACAGGAAGCTTAAAGTTAAGTATCATCTAACTTTAGGCATCTAGAAGTCCACTGTTTAATTAGAGTGAATTATTTAAGCACTCTGTGATGTTAATGGAAAGAAAGAAGCATCTTTGCTTCTTCCTAAACTAAGTAGGATTGATCTAATTTTATTACAGTTGCTTATCTCTCCATGGACTAGTAAATCTCTATACTGAGGACAGGACAGTGGGATGAATTTTAGCTTGTGCAAAGGGAAGGTATGTTGTAAAATTTAGAATGGGCCATCCTCACTTTACACACCAATAATCAACCATGATTAATGCAGGAAAAGTCAAAGTATGAACATGAATTTGATATGCTTATCAGTGTGAAAAGATTAGGCTTTTGGATTAGGCTGTTCAGTCTGGAGAAGAGAAGGCTCCGAGGTGACCTAATTGTGGACTTCTCAGGACATCAGGTAGTTAAAGGACTAGGGGGAATGGAATGAAGCTGGAGGTGGGGAGATTCAGACAGGATGTGAGGAGGAGGTTCTTCACCATGAGAGTGGTGAAGGCCTGGAATGGATTGTCCAGGGAGGTGGTTGAGGCCCCATCCCTGGAGGTGTTTAAGAGCAGGCTGGCTGAGGCTCTGGCCAGCCTGATCTAGTGCAGGGTGTCCCTGCCCATGGCAGGGGAGTTGGAACTCGATGATCCTTGTGGTCCCTTCCAACCCTGACTGATACTATGACACTATGATACTATGATAATGAAGTGAAGCTTCAAGATGTGTATTCAACATTCTACCTTTCATTAAGATGTCACAAAGGTCATGTTTATCCTAAAGAAGTTGCCATCTCACCTATAATGAAACCATAAAATATTTCTGCCCATACCCCTAAATCAGTTATCCTAAAGAAGTTGCCATCTCACCTATAATGAAACCATAAAATATTTCTGCCCATACCCCTAAATCAGTAACAGATAAAATCCTAGACAGGTAGAAACTACCTTACTTCAATGCACACACATTCTGTTACATAGTCTCTTCAGGATTTTTCTTTCTGCCTCAATTGCATTGTTTAAAACCAGCAGTAAACATGCTACTTACAAATAGAGTTGTACTGACAAGTGGCATCACTCAGGGTCAGTACTTCGACCAGTGCTGTTTAACATCTTTGTCAGAAATACCGACACTGGAATTGAAAGCACCCTCAGCAAGTTTGTGGAGGGAAGGGATGCCATCCAGAGGGCCTTGGACAGACCTGAGAGATGGCCCCAAGCCAACCTCATGAAGTTCGACAAGGTTCCCAAGAACAAATATAGGCTGGGTGAGGAATGGCTCAGGAGCAGTCTTGAGGAGAGGGACTTGGGAATGTTGGTTGATGAAAAACTCAGCATGAGCTGGCAATGTACACTTGCAGCCTGGAAGGCCAATTGGTCTGCACCAAAAGAAGCATGACCAGCAGGATGAGGGGGTGATTCTCCCCATCTACTCTGCTCTACTGGGACCCCACCTAGAGTACTGCATGCAGTTCTGGTACACCCTGCATATGAAGGACACCAAACTGCTGGAGCAGGTCCAGAGGAGGGCGATGAAGATGATCAGAGGGCAGGAGCACCTCCCCTATGGGGCAAGCTGAGAGATTTGGGTCTGTTTAGTCTGGAGAAGAGATGGCTCTGAGGAGACTTTATAGCATGCTTCCAGTACCTGAAGGGGCTTACAAGAAAGCCATGAGGGTACTTTTCACAAGGGTTTGGAGTGATAGGATGAGAGGAAATGGATTGAAGCTTGAGAACATCAGATTTAGACCAAACATTAGGAAGAAATTTTTTTCAGTAAGGGTGGTGAGACACTGTATCAGGTTGCTCCCTTTCTGGAGGTGTTTAAGGATAGGCTGGATGAGGCAACCTGGTCTAGTGCAGGGTGCCCCTGCTTACAGAAGGGAGGTTGGAGATAGATGATCCTTAAGGTCCTTTCCAACACAAACCATTCTAGGAATCTATGAAAATATATAAGAATGTTTATGCCAAGAAGAGAAGGGAAGAGGAAGAGAAGAGAAGGGAAGAGAAGGGAAGGGAAGGGAAGGAAGGGAAGGGAAGGGGAAGGGAAGGGAAGGAAGGGAAGGGAAGGGAAGGAAGGAAGGGAAGGGGAAGGGAAGGAAGGGAAGGGAAGGGAAGGGAAGGAAGGAAGGAAGGGAAGGAAGGGAAGGGAAGGGAAGGGAAGGAAGGAAGGGAAGGGAAGGGAAGGGAAGGGAAGGAAGGGAAGGAAGGGAAGGAAGGGAAGGGAAGGGAAGGGAAGGGAAGGGAAGGAAGGGAAGGGAAGGGAAGGGAAGGGAAGGGAAGGGAAGGGAAGGAAGGGAAGGGAAGGGAAGGGAAGGGAAGGTTTGGGAAGGGAAGGGAAGGGAAGGTTTGGGAAGGGAAGGTTTGGGAAGGGAAGGTTTGGGAAGGGAAGGTTTGGGAAGGGAAGGTTTGGGAAGGGAAGGGAAGGGAAGGTTTGGGAAGGGAAGGTTTGGGAAGGGAAGGTTTGGGAAGGTTTGGGAAGGTTTGGGAAGGTTTGGGAAGGTTTGGGAAGGTTTGGGAAGGTTTGGGAAGGTTTGGGAGGGAAGGAGGGAAGGGAAGGGAGAGGAAGGGAAGGGAAGGGAAGGGAAGGAAGGGAAGGAAGGGAAGGGAAGGGAAGGGAAGGGAAGGGAGGAAGGGAAGGAAGGGAAGGGAAGGAGAAGGGAAGGGAAGGGAAGGGAAGGAAGGGAAGGGGAAGGGAAGGGAAGGGAGGGAAGGAAGAGAAGGGAAGGGAAGGGAAGGTTTGGGAAGGGAAGGGAAGGGAAGGGAAGGGAAGGGAAGGGAAGGAAGGGAAGGGAAGGGAAGGGAAGGGAAGGGAAGGAAGGGAAGGGAAGGGAGGGAAGGGAAGGGAAGGGAAGGGAAGGGAAGGAAGGAAGGGAAGGGAAGGGAAGGGAAGGGAAGGAAGGGAAGGGAAGGAAGGAAGGGAAGGGAAGGGAAGGGAAGAGAAGGAAGAGAAGGAAGAGAGAGAAGAGAAGAGAAGAGAAGAGAAGAGAAGAGAAGAGAAGAGAAAGAGAAGAGAAGAGAAGAGAAGAGAAGAGAAGAGAAGAGAAGAGAAGAGAAGAGAAGAGAAGAGAAGAGAAGAGAAGAGAAGAGAAGAGAAGAGAAGAGAAGAGAAGAGAAGAGAAGAGAAGAGAAGAGAAGAGAAGAGAAGAGACGAGACGAGACTAGGTTGGAAGAGACCTTTGAGATCATTGTGTCCAACCTATCATCCAACACTATCTATGGTGACTCCACCACCTCCCTGGGCAGCACTTTCCAATGGTCAGTCATTCTTTCTATGAAGAATTTCTTCCTAACATCCAGCCTAAACCTCCCCTGGTGCAGCTTGAGACTGTGTCCTCTTGTTCTGCTGCTGACTGCCTGAGAGAAGAGACTAAGCCCCACCTGGCTACAACCTCCCTTCAGGGAGTAGTAAGCAGCAATAAGGTCTCCCCTGAGCCTCCTCTTCTCCAGGCTAAGCAACCCCAGCTCCCTCAGCCTCTCCTCATAGGGCTTGTGCTCCAAACCCCTCCCCAGCTTTGTTGCCCTTCTCTGGACATGTTAGAATAGAATAGAATAGAATAGAATAGAATAGAATAGAATAGAATAGAATAGAATAGAATAGAATAGAATAGAATAGAATAGAATAGAATAGAATTACCAAGGTTGGAAGAGACCTTGAAGATCATCGAGTCCAACCTGTCACCACAGACCTCATGACTAGACCATGGCACCAAGTGCCACATCCAGTCCCCTCTTGAACACCTCCAGGGATGGTGACTCCACCACCTCCCCAGGCAGCCCATTCCAATGGCAAATCAGTCTCTTGGTGAAGAACTTTCTCCTCACCTCCAGCCTAAACTTCCCCTGATGCAGCTTGAGACTGTGTCCCCTTGTTCTGGTGCTGGTTGCTAGAGAGAAGAGGCCAACCCCTTCCTGGCTACAACCACCCTTCAGGCAATTGAGGGGAGCAATGAGGTCACCCCTGAGCCTCCTCTTCTCCAGGCTAAACAACCCCAGCATGGTAAAAGTAACTTAATTGCAGTGCCTATTGTTAGTAATATGGCTGTATTTACCCAGCACTTTTTCAGAGGGAGAAAGAATGAGTTGAGGGAGGGCAGGATGGGTGTTCAGGAAGATTGTATTCCTAAAAAGAAGCTGCTGAGATGGAGAGAATTCAAAAGGTCAGCAAGGCATCAGGGGAAGTATTTGTAAGAGAGAAAAACAAAACAAGCAAACAAAAATATTGCTACTGTGAGTGAGCCCAGAACTGTCAGATATTTCCTTAAAAAGAAGAAAAAATAAATAAGTTCAAGAAAAATACTTCTGGTGAGGAAAAGAGAAAATGGCCTGACTGTTTAGTGCAAGGACAGTGATAGAATAGAATAGAATAGAATAGAATAGAATAGAATAGAATAGAATAGAATAGAATAGAATAGAATAGAATAGAATAGAATAAAATAGAATAGAATAGAATAGACAAAGTTGGAAAAGACCTCTGACATCACCAAGTCCAACCTATCATCCAACACTATCCAATCAACTAAACCATGGCACCAAGTGCCCCATCCAAGTCTCTTCCTAAACACCTCCAGTGATGGTGACTCCACCACCTCCCTACGCAGCACATTCCAATGCCCAATCGCTCTTTCTATGAAGAATTTCTTCCTAACATCCAGCCTAAACCTCCCCTGGTGCAGTTTGAGACTGTCCTCTTGTTCTGGTGCTGGTTGTCTGAGCGAAGAGACCAACCCCCACCTGGTTACAACCTCCCTTCAGGTAGTTGTAGACAGCAAGAAGATCTCCCTGAGCCTCCTCTTCTCCAGGCTAAGAAACCCCAGCTCCCTCAGCTTCTTACAGGGCTTGTGCTCTAAACCTCTCCCCAGCCTTGTTGCCCTTCTCTGGACACATTCCAGCAACTCATCATCTTTCCTAAACTGAGGGACCCAGAACTGGACACAGGACTCAAGGTGTGGCCTAACCAGTGCTGAATACAGGGCACAATGACTTCCCTGCTCCTGCTGGCCACACTGTTCCTAATACAGGCCAGGATGCCATTAGCCTTCTTGGCCACCTGGGCACACTGCTGGCTCATGATCAGCCTACTATCAGCCAGTAGCCCCAGGTCCCTCTCTGCGTGGCCACTCTCCAGCCACTCAGTACTACTGTGGGCTGTGGGACTCAGCATATTTCTTTTACAAAACTGAAATATTAATAGGAATATTTTGCATATGACTAAGGTTGGCCACTAACCGTGTGAGGCTTCCACTAAACCACAGAAGTAAGAAAAGCGTACAAATATGTGGAGTGAGAGAGCATCTCTTTCACTAAACTCTCTGTTTGAGGACTCTCCAGCAGAAAAGAAATAAGATATATCTAGGAAAGTGATGATGGAGACAGCAACAAAGACCAGAACACTTCCAATTCAATTCATTAAATGCACATCTCAGAGAGCTTTGAATTAGGTCAGCCTGGGCTTGTAACTGATAAGAAGGGAGAACCAATATTATTATCAGTATTGTCAGATATTGTAGTGAACTTCTGATATTTTGCAAAACTTTTTATGTGGTGGTGAGAGGAAAGGTCAAAAGTGGAGAAAGGGAAGAATCAGGACAGATTGGGAAGAAACAAACAGTACAAGAGAGAGGAAGGAAGTCAAGAAATCAGATGCCTGTCTTCTTATTAAATCCTTATTACATCCTTTACTTGATCTCTTTTATCTTTTTTTTTTAAATTATTTTTTCTTTCCTACATAAATCCATTCCCTATCCATTCTGTGTGAATTCTCCAAGGTCTATATGCCAGAAACTGAGAAAGGGATGAAATGAATGAACTTATGGATCCATGGATCAGCAGCTGGAGAGGCAGGAATGCCGGTATGTGTGGGATGTTGAAATGTCAAGAACTAGAAAGATTAGAATAGAATTAACCAGGTTGGAAGAGACCTTTGAGATCATCGAGTCCAACCTATCATCCAACACTATCTAATCAGCTAAACCATGGCACCAAGTGCCCCATCCAGTCGCTTCCTAAACACCTCCAGGGATGGTGACTCCACCACCTCCCTGGGCAGCATATTCCAATGGGAAATCACTCTCTCTATGGAGAATTTCTTCCTGACATCCAGCCTAAACCTCCCCTGGTGCAGCTTGAGACTATGTCCTCTTGTTCTGGTGCTAGTTGCCTGGGAGAAGAGACAAACATCTGGCCACAACCTCCCTTCAGGTAGTTGTAGAGAGCAATAAAGTCTCCCCTGAGCCTCCTCTTCTCCAGGCTAAGCAACCCCAGCTCCCTCAGCCTCTCCTCATAGGGCTTGTGCTCCAAACCCCTCCTCAGCTTTGTTGCCCTTCTCTGGCATTGTTCGAGCAACTCAACATCCTTCCTAAACTGAGGGGCCCAGAACTGGACACAGGACTCAAGGTGTGGCCTAACCAGTGCTGAGTCCAGGGGAGAATGACTTCCCTGCTCCTGCTGACCACACTCTTCCTGATGCAGACCAGGATGCGGTTGGCTTTATTGGCCACCTGGGCACACTACAGGCTCATGTTCAGCCTACTCTCAACCAGCACCCCCAGGTCTCTTTCTGCCTGACTGCTCTCCAGCCACTCTGACCCCAGCCTGTAGCACTGCATGGGGTTGTTGTGGCCAATGTGCAGAACCCAGCACTTGGATGTGTTAAATCTCATGCCTGTGGACTCTGCCCATCTGTCCAGCCTGTCAAGGTCCCTCTGCAGAGCTCTCCTACCCTCTAACAGATCAACACCTGCCTCCAGCTTGGTGTTGTCTGAAAACTTACTGATGATGGACTCAATCCCCTCATCCAGATTATCGATAAAGATATTGAACAGGATGGGGCCCAGCACTGATCCCTGGGGGACACCACTAGTGCCTGGCTGCCAGCTGGATGTGACATCATTCACCACCACTCTCTGGGCTCGGCCCTCTAACCAGTTCCTAACGCAGGACTGAGTATGTTCAATTTTCCCCAAAAATATAATCCTGTGTGCATGTGTTTGTCACCTGCTAACAAACTTCAAGCTGGACTAGCTGGCAGGTAAAATGGACTAGCCTCATCAGAAATTACTCAGGGTCTGATCCAGTGGCTGGGAAAGGGCACAAGAGTCCAGGCATGGATATATCAGACAGAGTTAGAGGTCATCCTAGTACTTCAGGAGTCTATGATTATGAGCAGATGTGTGAGAACACCGACAACAGTCAAGCAACAAATGCAGCATTTGTGCAGCACTTTTTGCCTTCTTCTTTGGGAAATTCTGAGCCTTCATGGTCCAAGTTCCAAGGTCATCAGGAATTGCTTAGGAACCCTCTGAGAAACTTGAGTGTGCCTGCTGCTGTCATGCAAGTGTGAGCTCTAATAGCTCTAATAGCTTCTATCAAACATTGTCAGACACCCTCAATCCATGGAGGCCAGAGCCTCTGTTTAAGTTGCTCCCTGATCAGGAAGTTCAAGCACCCTACAGCTAGTGCTTGGGAGAGGCATTTATGACACCTAGGCACAGAATAATACTTTCAGGGGTAACAGTGTGTGCAGAAGGATGAGAAGTGGGCTTCTTTTGAAATTGTGCTTCTGTACACAGACACAGTGGTAATCATGCCACAAAGCAGTTTCTCCAGCAGAGGTTGATGCAGTCATCACTGCCAGGGCAGAGGCTTTGATACAGACTCAGCTTCAGGTAGCCCTCTAAGTCCCAGGCTGGAGGCAGTGCCTAGGGCCTGTCTTTGAAGCCAGGAGAGAAGCACCTTTATCCTGCAGGAGGTTAACTATGCTGCTGAGTGGAGGAATTATGGCAGCTTCAGCAAAGATGAAAAGGAGATACACAAAATCATCTCTGAGACTCAACAGCTTGAAAAGCCTCAGCCCTCATCTGCAATAAAAAAAGCAAACAGTGTCTAACCCCACTATCAAGGTAAGAGAAACCTCTAGAGAAGGGGAAGGATTGAGTCCGATGTCTTCTGAAACTATAAGAAAGGCTCCTGCCTTATGGCTGTAAAACAGGTTCACCAGCTTCAAAGTCAAAGAGAAGCCAGAGAGATCTACAGCAAAGAATGTGGTCCACTTAACCTTAAACCATGCAAGACTACCAGGAAAAAGTAGCCATTCATTGTAATGGGTAAATCACTGTTGCAGTAGACAGAGGGACCCACAAGCCAATAGAATCACAGAATATATCTGGTTGGAAGAGACCTCAAAGATCATCCAACCCAGCACTGAAGAGACACAGTACATTATAGGTTGGAAGGGACCTCAAGAGATCATCTAGTTCTACACAGAAATGCATACAGGTGGGTTTTGAAAGTCTTCAGAGAAGGAGAGTCCACAACATCTCTGGGCAGCCTGTTCTAGTGCTTCATCATCCTCACTGCTAAGAAGTTTCTCCTCATGTTGAGGTGAAATTTTTATGTTCAAGCTTGAACCTGTTGTTTCTTGTCTTATTAGTGTGTACTACTAAAACAAGTCCCTAAGCGCCAAGTGTAACACAACCACTATTCTAGAGATTTTTGCAGCTTGATGGGGTCCAGTATCTGCACTGTCACCCTGGAGACATTCAAACTCAGAGTTGATATGGCCTTGGGCAATCTGATCTAGTTGGAAGTATCCCTGCTCATTGCAGGGGGATTGGGCAAGATGACCTTTGAGGATCCCTTCCAAGCCAATGCAGCTGTTGAGGAGAGCACTTACGTGAGTTTTTGGTAGTGTTGGATGTTGCTAAGGACAGTTCTTGTCTGTAGCTGTCTATGTATCTGGCCATAGTGCTTCTCCACTTAATGGTTGTGTGTGTGTTTGTGGGGTACATTCTCAGCTTTGGAGCTGGCTGAGCATGCAGACAGAAATAGGAGGCATCATCTGCATGGAAGTGAGACAGAGAAATCTCCTAGGATCTCAGAATGCACCCATCTGAGCTTCAGCACCCAGGAAAGAGGAATCCAGAATCCTGACACCTCTGCCTGGTCCAAAACCTCCTTAATGAAAAATTTTCCTAAAAAACCACCTCACTCTATCTATATGACTTTAGTTATAGTAGGAAACAAATAAAACCCCCATAAACCAAAATAAAAACAAATTAAGAAAGCAACCACCACTCTAGTAATGTTTAGATTTTGACAAAAACAACAAAACAAAACAATTCAGGCTAAGCAGGTAAAGGTATCATCGGTAAAAAGAATCATAGAATCATAGAATCAGTCAGGGTTGGAAGGGACCACAAGGATCATCTAGGAAACAGTATAATCATAGAAACAGTCAGGGCTGGAAGGGACCACAAGGATCATCTAGTTCCAACCCCCTGCCATGGGCAGGGACACCCCACACTAGATCAGGTTGGCCAGAGCCTCGTCCAGCCTGGTCTTAAACACCTCCAGGGATGGGGCCTCAACCACCTCCCTGGATAACCCGTTCACCACTCTCATGGTGAAGAACTTCCTTCTCACATCTAGCCTGAATCTCCCCATTTCCAGCTTCATTCCATTCCCCCTAGTCCTATCACTAACTGATAGTCTGAGAAGTCGCTCCTCAGCCTTCCTGTAGGCCCCCTTCAGATACTGGAAGGCCACAATGAGGTCACCTGGGAGCCTTCTCTTCTCCAGACTGAACAGCCCCAACTCTTTCAGTCTGTCCTCATAGGAGAGGTGCTCCAGCCCTCTGATCATCCTTGTGGCCCCTCTCTGGACACCTTCCAGCACGTCCACATCCCTCTTGGAATAGGGGCTCCAGAACTGGATGCAGTACTCCAGTTGGGGTCTCACCAGAGCTGAGTAGAGGGGGAGAAACACCTCCCTTGACCTGCTGGCCACACTTGTCTTGATGCAGCCCAGGATCTGATTGGCTTTCCAGGCTGCAAGTGAACATTGAGAGTTCATGTTGAGCTTCTTGTCCACCAGCACCCCCAAGCCTTCTTCTCCTGCCTATAATGTCATTTATTCTCTAAGAATGTAAACTGCTTTAATTGTCCTTCTGGTTCAACAGAGAGAATATACACGCTGTTACACCCGTTAACACATCATTAAGACACAAAGTGAATGATGATTTGAATATTTCAGATGATCACACAAGGTCACAGTAAAATCAGACCTCAGATAAGTGCCTTCAATAAGCAGTTCCCAGTACCTCAGAAGCATCTAATGAAGGTTTTGTTTTTTATGAAGCCTATAAGTATTGATTTCCCAAACATGAAATTAATGCAGGTAGATTGTTAGTATTGTCCCAAGAAGAAGCAGAGAAAGAGGCATCCAGTGAATAAAACAAGTAGGTAGGTAGAAAGGTCAGTTGAGACTGGACTGGACTGGACTGGACTGGTCTGGTCTGGACTGGTCTGAGAAGAGAAGAGAAGAGAAGAGAAGAGAAGAGAAGAGAAGAGAAGAGAAGAGAGAAGAGAAGAGAAGAGAAGAGAAGAGAAGAGAAGAGAAGAGAAGAGAAGAGAAGAGAAGAGAAGAGAAGAGAAGAGAAGAGAAGAGAAGAGAAGAGAAGAGAAGAGAAGAGAAGAGAAGAGAAGAGAAGAGAAGAGAAGAGAAGAGAGAAGAGAAGAGAAGAGAAGAGAAGAGAAGAGAAGAGAAGAGAAGAGAAGAGAAGAGAAGAGAAGAGAAGAGAAGAGAAGAGAAGAGAAGAGAAGAGAAGAGAAGAGAAGAGAAGAGAAGAGAAGAGAAGAGAAGAGAAGAGGAGGTTGGAAAAGACCACTGAGATCATCAAGTCCAACCTATCACCCAACACCATCTAATCAACTAAACCATGGCACCAAGTGACTCAACCAGTCTCCTCTTAAACACTTCCAGTGATGGTGACTCCACCACCTTCCTGGGCAGCCCATTCTAATGGCCAGTCACTCTTTCTGGGAAGAACTTAACATCCAGCCTAAACCTCCCCCGGTGCAACTTGAGACTGTGTCCTCTTGTTCTGGTGCTGGTTGCCTGGCAGAAGAGACCAACCCCCACCTGGCTACAATCTCCCTTCAGGTAATCTCCTCTGAGCCTCCTCTTCTCCAGGCTAAGCAACCCCAGCTCCCTCAGCCTCTCCTCATAGGGCTTGTGCTCCAAACCCCTCCCCAGCTTTGTTGCCCTTCTCTGGACACAGGCTTTACAGTATTACAGCTGTAAGACTTTAAAACATTTTTGTACAAGAAGCCTAATGCTCACTTTGAGGTTGTGGAGAAGCACCATGTGTACTGTGCTATGAAGCAAACCACTTCCACACAGCTTTTATTACTGGCACTAGTTTTATGCTGAGTGAATACCTCCCTCTCACCATAAACTTTTGAGGATGCATTGCACTTATCAGGTTTGATCATTTTCTTCCAAATAAGAGGAGTTGTCTTCTAATCTTCTGTGCTAGCAAAGAAATGCTATAAAATCTGACCCTGTTTTGAATTCCTTGCTCTGCTTGCCTGCTGGGCCCTACTGTTGACAATCTCGATTAAATGACATTTGCTTTGGTTGGGAAAATAATGTGTGGCTTGTATCAGCGCTGTGACTGAAGCCCAGCACATCAGAGAAACACAGGAGTGCTGTGAAGCAATCATAGATAAAACCAGGACATATTTGTAAACAGGTTGCATGAAGCTCTTGGTTTTCATTCACCTGTGGAGAGAGAAGGAATGCCTTACAAATAAAGCCAAAGGGGATGATGCTAAACATCCTGCACTTTCTTCATAAATATATGCATCTTAAAAAAAAATGAATTTACTTGCCATGTTTTGTGTGTTTAGCTCGACAGTATCACATAAAAGTAGCTTTTTCCTGTAGCCTGCAAGGCAAATGAAGGGATACCACCAAAAATGAGGGAAGTCTCTAAAGCAAACTGTATGGTTTTTTTCAGCAGTTAAGGTCCATGCTGAGTTTTCTGCCTATGTATGTCTGTGCCAGAGGCATTTTGCTGGTTTGTTTCAAGTGAACTGGAAAAGCATTATGTCCCTCTATACATATCATTCTCAGTTTGCAAAGAGTAGATTCCCAGTAAAACAAGGCTGTTCCAGGAGACAGTGATCTCCCTAAGCTGCTCTCTGGTAATTAATGCATAATGTATAAAGAACCTGCTCCAAAATCTCCATCAGAAAACCTGAAACTAAGCCCTGAGTATGTTCTCTGCATGGATCATGAACTGATGCAATAAAACTACACATTGTTCTGTCTCACAGTGTAGTTGTCAACAAGAGAATGCAGGTGGAATATCTGTGAAGTCCCATCATTTGCCTAGAATTGCTCATATTCAGCTTGGAGAAGCCTGGGCCTGAGATTCCATAGATTTCAAGGGTTGTTTGTGCTTTTTTCTGACTCAGTGTCCCACCAGTCTTCTGAGGAGAAAGTTCTTCACAGAGTGAGTTGCTGGCCATTGGAATGTGCTGCCCAGGAGGTGGTGGAGTCACCATCCCTGGAAGTGTTCAAGAGGGGACTGGACGTGGCACTTGGTGCCATGGTTTAGTAGTCATGAGGTGTTGGGTGACAGGTTGGACTTGATGATCTTTGAGGTCTTTTCCAACCTTATTGATTCTATGATTCTGTGATTTCTGCCACACACCAGGTGTCCTATGTAGTCAGTCAGGCTCCCACTAACAGGCAACAGTAGAGAGAAATTGATTTGAGTTATTTTAGTCAATTCTCTCAGAAGGAGATGAAATGTTGTAGGAGGAACATATCAAATAAGTCTAGCCAACTAACTCAAATAAAATACTGAGCTTTCATATGGTTGCAGTTAAGGAAGATGACTCCCACCACAGGTCAAGTGGTTTTGCAAGGACCTGCCTTGCCTGAGGAGCCATCTGAGAGAAGGAAACATCTGGAGAAAGAGAATGAAAAATAAATCAAGAAAAACATTTTCCAGTAGGCTGTTGAAAGCCAAGACTCTAGTAAGATGAATGTCTTTCATCTTTATTCTGCTATTTCTAATCTGTTGCATTCCTCTTTCTCTTTCTCTCACAACCCCTCCTGCAACTTTCTTGGGACACAAGAATCAGTATTCACTGACACATAATCCTGCTTGCAGGGCTGATATTCCTTCCAGTCAGGAGACTGAAAAGAAGTGGTCTCACCTTCATACTGAATTATGTGCTGTTGTTTTTAGGGGCTAGGAGCACTGGCTGCAGCAAGCCTATTTGCCATTATCTTCTTTTTGATCAGTTTTGGGGAGGGTTTCTGTCTGGTCAGGTCAAAAAGTCATGGTCTTTCCTCCCTCAAACCTATACCTAACACTCATTTCTGATATGTGATGATTAAATAGAATAAAAGGTGGGGAGGTGGGGAGATTCAGGTTGGACATGAGGACGAAGTTCTTCACCATGAGAGTGGTGAAGCCCTGGAATAGGTTGTCCAGGGAGGTGGTTAAGGCCCCATCCCTGGAGGTGTTTAAGAGCAGGCTGGATGAGGCTCTGAGGCTCTGGCCAGCCTGATCTAGTGTAGGGTGTCCCTGCCCATGGCAGGGGGGTTGGAACTAGATGATCCTTGTGGTCTCTTCCCACCCAGACTGATACTATGATTGAAATACTATGTGGAAAAGAATAGAATAGAATAGAATAGAATAGAATAGAATAGAATAGAATAGAATAGAATAGAATAGAATAGAATAGAATAGAATAGAATAGAATAGAATAGAATTAACCAGGTTGGAAAAGAACTTCAAGTCCAACCCATCACCCAACACCATCTAACCAACTAAACCATGGCACCAAGTGACTCATCCAGTCTCGTCCTAAACACTTCCAGTGATGGTGATTCCACCACCTCCCTGGGCAGCACATTCCAATGGCCAATCACTCTTTCTGTGAAGAATGTCTTCCTAATATCCAGCCTAAACCTCCCCTGGTGCAGCTTGAGACTATATCCTCTTGTTCTGGTGCTGGTTGCCTGGGAGAAGAGACCAAACCCCACCTGGCTACAACCTCCTTTCAGGTAGTTTTAGACAGCCATAGGGTCTCCCCTGAGCCTCCTCTTCTCCAGGCTAAGCAACCCCAGCTCCCTCAGCCTCTCCTCATAGGGTTTGTGCTCCAAACCCCTCCCCAGCTTTGTTGCCCTTCTCTGGACACATTCCAGCTTGCTGCTGTCATCTAATGATAGTGATAGAACACAAATGTTAACCTAAAATTATTTTTTTAAAGTAACTCTGTAATAAATTTCACACAATCATGTTGAGTCCTAAAGGAAGAGTGGTTTTGGTTCTTGCTTTTAGGGATATATACAAAATGTGGTTGTGCAAGAGGCTTCATCATCTCTTCAACAATCAGTTATCATTATAGCCTCTTAATAGATGCATATTGCATTGTACTACAGCAGAACCTCTTCTGAGATAATATACTATGTGGATATGCAAAAAACCCAGACAACAAACTATTGTGGTTTCAGTTCTGGAATGTCATCTTTTAGGGAAAAGGTGGGGGGTTTTAAATGCTGGAAAAGGGGAAATGGAACCTTAAGTGAAGTGACCTCAGATAGAGTTCTTTCTAGAAAGAAACAAAAAAAGTTTTCATTGTTTAAGAAAAGCAAATTGATTGCATTTTGAAAGTTGGTGGGGTTAAGTTAAAAAAGTTATTTCTTATTTTCTTCAGTATGGTCTCATTGTTTCTCATTTTCATTTTTTAATCCTGAAGTGGAAAGAAAATACTTCTCTCCTAAAATTATTGCTTTGATGCAAGTAAGTCTCCAGTACAATGAAAAATGTTAGTGAGGATTATAAGACACTGGTTGTACTCAGATATTCCAAATTGGACCAAACCTAAACATTTAAAGGTCTTTTTTTTTTTTTTCAACTGAAACAATTCTATGATTTAAAGTGCCCTCTGATGCAGAGGTAAAAATTAACTGCTTTATAAATAGTGTGCTCTTGGGTAGATGTTTATGTCATAATCCTTAGAGGGTTGCAATTGAACCTATTTTTAAGCTTAGAAGTAGAGCTAGAATTGATAGTGAGTTTGCCTATCACAGTATCACAATATCACAGTATCACCAAGGTTGGAAAAGACCTTAAAGATCATCGAGTCCAACCTGTCACCACAGACCCCATGGCTAGACCATGGCACCAAGTGCCATGTCCAATCCCCTCTTGAATACTTCCAGGGATGGTGACTCCACCACCTCCCTGGGCAGCACATTCCAATGATGAATGACTCTCTCAGTGAAGAACTTCCTCCTCACCTTGAGCCTAAACCTCCCCTGGTGCAGTTGGAGACTGTCCTCTTGTTCTGGTGCTGGTTGCCTGAGAGAAGAGACCAACTCCCTCCTGGCTACAATCCCCCTTCAGGTAGTTGTAGACAGCAGTGTGGTCTCCCTGAGCCTCCTCTTCTCCAGGCTAAACAACCCCAGCTCCCTCAGCCTCTCCTCATAGGGCTTATGCTCAAGGCCTCTCCCCAGCCTTGTTGCCCTTCTCTGGACACGTTCAAGTAAGTGTCTTGATGTCCTTCTTAAAGTGAGGGGCCCAGAACTGGACAAGAGGCATTCTTCCTTCCAGCAGTAAATAAACAAGCAACAACCAGTTGGTCACTGGTTATTTAAATCTGTGAGGCCAGTTTTGCCAGGCTTGTCCCTTCCTGTTTGTGAGTGACACAGAGGAAAGCTATTTTAGTAATAAATAGGCAATTCCACTTGCATGCATCACTGCACTTCACAAGATTTGCCAGTGTTAAATATCACATTTTAAAATTAACCAGGAGCTTCATAAACAGAAACTTCTCAACACACACGCACACACATTAGTTGTGGTAACCAGTGATGGCAGACAGGGGGCTGAGATGCCTTTTCCAGTGTCCCTATCTTCATAGAATCATAGAATCATAGAATCAGTCAGGGTTGGAAGGGACCACAAGGATCATCTAGTTCCAACCCCTGCCATGGGCAGGGACACCTCACACTAGATCAGCCTGGCCAGAGCCTCGTCCAGCCTGCTCTTAAACACCTCCAGGGATGGGGCCTCAACCACCTCCCTGGATAACCCATTCCAGGGCTTCACCACTCTCATAGTGAAGAACTTCCTCCTCATGTCGACCCTAAATCTCCCCACCTCCAGCTTCATTCCGTTCCCCCTAGTCCTATTCATAACAGCAAGTCTGTTACAGCATATGAGCTGTTGAAAGCAGAAAGCTGAGGGGATGCTGTGTGCATTCCTTGTCATTAGAAAACATAGAATCATAGAATGGCTTGAGCTGGAAGGGACAGTAGAGATCATCTAGTTCCAACCACCACCACCACCAAGGGCAGGGACACCTACCTCTAGATCAGGTTGCTCAAAGGCTTATCCAGCCTGGTGTTAAACACTTCTAGGGAATGAGATATCAGCAGCTCTGGGCAACCTGTTTCAGTGTCTCACTAACCTCACAGTCAAGTAAAACTGATAGTGAAATCGGTTAAGACTTTCAGGACTAGAGCCTAAGTAAATTCAGAAAGTGAAAGACATTGGGATTGTTAAGGCACTAATTCAGGAAACGGGAAACAAATCTTCATGATCCCTGTTTACAAGAAATGTTCTGGATTCACTGCAGCAATTTGTGTTTTAGCAGCTTGCTGGCATAAGACAATCTCTCTCCTCCTTTCTTCAAAATCGTGACAGAAATTTTCATGTTCTCAGAAATTTTCGAAGGAGGACAGTTCCAAGTCCAGTTCTGTGTGGAGGACACAGTCTCAAGCTGCACCAGGGCAGGTTTAGGCTGGATGTTAGGAAGAAGTTCTTCACAGGAAGAGTGATTGGCCATTGGAATGGGCTGCCCAGGGAGGTGGTGGAATCACCATCAATGGAGGTGTTTAGGAAGAGACTGGATGAGGCACTAGGCCTAATGCCAGGAGGAAAAAAGGGGGGGTGGGGAGCAGTCTCAGACCTGGCCAGTCTTGAGACTAACCTAGCAGTGGAGGGGAAGAAAGAGCCCTGGATGTTTTTGGGTATACCCTCAGATAAGGAGAAGGGAAATGTTGGGAGGCTCTTGGGTATGCTGTAAGGGGATTCTGTATGCTTTGGGACCTCTTCTGTCACTATGCTTGTAGCTTGCTGTAAAACACTCACTGCTTTTCCATTTAAACTTTCCATCACTTCTGCAATCCATTTGTGTGAGTCTCATTTTTCTGCCCCGGTCGGAGGCAAGAGAGGATCTGCCTGGTCTCAAACCAGAACACACTGATTGCACTTAAGTGACTTGAATCCCACCCAGACAAAGTCTATAGCTCTGCTGAGTTCAAGGGAAATGTTCATATCAGCATTTGCCTGCCAATTCTTCTATGAGATACAGAATCAGATCTTGCTTTATGACACAGCATGCTATATAATTTTTTTCAACAAGTACTTGTAATTGGATCACAGAATTACAGAACATTAAAGGTTGGAAGGGATCTCCAGAGATCATCAAGTACAACCCCCCTGCCAAAGCAGGATCACCTAGGGTAGTCCACACAGGAATGTCTCCCAGTGGGTTTTTGAATGCGTCCCGGGAAGGAGACTCCACAATCTCTCTGGGAAGCCTGTTCCAGTGTTCCGTCACCCTCACTGTAAAGAAGTGTCTCCTCATGTTGAGGTGAAATCTTCTATGCTCAAGTTTGTATCCATTGTTCCTTGTCTTATTATTATGCACCACCAAAGAGCTTGGCCCCCTCCACTTGACACCCACCCCTCAGATATTTACAGACATTGATCGGATCCCCTCTCAGTCTTCTCAAGACTGAACAGCACCAAGTCTCTCAGTCTCTCTTCATAGGGGAGATGCTGAAGTCACTTAATCATCCTCATGGCTCTCCACTGGATTCTCTCCAGCAGGTCCCTGTCCTTCATGAACTGGGGAGCCCCAAACTGGACACAGTATCACAGTATCACAGTATCACAGTATCACCAAGGTTGGAAGAGACCTCATAGGTCATCGAGTCCAATCTGTCACCACAGACCTCATGACTAGACCATGGCACCAAGTGCCACGTCCAGTCCCTTCTTGAACACCTCCAGGGATGCTGACTCCACCACCTCCCTGGGAAGCCCATTCCAATGACGAATGACTCTCTCAGTGAAGAACTTCCTCCTCACCTCAAGCCTAAACTTCCCTTGGTGCAGCTTGAGACTGTGTCCTCTTGTTCTGGTGCTGGTTGCCTGTGACCGGTTTAGGCTGTGCCTTTAAGAGAAGGGCACTTTCTGAACACTCTGGCTGAATGTTTTGGTATATAAATGAAAACAAAGATATGCTAATCCAATTTCATTGGTTAAACCCGGCTGTAAGTTCTAGCTTAGTCTTTCAGTCGGGGGGGGCAGTCAGTCTTTTTCTTCTCCCTGTACTGTGAGCTGGCCTGCTTTTCTCTCTGAAGCAACAGCTTGCTACGCAGGGACGATTCTTGCTAACCAGATAAGAAAACTAACGCTTTTGTGCTTAACAAAGTTTTCACCCTTTTAATTACCTTCCTTTCTCCTTCTCTCTAACCCTTTTGGGAAAAAGGGGAGGTAGGGAGGGAGAAGGGAGGGACAGGCCGAACCCCCCTGGCCACAGGGGGGTTGGGGAAAGGTTTCCTGTATTACATACATTGCTGTATGTTTCTGTATATATTGTAAATATTGTATGTTTTTGTACATATTCATTGCATTCCATTTTTCTGCTTGTAAAATACAGCTTTCATCTGCTTCTCCG
The DNA here is from genome assembly GCA_033816785.1 of Picus viridis. Classification (NCBI taxonomy): domain Eukaryota; kingdom Metazoa; phylum Chordata; class Aves; order Piciformes; family Picidae; genus Picus; species Picus viridis. The sequence continues at coordinate 84,045,899 of CM066566.1, read as the reverse complement.
GCTGAGTTAGCTGTGGATTCTTTTGTGTGTGTGTGGGGGAACCTTCCTACTCCACCACATTGCCTGAGAGTATTCCAGGTTGATCTCAGTAGAAGGGGAGAAGGACCTCCCTAGACCTGCTGGACACACTCTTCTTGATCCACCCCAGGATACCATTGGCTCTCTTGGCCACAAGGGCACATTGCTATCCCATGGAGAACTTGCTGTCCACTGGGACTCCAAGGTCTTTATCCAAGGAATAGTTTCCCATCAGGGCAGCCCTAACCTATAGTGGTGTCTGTTGTTCCTCCACAGATGTAGGACGCTGCACTTGTCCTTTTTGAACTTCATGAGGTTTGCCTTCACCCAGCCCTCCAGCCTGTCCAGATCTTGGTGGACAGCCTGACAGGATGTCAGCCACCCCTTCCCCCCTGGTTTTGTATCATCAGCGAACTTGCTGAGGGTACTCTCAATCCCCTCATCCAGGTCCCATTTGAAGATGTCACATGAAGCTCACAAACCCTTTGCTTTGACAATATGTCTTTATCTGCATTTCATGGCAGTTTGTCATAATTTTGCAGCTTATGGTCATAACAAGATGTTGAGTCACAGTCAGTAATGTCAAAACCTGAGATTTTCCAAAGCATTTTATTCACATTGAAAACTAAGACGAACAAAATATACTAGTGGTCTACAATGACTACTCTTTAGTAAGACTAATCTAGAATCTAATGATTATGTACATAAATATCTTGTTAATATCATCTCTGCATGTACACAATCAGAGCAATTAAAAGATTCTATTACAAAACTACAGGAAGCTCGAGGGTTTTGTTTGCATTGATTTTTTTGGTTGGTTGGTTGCATTTGTTGTTGTTGTTGTTGTTGTTTGGGTTTTGTTTGTTTGTATTTGTTTGTATTTTTTCCTTAGAACTCTAGATGGATGATGGCTCCCTCAGTGAAATAATTTTATTCTGCACTCCAGGATAAGTTCTGTCTTTTTCTATCGCATAACCTAGAAGATGAAGTGATCCGCAACAGAATTTGTAACTATACTATTGATGTATCCATGCAGAGGCTGATCTTAATGACAGCAGGGTTCCTTCAAGAACATATATGGATCATTTACTTTTACAGTTATTTCACTTATTAGAAGCTTACAGTCATCATTACAGATGTGCTTGTGAGCAGATGCTTTCCCAGTTAACACATTAGCTCCCTGACTGACTGCTAGTTACCGACTGACTGTTTAGTGTAAATGCATTTGGGTTGTCATCCAAAACCAGAGTCTCACTGGTTTAAATAGGATGGAATGTGCACCAGCTTTTTAATCCATATTTAAAGAGAACAGATCTCCAAGAAGATTGGTTACAGAAACAATTAGCTGCTTTGAGAGCAATGTTTAGAAGTCTTTTTCTTAACTGTTTGGATATTCTTTGTTGTTTTTAGAAGACGTACACAGAGAAGATCATTACTGGTATTCTGACAGAATTGGGCAATACATTGTTACACTTTTCGTCTTTCATGCAGTAAATCCTATGCAGCTTATCACTTACTGAGGAAAATGTTTCAGTTCATTTAGCCACAGAAGACTGAAGTCCCCTACACAACAACCCCATGCAGTGCTACAGGCTGGGGTCAGAGTTGCTGGAGAGTGGCCAGGCAGAAAGGGACCTGGGGGTACTGGTTGATGTTAGGCTGAACATGAGCCAGCAGTGTGCCTAGGTGGCCAAGAGGGCAAATGGCATCCCGGCCTGGAACAGGAACAGTGTGGCCAGCAGGAGCAGGGAAGTCATTGTGCCCCTGTCCTTAGCATTGGTTAGGCCACACCTTGAGTACTGTGTCCAATTCTGGGCCCCTCAGTTTAGGAAAGAAGTTGAGTTGCTGGAATGTGTCCAGAGAAGGGCAACAAAACTGGTGAGGAGTTTGAAGCACAAGCCCTATGAGGAGAGCTGGGGGTGCTTAGCCTGGAGAAGAGGAGGCTCAGGGGTGACCTTATTGCTCACTAAAACTACCTGAAGACAGGTTGTAGCCAGGTGGGGGTTGGTCTCTTCTGACAGGCAGCCAGCATCAGAACAAGAGGATACAGTCTCAAGCTGTGCCAGGGGAGGGTTAGGCTGGATGTCAGGAAGAAGTTATTCCCAGCAAGAGAGATTGGCCATTGGAATGGGCTGCCCAGGGAGGTGGAGGAGTCACCCTCACTGAAGGTGTTTAGGAAGAGACTGGATGGGGTGCTTGGTGCCATGGCTTAGTTGATTAGATCATGTTGGGTGATAGGTTGGACTCGATCTCAAAGATCTTTTCCAACCTGCTTAATTCTAATTCTAATTCTAATTCTAATTCTAATTCTAATTCTAATTCTAATTCTAATTCTAATTCTAATTCTAATTCTAATTCTAATACAGTTATCATCCAGGTAAACCTTTCAGGTTACAGGTTATTGATTTAATCAAGAGTGTTGCCCTGTCTACCCATTTCTATGTTACTGTGCATATGGGGATGCAGGGTATAGGGATCAGGAAAAGAGAGAGAAAAGGCACTGCTCATTTGCTTTGAAACACAGTTGAAACTATGACTTTTTGAAAGAAATTTAGACACTTAATTCTATCTTCCAGACTTCAGATGAGTAGGAAGAACACTTACTGTAGGCATGTAAAATTATGTACTGGAGATAGTCCTGTGGTGTTTCACGTTACAGAGCCGGGGGCAATATGTTACAACAGGAAATTCTCAATATACTAATCTGCAAACAAAATGACTTATCAAAATGAATGAAATGGAGGCTTCAGTTCTTTTAATCTTATAAATCAAAGGCTTAATGGCAGATTGTTATCAAGACCCCACATTATCAAGTCCTCATCATGTGAGCGCTAAATTCATTAGTGCTGCTATGAAGTATCATAAATTATTTAAACTCGCCTTGTCAAAATAAATGAACAAAATACATTCTGTGGTACTTTAGCACCCTATTTTTTTCACCTAATCTTCTTCACATTCTGCTTGCTTGTATGCTTGATAAGTTCCTGCTTGTCAGATGGGGGCAGCTCCAGTTCTGGGCCCCTCAGATCAGGAAGGATGTCAACTTGCTGGAATGTGTCCAGAGAAGGGCAACAAAGTTGGTGAGGGGTTTGGAGCACAAGCCCTATGAGGAGAGAATGAGGGAGCTGGGGTTGCTTAGCCTGGGGAAGAGGAGGTTCCTGGGAGACCTTTTTGCTCTCTACAACTACCTGAAGGGAGGTTGTAAACAGTTGGGGGCTGGTCTCTTCTGCCAGGCAACCAGCACCAGAACAAGAGGACACCGTCTCAAACTGCACCAGGGGAGGTTTAGACTGGATGTTAGGAAGAAATTCTACACAGAGAGGGTGATTGCCCATTGGAATGGGCTGCCCAGGGAGGTGGTGGAGTCACCTTCATTGGAGGTGTTCAGGAGGAGACTTGCTGGGGTGCTTGGTTCCATGGTTTAAATGATTACGTTTTGTTGGATGATAGGTTGGACGCAATGATCTTTAAAGTCTCTTCCAACTTGGTCTATCCTATTCTATTCTATTCTATTCTATTCTATTCTATTCTATTCTATTCTATTCTATTCTATTCTATTCTATTCTATTCTCTACTCTACTCTACTCTACTCTACTCTACTCTACTCTACTCTATTCTATTCACTGAACTGGTAAGCTCACAATGGAGACCTGATTCAATGCTTATTAATGTTACTGGGAGTCTTCCAACTAAGCTTGGTGGGAGTGTGAGTGGGCACCAAGTGTCCCAGTATCAATGAAAATAAGTCATGTTCTATTTCTATCACTAATTGTCCTGCAAGCATTAGAGAGCAGTGCCAGTCTTTAACTCTGATTTTACAGCACTTAACACAATGGGGCCTCCATTCTGACTGCAATAACTCCAGTAATATAGTAGCTCTTTTGTGAATTCAACTATTTTAAACCTCTGCCTTGTGCTGAAGGTATTTTTTTTATTAATTACCTGCTTTTTGAAAATCCTAACCTGTGTAAGGCAGTAGATAAATAATATATACACTGTGAAATCTGCCAAGTAGCTGTATTCAAGAGCTGTGGTAGTATTTTAAGACCATTCTTAATAAAAGTTGAATGGTGAAAGTAGGAAAAAAACATAATGTTTGAGAGGGAATTTATCATATTTGTTTAATGCATAAGGACATAAATAAATGTGTATAGAATTACTATGGTTGGAAAAGACCTTTAAGATCATCAAGTCCAACTGTTATCTAACTCAACTAGAGCCTCTACTAAACCATATCCTTGAACACTTTATCCTGTCCAATTCTGGGCCCTTCAGTTAAGGAAAGATGTTGAGCTGCTGGAACATGTCCAGAGAAGGGCAACAAAGCTGGGGAGGGGTTTGGAGCACAAGCCCTATGAGGAGAGCTGGGGTTGCTTAACCTGCAGAGGAGGACACTCAGAGGAGTCCTTCTTGCTGTCTACAACTACCTGAAGGAGGTTGTAGCCAGGTGGGGGTTGGTCTCTTCTCCCAGGCAATCAGCACCAGAACAAGAGGATACAGTCTCAAGATGCACCAGGGGAGGTTTATGCTGGGTGTTAGGAAGAAGTTCTTCACAGAGAGAGTTGTTAGCCTTTGGAATGTGCTGCCCAGGGAGGTGGTGGAATCATCATCCCTGGAGGTGTGCAAGAGGGGATTGGGTGTGGCACTTGGTGCCATGGTTTAGTAGTCATGAGGTGTTGGGTGACAGGTTGGACTTGGTGATCTTTGAGGGCTCTTCCAACCTTATTGATTCTATGAGTCTATGACTTGTGATGGTTTGGCCACCAGCATGAACAATAACTCATCTCAACTCAGTTGGGGAGAGCAAATGGAAGCTATATTTACAAGCAAAACTACACTCTACAATGGAATGCAATGAATATGCATAAACATACACTGTTTACAATATTATACAGGTATTTACATGGTGAAAACAGCAAGGAAACGCCCCTGAATGGGGAAAACTGCCCTGCTTCTCCCCTAACTTCTCCCCCTCTCTGCTTCCTCTGTTTAATTAGAAGAAAAGAGAAGGAGATGTTAGAGAGCTCGGTTAGTCTTATCTGCAAGGTTGTTAGATAAGAAATCCCTTCCAGTGAAGCAGCCAGAAGAAAGGGAAAGGAATTGACTGTGGGAAACAAGACTGCTAAGGATCACCTTTCACACATCTAGCCAATGAAATTTGGTTAGAACAATCTCTTGTTTTCCTTTTTACACCCAACTGTGGATTTGTTTATATTTCTCCACTCTTCTGCTCAAAAATCTGCAGCTAACTTTTAGAGGCATAGCCTGAAACTGTCACATCACTTTAGCAGCAGATTTAATCTAAGTTGTGTTACATGGGGGCAGGAGGACTCTGCTTCCACGGAATGATAGATCCAAAAGCAGCTTTCTCTGTACCGCAAAATTAATTTGTGGGGAGTCCCTTCATGTGACCAGGCCCCATGAAAATAGAATTGTAGCAATTTTGTTACATGGTTTTCATTTGTGTGGCACAGTGGAAAGACAGTTCCTTCCCAAAAGCACAGTTTTAATCTGTTTATTTGGTGACTCAGCCCTCCATTGCTACCGGCCTGGAACACTCTCATCCCAAACAGTGAGAACACAAGTTTGTATTCTGCAGAGAAGACTGGCAGGGTGTAATGCCACACTCTGGCTCAGTTTGAGCCCTCATAGAAGATACATATGAAATGCCATACTAGATGTCTGTTTAAAAGACAACATTTAAAATGCTCTGTGAATCTTATGTAAGGTTCAGCATCACTTGTTCTCACAGTTGACTGTGAAGTGGGTCTGGCTTCCAGCCTAGGTCTCTTACACAATGATTAACCTGAGACTACATGGCACCATCTGGTTCTGTCTCAGGTAGGAAATATATATAAATGACTGAACAGTTATGCTTTTCCCTCTGTAAGCAGAGTAATATTTGGGGAATGGCACCTTTTTCATTCCCCCAGCAGATACTCCTTAAAATATTTCATGTACAGATAAAATTTACTCTCTGAAGTAAACCCTCTCCCCAAAACCTTCCTTTTCTTCCCTCCCACACTTCTCTCCTTTCTCTCTTTCTCACCTTCCTTCTCCCCTTTCTTCTTTCCTTCTTTTGGTCAGTCTTCCCAGAACACTCATCTTGAGCCTGGGGGTCTGATTCAATTGGAAACCTAGATCTGCTGTGCTTTCTGGGTTTGGCTGGAGAAGTACTTCTGTAGGATTTTCTGGCAAGTCAGTAGATAGTTATTAATTTATCTATCTCAGAAAGAGTGATGGCCTTTGGAACTGACATTATGGCACCACATTCATCTCTATCATCTAAGTAAAAATCCTAGACTTGGACTTCTGGAAATGTGGTATTAAAGAGGGGGAAAAGCAAACAAAAAGCATTATGGACTTCCATCTTTTCTTTACCTTTCTTTTTTCCTCAGGTGGTCATGTGTTTCAGTGGCTTAAGAACAGTAGGGCATGATCCTTTGCTGCCTTTCAACAGTTTAAGACACAAAAGCTGACCCTTTCACCCTTCTGTGTTTCCAGTGAATCTGCTCTAAGATGCCTCTTGAATATTATGAAGTCTGAAACATGAAGGTCATAAAATATGAAATAGCTGAGTGAGATTTCCTGAATTTCAGATTTTGGAAGCCCAGGTTTCTGCACTGCCTGCTCTCCAGCCAGCAACACAAAAGCTGTTAGAGCAGAGGCTGAGGAGGCGGTGTGGCAACTGCTTCCAGCCACCTGAAGCTAGGAGGGATCTTCCTACAGAGGTAGAGCTAAGTCAGGCTTTAAAATGCCTCTCATGACATTTTCCCCCTGTACCTGCGTTTTTCATGGAACTATGAAATAAGAGCAAACTTGCAGGATTCATAGACCTTGTAGTCTATGACACATGGGCAGAGTCCAACATGATGGCATTTAACAAGTCTAAGTGCCGGGTGCTACACTTTGGCGAAAACAACCCCATGCAGTGCTACAGGCTGAGGTCAGAGTGGCTGGAGAGCTGCCAAACAGAAAGGGACCTGGGGGTACTGGTTGACAGCCGGCTGAACCTGAGCCAGCAGTGTGCCCAGGTGGCCAAGAAGGCCAATGTCATCCTGGCCTGTATCAGGAATTATGTGGCCAGCAGGAGCAGGGAAGTCATTGTGCCCCTGTCCTCAGCACTGATTAGGTCACACCTTGAGTCCTGTGTCCAGTTCTGGGCCCCTCAATTTAAGAAGGACATTGAGACTCTTGAACATGTCCAGAGAAGGGCAATGAGGCTGGGGAGAGGCCTTGAGCACAAGCCTTACGAAGAGAGGCTGAAGGAGCTAGGATTGTTTAGCCTGGAGAAGTGGATGCTCAGGGGAGACCTTTTGGTGTCTACAGCTACCTGAAGGGAGGTTGTAGCCAGGTGGGGGTTGGTCTCTTCTCCCAGGCAACCAGCACCAGAACAAGAGGAGACAGTCCCAAGCTGCACCAGGGGAAGTTTAGGCTCAAGGTGAGGAGAAAGTTCTTCACTGAGAGAGTCGTTCGCCACTGGAATGTGCTGCCCAGGGAAGTGGTGGAGTCATCATCCCTGGAAGTGTCCAAGAGGGGATTGTACACAGCACTCGGTGCCACGGTTTACTAGTCATGAGGTGTTGGGTGAAAGGTTGGACTTGATGATCTTTGAGGTGTCTTCCAACCTTTCTGATTCCCTGATTCTATGACTCTGTGATCTAAAACTTGTGGAAAATAAAACAAAATAATGAGGACACAAGATACTGTAATGGAGCAGCTGTGACAAAAATGTATTATCTCCAGAATGTGCTTAAGGCCACAAAACTGGCTCAAACATAGTTGGGGCACTTGAATATTGGTGAATAATTGCAAATATTCTCAAATTTTGCAAAAGTCCCATATTTTTTGTAACCATTAAATATATTCTTTCTTTTATTTAAGTAAAATCACAGACATTGCTAGAAAATTTTTTAACAAGTTCTATGTAGGGTTATTGTGGGTTGGATATTATGAACATTTGGGCAAGCATGGTTAGGAATTTGCCTTTCATTACGTTCTGCTCCAGCATCCAAACTCAGATGGAAAGCTACTTTGACTTCTGCTCTTATAGCTTCCTAATACAGGAGGTAACTTTCAAAGATCTCTTGAAACATTAAGGTAGCTAAAGATATCTTAAGCTGGTAAGTAAACATATCAAGGTGGGTTGAAAGGTGGAGCTTAGAAGAGCATGCCAACAGATAGGAAGGAGTCTCATACTACAGAATAATAGATAGAACAATTCCCAGTTGCTTAACAAAAGCAAATTGTGGAGCACAAAGCAAGTGTTGTATCCATCCCTGGATGTTCACACAAAGCAAAAGAGGAAATATTTACAGAGGTGAGAGTGATTATGACTACATTTAATGGGATTTACAAATGAGCAGATGTAGGCTAAAAACTTGCTTACACTGATATGTCTAATATAGAAGTATGCTGGTTTGAGCTATAACTGGATTTTAAAAACTCAACAGATTGAGATTCCTCCCCCTTCCTTTCCCTAGTAAGAAAGACAAACAAACAAACATCCCAAACAAACAAACAAATAATAAAAGGGTAAGGGAAAGGGGAGGTAGATTCACAGAAGAAATCATCTAGAATAGGTTTGGAAGTAGGAGAGGTACATTTATAAACTATATATATATATAGCAATAATAGGGAGAGTTCACAAAGGTAAGGGATAAGGATAAATAGGAAGATCTACAAAATCAAGTCTGGATGGCATTGTATTTCCTTGGATATAAGTGGATTCAATCCTTTAGAAAGCATGGATGCAGCTTGGAAAATAGACCACAACCATGTAGTCAGTGCAGGAAGCTGCAGCAGACACTCTCTCTCAAGCAGACAAGGCAAGAAAGAGAAGGAAGTAAAAGCTGTCTGCCCTTTTTATAGGCTTGCTGGAAAGGAAGGGGGAGTGGAAGAGACCACCTTTGACCCAGGTGACCCCACCTGCTGGGAGGGGGAAAACCAAGTCTCTCTTTGCCCACCTGGATCAAGTTTCAACGTGGGAACCGGGTTCTTTCAGCCCCCCATCAAAGATGAGTGTAACCCAGCGCAAGAGGAGACTCCAGAAGGAAGTTGTAAAAGTCTCAACAGTCTCAAGCTGTGCCAGGGAGGTTTAGGCTGGCAAGAGTGACTGGCCATTGGAATATGCTTCCCAGGGAGGTTGTGGAGTCACCATCACTGGAAGTGTTTAAGAAGAGACTGGATGGGGCTCTCAGTGTCATGGTTTAGTTGATTAGATGGTATTGGGTGATAGGTTGGACTTGATGATCTCAAAGGTCTTTTCCAACCTGGTTAATTCTCTCCCCCCCCTCCCCTCCCCTCCCTCCCCTCCCTCCCTCCCTCCCCTCCCCTCCCCTCCCTCCCCTCCCTCCCCTTCCCTTCCCTTCCCCCTTCCCTTCCCTTCCCTTCCCTTCCTTCCCTTCCCTTCCCTTCCCTTCCTTCCCCCCTTCCCCTTCCCTTCCTCCCCTCCTTCCCTTCCTTCCCTTCCCTTCCCTTCTCCTTCCCTTCCCTTCCTTCCTTCCCTCCTTCCCTTCCTCTCCCTCTCCTTCCTTCCTCTCCTCTTCCTCCCTCCTTCCCTTCCCTTCCCTTCCCTTCCTTCCCTTCCCTCCTCCCTTCCTCTCCCTTCCTCCCTTCCCTTCCTTCCCTTCCCTTCCCCTTCCCTTCTCCCCTCCCCTTCCTCTCCTCCCTCCTCTCCCTCCCCTCTCCCCTCCCCTCCCTCTCCTCCCCTCCCCTCCCCCTCCCCTCTCCTCTCCCCTCCCCTCCCCTCCTCTCCCCTCCCCCCCTCCCTCCCCTCCCCTCCCCTCTCCCTCCCCCTCCCCCTCCCCTCCCCTCCCTCCCCTCCCCTCCCCTCCCCTCCCCTCCCCTCCTCCTCTCCTCTCCCTCCCCCTCTCCTCTCCTCTCCTCTCCTCTCCTCCTCTCCTCTCCTCTCCTCTCCTCTCCTCTCCTCTCCTCTCCTCCTCTCCGAACCTCTCCTCTCCTCTCCTCTCCGAACCTCTCCTCTCCTCTCCTCTCCTCTCCTCTCCTCTCCTCTCCTCTCCTCCTCTCTCTCCTCTCCTCTCCTCTCCTCTCCTCTCCGAACCTCTCCGAACCTCTCCTCTCCTCCAAAGGAGAAAAAAAAGTAGACTACAATGAACAATTCCTTATTTGGCAGCAACACAAACTAGTCAGCCCAACAGGGCTTTTCCATCCTTGGCTTCCATTATTCTGTGGTAAAACTAGAAGGCAAAAAAGCAGAACTCTCTGTGACAGCCTCTTCTTTTATTGCCAGTAGGAGAATGCTCACTGTTACCCAAGCTAATCATGTTGCAATATAACTTCAACGTTTTATATTGTATATTATTATAGGTACATATCACTATAACGTAGTGCTTTCATTTTGAGCCCATCGTGGTGCTGTAATGCTTTTCTAGCAAAACACGTTAAATTTAAAGGGGAAAACTGAGTGGGAAGCATAGTGCTCAATTATATCTGCTATGGCTTCTGTTTTAGGGATCTTGTCATTAGACTCATTTTTCATTACTCGTTCATAATAGCAGCTGGGATTTATTTTGTGTGTGTGTCATTTTAGTTTGAGGGTCTCCAGGGCTTTTAAATGCAGTCAGCCTTTCCTATACTGTGGTATTTATTTTCCTTGCCTGCTTTTCTGGAGTTTTTAATTTCATTGAAATTAATTGCTGTTTAGATCAATGATTTGCAAATGTCAGTGTGCTGATGGGATGCCAGAGAAGAAAAAAGTCTTCACTGAGCTTTCATGAGTTGTGAAGATACCTGCAAAATGCATCATTACTAGAAATTAAGAAACTCTTTCTTGTTGATTTGGTAAAAAGAAAGTATTTAAACTTTGTATGCCACACTATAAGTTAGGTCCAGATTACACAGAAAGAATAATGCTCCTCAAATTGTTCGTCATGTTCCTGGGAGCAGATGGATGTCTTTATCAAGACAAAGGTATCAAGTTTTCTTGACTGCTGCTTGTGTTGGGGAAGAACTTTCTTTGATGTTATTTACATAAAATGGAATCTCCTGCTCAACAAGAAATTAATCTACCACTTTGAAAACAGATCCAACAAAAAAGTAGACATGTATCTAGGGGGAAAAAAATACACACACACACACATATATATCATAGTATTATAGTATCAGTCAGGGTTGGAAGGGACCATGAGGATCAGCTAGTTCCAACTCCCCTGCCATGGGCAGGGACACCCTGCACTAGATCAGGCTGGCCAGAGCCTCATCCAGACTGGTCTTAAACACCTCCAGGGATGGGGCCTCAACCACCTCCCTGGATAACACATTCCAGGGCTTCACCACTCTCATGGGGAAGAACTTCCTCCTCACATCCAGCCTGAATCTCCCCACCTCCAGCTTCATTCCATTCCCCCTAGTCCTATCACTACCTGAGATCCTGAGAAGTCCCTCCCCAGCCTTCCTGTAGGCCCCCTTCAGATGCTGGAAGGCCACAATTAGGTCACCTGGGAGCCTTCTCTTCTCCAGACATATATGTGTAAAAGTGTGGGAGTTTGAAGGCAGATTCTCCCTTGCCTCCCACCAGGGCAGAAAAGAAAAAAAGAGACTCAGACAAATGGATTGCAGAAGTGATGGAAAGTTTAAATGGAAAAGTGGTGAGTGTTTTACAGAGAGCTACAAGCACAGTGACAAAAGAAACCCAAAGCATACAGAGTTCCTTACAGCATACCTAGAAGCATCCCAGCATCCCCTTTCTCCCTACCTGAGGGTATAAGCAAAACCCTCAAGGTTCTTTCTTCCCCCCTGCCTCCACTGCTAAGCTAATCTCAACTGGCCAGATCTGAGATTGCCCTTCCCTCTTCTCCTCCTGGCATTAGCCTAGCCAGGCCCAAGAGCCCTTGTGATAACTCCCCTTCCATTACCATATAGGGAGCATCTCCCATGGGAGAGGTGAGGGAAGAAAGAGGAAGCATTAGACTTTGCAGATGGATTTATATGGAGCAGGACATTATGGGAATGAAATACACAGCTTCCTGTGTCCACCCACTGGGATGGACCCTTGGGACACCAGAGGTGTATCTTGTGTGGCAGCAGCAGGAGGCACCCAGCCCAAACTGCCAGAAAAAGATTGGGCAGAATCCAAGATTGGCAGATTGATGGTCAGAGCACTGAGGCTCTCAAAAATATGAGTTCAGAACTGCAGTTATAACTCTTTTTCCAGATGTATACATGTACACACCCACTTAAGATTTGTCAAGAAGTAGGGTCTTTGCCAAAGAAAAGCTTGTGTATTTCTCCAGGTCTTAGAGAATATGATTTTCCTCTCAGGAAAGTTGCTTTAGTCTGTCAGTGTTTCCTGACATTCACCAACAGTAATCATTAGGTTGTAACCCATGGACTTTGACTTTCTTCCAGGGCATGATGGGTAACTGCAAGGGCTAGTATATATGGATCCTCTGAGGCACTATATGGATATGCCACTACTGGTACAAAATGAGATCTTACAACAACAGCTTGAACTGTGCAAAAAAATACACACAGCTTCTACCACTGTTGCTAATATCTGGTACTTTTAACTAAAAAATTCAGATGAAAGGTTCATAATGATGCCTTATTCTTTTAAATCTTCTGTTTTATCCAAAAGGGAAGAGGAGGATTCAAAGTTGTACTAAGGGTCTTAATTAGATGAGAAAGATAGAACTGAGAGTTAATTTGATCTCCATTTGTTTCTACTGACATACACCTCATATAGCTTATTGCATACTAGTGAGAAACAATTTTGTCTGGAGTTTGTTGTTGTTACAAGGGAAAGATCTCTCTTCTTCCAGGCAACTAGCACCAGAACAAGAGGACACAGTCTCAAGCTGCGCCAGGGGAAGTTTAGGCTAGATGTTAGGAAGAAGTTCTTCCCAGAAAGAGTGATTGGCCATGGGAATGGGCTGCCCAGGGAGGTGGTGGAGTCACCATCATGGGAGGTGTTTAAGAAGAGACTGGATGAGGCACTTGGTGCCATGGTTTAGTTGGTTAGATAGTGTTGGATGATAGGTTGGACACAATGATCTCGAAGGTCTTTTCCAACCTGGTTCATTCCATTCCATTCCATTCCATTCCATTCCATTCCATTCCATTCCATTCCATTCCATTCCATTCCATTCCATTCCATTCCATTCCATTCCATTCCATTTCTCAATATGCACAACATTAGCTAGCACTTTGTTAAGATGTTACATGCAACAGGATGGGAACAAAAGAGAAGGGCTACATAGTTTTGATCCACTGCCCTGCATTTTCTTTGTAGTGGTAGAAGAGCACCATATCACAGTATGCAGAAAAAAATCTACAATGTGCAGAGAGTATTTGAAGCAAACATCAGCTAAGTCTTTCTTTTCAAATGTTGCTACTTACAGGAAGTCACCAGAATGATAAGAATTTAAAATCCTATTAGGCGACTGAGATTTTTTCCCCTCTATAATTTGACATGAAAGTCTTTTTGTTAGTGACTTTCATATTGTATTAGCTATAAAGAGGGAATGAAGAAGTAAGCTCTGGCTCTTAGCCAAGTCTGAGATGCAGTCCTACTGCAATAAATTCCAGAGTAAACGGCAGAAGCATGCAAATGAGCTAAAGACTCCGATAAGAAGATGTAACACAGACAAGCTGATAGGAAAGCACAGTGTTAACCTCTCATTTCTGCTATGTCAAAATTGCTTAAAATTTGGGGGGCAGAGCACTGTCTCAGAGCCAGATTTCATTCTTTAGCATTGTATATGGACATAAATGCTTCTTTAGCAGGTTAGACAAAGTCTGTTCCACCTTATTAGGATCATTCTTACATAAATCCTCCTCTTTTCCCAATTCATGGGTATAATTCCATCTTTCCATTGTAATTTGCTTCAAGCAGCTTACTGTCTAATATTTCTATTTTCCTAGAAACCTCAAATATTTAGCAGAATATTGTATCTTGACACCTTGAAATCCCTCTTTGTGTGCACAGGATAAAAAAAAAAAAGAAAGAAAAAAGAAAAGAATAAAATTTCTGCATTGTGTAAATTAAGCCTTGAAATGTGATATCTTCTTTTCAAGGATTAAATTCAAAGAGGCAATCAAAAGATTATGCTTCTAGTTAGTATACATATGCACAGAAAGACCTAACTAGAAAAGAAAATCCATATCTAATTAAATAGAAAAGTGCAGGGGAAATTATGAAGGAAGGAGGGGAAAAATATTAACTGTATATCTACACATCCAAAGCTTAATAAAAGCATCTGGTCTCGGGTGGGTGTGGGTGTTCTCCTGGGCTTGTTTTGGTGTGTGCATGGCACCATTTATAATATAAAGGGTCTTTCCTCTACAGTCTACAACAGAAATTCAAACTTTAAATGGCATAATGAGCAGATTTATGTGATAAGAGAAGAGACTAAACCAGGTTGGAAGAGACCTTCAAGATCATCACATCCAACCCATCATCCAACACCATCTAATCAACTAAACCATGGCACCAAGCACTCCATCCAGTCTCCTCCTAAACAATTCCAGCTGCCTGGGAGAAGAGACCAGCCCACGCCTGTCTGCAGCCTCCCTTCAGGTAGTTGTAGACAGCAAGAAGGACTCCCCTGAGCCTCCTCTTCTCCAGGCTAAGGAACCCCAGCTCCTTCAGCCTCTCCTCATAGGGCTTGTGCTCCCAATCCCTCACCAACTTCGTTGCCCTTCTCTGGACATGTTCCAGCACATCAACACCTTTCCTAAACTGAGTGGCCCAGAACTGGACACAGGACTCAAGGTGTGGCCTAAGCAGTGCTGAGTACAGGGAAAGTACTGCAAAACATTTAATTATTTTTTTGTCTTGCCTTTCAAAAATTACAAATTTAAAACATTACTGCATAGTAACAAAATCAAGGACATATGCACATCTACTCAAATTCTCTAAATCCTGTTTTTAATGGGTTTGAACTGATTTTGTATTTTACTGTAAAACAGACTTGAGAAATAAAGTTAACATGTGATCTTAAACAAATTTCAACACCACATTTAAGTATTTGTTGCCAATGACTGAAAGTGTTGACCTAGATAATGTTGATTTACACCCTTCTCATATCTTTACCAGTAATTAACTTGGTGAACAGCAAATTGTTTTCAAGTGCCTCTGTTGCAGTTTCTAAAATCAAGCTCTTAGTTGATTAAGTAGGGTTGGATGATAGGTTGGACTTGATGATCTCAAAGGTCTCTTCCAACCTGGTTAATTCTATTCTATTCTATTCTATTCTATTCTATTCTATTCTATTCTATTCTATTCTATTCTATTCTATTCTATTCTATTCTATTCTATTCTATTCTATTCTATTCTATAATGGATCTCATGAAGATACGAGACTGCAAAGCACCACTGAAAACCTGGATATAGCAAAGAACCACCAGAACAAGAGGACACAGTCTCAAGCTGTACCAGGAGAGGTTTAGGCTGGATATTAGGAAGAAGTTCTTCATAGAAAGAGTGATTGGCCATTGGAATGGGCTGCCCAGGGAGGTGGTGGAGTTGCCATCACTGGAGGTGTTTAGGAGGAGACTTGATGGGATGCTTGGTTTAGTTGATTAGGTGGTGTTGGATGATAGGTTGGACATGATAATCTCGAAGGTCTCTTCCAACCTGATCTATTCTATTCTATTCTATTCTATTCTATTCTATTCTATTCTATTCTATTCTATTCTATTCTATTCTATTCTATTCTAATATGTGCTTTGAGTGAGACTATTAGAAATGAGAAAGAAGGGAAAGATCTTTGCAATTATATTTTTTGGGTGATAAATCACTAGTAGATTTGAATTTAATTCTGATTAGTCACTGAGTTTTCTAATTTAACATCTACAAGATCAGAAGATTTAAATAATGCTAACTTGGAGCTACCTGTATTAAACTGAAGATTATAGTATTCATTTAACATAGATATACATATGTATTTAGAAACTTGTACATACTAAGGTGTAGCAGGAGTTGTGCCCCTGTACTCAGCACTGGTTAGGCCACACCTTGAGTCCTGTGTCCAGTTCTGAGCCCCTCAATTTAAGAAGGACATTGAGACACTTGAACATGTCCAGAGAAGGGGAATGAGGCTGGTGAGAAGCCTTGACCACAAGCCCTACGAGGAGAGGCTGAGGGAGCTAGGTTTGTTTAGCCTGGAGAAGAGGAGACTTAGGGGAGACCACATTGCTCTCTAGAACTACCTGAAGGGTGGTTGTACCAGGAGGGGGTTGTTCTCTTCTCCCAGGCAGCCAGCACCAGAATAAGAGGACACAGTCTCAAGCTGCACCAGGGGAAGTTTAGGCTCAAGGTGAGGAGAAAGTTCTTCACTGACAGAGTCATTCACCATTGGAATATGCTACCCAGGGAGGTGGTGGAGTCACCATCCCTGGATGTGGTGAAGAGGGGATTGGACGTGGCACTCGGCGCCATGGTCAGTTCATGAGGTCTGTGGTGATAGGTTGGACTTGATAAACTTGAGGTCTCTTCCAACCTTGGTGATACTGTGATACTGTGATAATGCTAAATGCAGAAAAGCCAATCAGCCCAGAAAGCCAATCAGATCCTGGGCTGCATCAAGAGAAGTGTGGCCAGCAGGGCAAGGGAGGGGATTCTACCCCTCTACTCAGCCCTGGTGAGACACCCAGCTGGAGAACTGTGTCCGGTTCTGGAGCCCTTATTCCAAGAGGGATATGCAGGTGCTGGAACGTGTCCAGAGAAGGGCCACGAGGATGATCAGAGGGCTGGAGCACCTCTCCTATGAAGACAGACTGAAAGAGTTGGGGCTGTTCAGTCTGGAGAAGAGAAGGCTCCCAGGTGACCTCATTGTGGCCTTCGAGTATCTGAAGGGGGCCTACAAGAAGGCTGGAGAGGGACTTCTCAGGATCTTAGGTAGTGATAGGACCAGGGGGAATGGAATGAAGCTGGAGGTAGGGAGATTCAGGCTGGATGTGAGGAGGAAGTTCTTCCCCATGAGAGTGGTGAAGCCCTGGAATGGGTTGTCCGGGGAGGTGGCTGAGGTCCCGTCCCTGGAGGTGTTTTAGACCAGGCTGGACGAGGCTCTGGCCAGCCTAATCTAGTGTGAGGTGTCCCTGCCCATGGCAGGGGGCTTGGAACTAGCTGATCCTTGTGGTCCCTTCCAACCCTGACAGATACTATGGTACTACGATGCTAAATAGAAGTATGGGGAAGATGGGATAATGCATGTGAGAGCACTCATACATCAAAGAACAAAAAACATTTTTCTAACAGCACTTTAATATATATATATATCTATATATACACACACACATATACTAGTTTCCAAGATATAGAACTTCAAAGCCTTTGGTAAAAAATGTAGATAAATAGAATATTTTTATTCTGCTGAAGTGATTCATCATTTCAATAGTACCTGTGATGTTCTTATGGATTTCCATCCCAAATACTTGAGTTTTGTCTTGGAAAAGATTCATTCATTTTATCAATATTATTTTTATCTTGTAATTGAAAAGAAAAAAAAACAAAACACACCAAAACCTACACCTTACTTTATAATCACCAACAGTACATTGTTTGATGTCATCACTAGAATTGAATTGAATTGAATAAGCCAGGTTGGAAGAGGCCTTCGAGATCATCAAGTCCAACCTATCATCCAACACCACCTAATCAACGAAACCATGGCACCAAGCGCCCCATCAAGTCCTCTCCTAAACACTTCCAGCGATGGCAACTCCACCACCTCCCTGGGCAGCCCATTCCAATGGGCAATCTCTCTTTCTATGAAGAACTTCTTCCTGACATCCAGTCTAAACCTCCCCTGGTACAGCTTGAGACTGTGTCCTCTTGTTCTGGTGCTGGCTGCCTGGGAGAAGAGACCAACCCCCACCTGGCTACAACCTCCCTTCAGGTAGTTGTAGAGAGCAAGAAGGTCTCTTCTGAGCCTCCTCTTCTGCAGGCTAAGCAACCCCAGCTCCCTCAGCCTTTCCTCATGGGGCTTGTGCTCCTAACCCCTCCCCAGCTTTGTTGCCCTTCTCTGGACATGTTCCAGCAACTCAGCATCCTTCCTAAACTGAGGGGCCAAGATCTGGATACAGGACTCAAGGTGTGGACTAACCCGTGCTGTGTACAGGGGCAGAATGACCTCCCTGCTCCTGCTGGCCACACTGTTCCTGATACAGACCAGGATGCCATTGGCCTTCTTGGCCACCTGGGCTGCCTGAGACGACTCAACAAATGTTATAAGCTATGATTACTACAGAATGTGAAAGACTGATGATAGTCACTACAATGACTTTTTCTTATCTGATAGAAAATAAAGCACAAAAAGCAGAGTAATTTCCTTTAAAACATAATTTAGTACAATCTTGAAAAAAAATAATGAATTGGAGGATGTTGGTGCCAAGGTTTAGTTGATTAGATGGTGTTGGGTGATGGGTTGGACTTGATGATCTCGAAGGTCTTTTCTAGCCAGGTTAATTAAATCCTATTCTATTCTATTCTATTCTATTCTATTCTATTCTATTCTATTCTATTCTATTCTATTCTATTCTATTCTATGCTATTCTCTATTCTATAGATCCAGGTGTTGTTAACTGGTTTGCTATTGCTACATGGTAGCTATACTAATTGATTTTACAAGCTTTTCTATTAGGAAGCCACTTGTCAGCCACTCTCATTTCCTTTGTTTATGAACACACTATTTGGTGCTGTGAGTAGCACACAACACTTACTACATCTTGAGGAGTATTTTGAGGAGTATTTTGTGTGGTTAAGTCACACCTTGAGTCCTGTGTCCAGTTCTGGGCCCCTCAGTTTAGGAAACATGTTGAGTTGCTGGAACATGTCCAGAGAAGGGCAACAAAGCTGGGGAGGGGTTAGGAGCACAAGCCCTATGAGGAGAGGCTGAGGGAGCTGGGGTTGCTTAGCCTGGAGAAGAGGAGGCTCAAGAGTGACCTTCTTGCTGTCTACAACTACCTGAAGGGAGGTTGTAGCCAGGTGGGGGTTGGTCTCTTCTCCCAGGCAGCCAGCACCAGAACAAGAGGACACAGTCTCAAGCTGCACCAGGGGAGGTTTAGGCTGCATGTTAGGAAGAAATTCTTCATAGAAAGAGTGATTTGCCATTGGAACATGCTGCCCAGGGAGGTGGTGGAGTCACCATCACTGGAGGTGTTTAGGAAGAGACTGGATGAGGTGCTTGGTGCCATGGTTTAGTTGAGTGATGGGTGTTGGGTGATAGGTTGGGCTTGATGATCTCAAAGGTCTTTTCCAACCTGGTTAATTCTGTATGTTATTCTGTATGTTATTAGCTGGAAAAGTTAATTGGCAGTTGATGTAAAAGATAATGCAGATCTGAGGCTTGCAACTGACAGCCTCACAGATTTGGCTTGAAATGAGGCCCCTGGTTCTTCTTGGCATTGGTGGGACAAAGCTACCTGAATATCATCGAGGACGTTGCTTTGGCATTTTAGGGGTCTAATTTGTTTAGGATGAGCAATTCTACATTAGGTTTTAGCAATAAACAATCAGAACTTTAGTTTTCCTTATTTTGTTTGAACTCTTACTCTGTTTAGATTGTGTTGCCTCTGATTGCATGGCATGATTTCCTCCATAAACACTATTTAAATAAACCAGAATGATGCTGACAGACATATTTAAAATATATCTCCAGATAGATCATATCTTTCCAATACATTATAATCCTTCCATGAGGTAGCGAGAACAAGTGCTAGCAGAAGCTTTCAAACACAATAGGAAAGATTCAAGCAATGACAGTTCTTTCAAAACAGAGTTTTTCATTAAAATCCTCTGTGTAGTTTATGTAGGCTATTACATTCAGGACCACACTGCTCACCTCAGAAAACAAGCATCACTGTGCAAAAGGAGAGTGCATCAAAAAAGACACTTCCATAAACCAAACAAGCAAACAAATAATCCCCCCTGAACACACTGGGGGAGAAAAAATAGTCCTCCTTTAGTTCTCAAACCCTTATCAAGGGAAGATATTCTCATGGTCATTATCATTTCCTCCTAGAAATGTGGATAAAATCTTTTCAGAAATGTTATTCACATTGCTGGTCTTCCAAGCACAATAGGGGGGAAAAATCCCTTCAATTACTTACTATTCATAACATTAGCAAAATTGATATTTATAGCAAATGCATGGGCACAATCTAGATCTGAGTATGACATCCTGTCACAGTATACCATTTGAATAAAACAAGCTTTCATTGACAGTTTCACTTGCCTTCTAGATTCATCTTTTCTCTTTATAATCTTGGAAAAATCCCCACTGGAAAAAAAAAAAGAAAAAGAAAAAGAACAGTATAAAGCCTTCTGAAATATTAGTAAAATGCTCAGAGATGATCCACCTGCTTTAAAGCTGAAGATACAGCAACGTTTATATAATCAGCTTTCTGAGGGAAAACTTCAAAGCTCCCGAGCTACCTGCGAAACATCACTGCCTGTAGCAGCAGGGTAAGAAGAAGGGGAAAGGGTTGACAAGCAGGACAGATAGGTGGGAAAAGGAATTACAGGCTTTCACTGCCTCATGATTAAACTTAGCAGTATTACTATTTAAAAAAAAAAAAAAAACAAAAAAACAAAAAAAGTGCAACAGAACAAAACAAAACATTAAAAGGAGAAAGAAATGGCTGTTGCTGTTGTTTTTTTATCGCTGCTCATAACTATTTAATAAGGATGATGTGCTCTGAAGCTGTTTGTGGATCTTGGTGAGAAAAAATGTCTTCCACCACTCACTCAGCTTGCAGTCCCCATTTCAGTTCAGCCTCAATCCCTCTGCCCCACATATAGGAAGGAAGCCCTGCATGTATCCAAGGGAACACTCTCTCTCATCTCTTGAGAAAAAGTCATGTGTCTCCCTATCATACATCTTGGTGTAACGACCTTATTGTCTTGGTGAGTGAATAAGTGAAAGGAAGTATTGCTTCTGGGAAGGAGAAGGACTAATCCCCAAGAGCAACCTGGCAGGAAAGATGCCAGGGCCTCTGCCTTAGGCATATATTTTCCCTTTGTAAGTGAGCTGAGTTGGTGATTGTCCTGGTTTGAGGCCAGGCAGATCCTCTCTTGCCCCTGAGAGGGACAAAAAGATGACACTCACACAAATGGATTGCAAAAGTGATGGGAAGTTTAAATGGAAAAGCAATTAGTGTTTTAAGAAACTACAAGTACAGTGACAAAGATACCCCAAATCATAGAGTCCCTTCCAGCACACCCAAAGGTCCCCAACATTTCCCATCTCCCCACCTGAGGGTACACCCAAAACCCCCAGGGCTCTTTCTTCCCCCACCCCCAACTGCTAGGCTAGTCTCAGGCTGGCCAGGTCTGAGACTGCTCCTCCCCCTTCCTGGCATTAAGCCTAGCCAGGCCTAAGATACTCCCCCACCGTTACCCAATAGGGAGCACCTCCCATGAGAGCAGAGAGGGAGGAAAGAGGAAGAGAATGACTTTGCAGATGGATTTATAGGGCACAGGATGTTATGGGTATAAAATACGCTATTTCCCATGTCCACCTTATTGGGTTGGACCCTCTGGACACTGGAGGTTCCTGCTCATGTGCCAGGAACAGGAGGGACCCAGGCTAAACCGCCACAGTGGTGGGTCAGACTTTGTTCCAGAGATTTACCACTAAAACCACAATCATCAAATAAGAGCACAGCTTTGAACAACATGTGCACAAACCCATCTTTTTATATTGCATGTTTTTGCAGCTGGTGCTTACACAAAGAAACACGCAGAGAATAATAGAAAGACCCTTTGGTGCCTTGTGTACTGGGATATTTATTCCTGGGGTGAGCTTCACAGAACACTGCTCATTAACACAGCCCAAATAATTTCAAAAAATGGCAGTATACCCACTTTTCTTTTTTTTTCCTTTTTCATCTAAACTTATTTTTAACCTAGACATCTTTTGTTTTCTCTCCTGGTGAAACAAGGTCCATGTTTGAGTGGGCTGAAGATTTCTGAGCCAGTTCCTCAGCTGGCCTAGTTAAAGCCCATTTACATGAAGTCAATGGGGATAAGCCAATTTGCACCAGCTGTGAAGTCAGGCCTCCATGTATTTGTATTCATAGGAATGAATGCCTGGTGCAGTTTTGATTGGTGACTGAATATTGCCAGGTTCTAAAACACTGGGTTCTCACTAATCACAGCAGAGATAATTATTGCTCTAGGCTTGATTCAGGCTCTCTTAAATAATTTCTAAACTGTAATTTGGTTGGATCTAAGCACTTAAAGGTGTGTGTGTATAGATAAGTGCAGTCAAATATGCATATTTTTTCCCAGTATGCTGAACTGGCTGGCAATGTCCAATGGTGGTCACAAGCACTTTATCCTCTGTCAAGTTTGGGCAGCATAATCCACCACATTTCAATAAGGTTGCACAAGCCTACAGCATAGCCTCTGAGCTATATCTACCTTGTGCAGGCCAAGCATGCAGTGAGGACAGGAGAAGGAAACACCTATTTGCACTTGTCCCTGTTTCAGACAACATTTTGTAAAGCCCATTTGCAAACATCTCCTAGTCCATAGGTATACATCAAAGCCTCAAATTGTTAGCAATGAATCACAAACACTTACCCTATCCTTCAGATTTCTTCAGAGTGCTCCATTGACAGGATGCTTCTACACAATGCTTGGGTTCTGGAAAAAATACCAGGCTCTGAGAAGCTCCCTGAAGCATGGTTTTATTAAACACAAAACATACTCATGAGCTTACTAGTTGGAATTTTCCCACATCTATCTGTTGGGCCTTGCAGCTGCTCTGCTAATGAGGTTACATACAAGACTGATATGAGCCTGTGTTCAGCCTATCCTATTTATGCTGAGTTCATAGATAACCAGGAGTGCAAAAGATCAGGTGGTTGGCAGGGATTAAATAATAGACAGGCTGTCTGCTTCTATTTTCTTTTGTTGCTGTTAATACAAATATTATTGTAATCATGAGATCAGCCTTGAAGAACTAATTAAATGTGCAAGGGTCTATTCAATAAAATTGGACTCAGTATCCTTGGGTCTGAGAGAAGACTGCTCCTGCCTCAGCTTTATCGTTCTTAATGACATAGAGAATATTTATAATATGTAGTTTGTAAGACTCTTCAGCCTGGCATGAGGCAGAGCATGCTCCATAGGCTACCTCATGGTGCCATGAGGTCATTTAGTCATGAGGTCTGTGGTGACAGGTTGGACTTGATGATCTTTGAGGTCTCTTCCAACCTTGGCGATTCTGTGATTCATGTCGGTGGTGGTGTAATCTGTGAATGTGATAAAATTATTGAGGCTCTGTATGTTAGAAATTATGTGCTAATCTGCATAACATTCAACAACCATCACTATTTTTTGCTGCTAACCTAGGAGTTTCACGTTAAGCTTGGAGTGCGAGGGGAAAATTTAGGGTAAGCACTGGATAAAGAGCTCTGAAGCTGTAATTGATGCTTCCAAGATAGGAGATATGCATTTCTCTGCGAGAACATTCATTTCATGCATTCAGTTTTAAAAGAACAAGGGAAGAGAAAGAAGAATGTAAGCTTTAAAAATTCTGTGGTTTTATTTGACTTCCAGGAAGGAAAGAGAAAATAAATGTAAGGATTAGAGGAAAAATATAAATGAGAAGGAATACATAAAGCCAGCTTTGAGGCTGCAAGGCTTTACCAGAATTATTAGGTATGCTTGCAAAGAAAGTATTAGCATATGCATTGCAAAACAGTGGAGGCATAATTGTCATGACAGTTATGAGTCCATAAGAAATACACAGTGAAAGATAGGACTTTGGGGGAAATTTGATTTTAGCACAGAACAGCCTGATTCCATCTCTAAGTACTTTTTTTTTTTTTTTAGCTAGTGCATTCTGATTATGGCTTTCCTGATACTGCCCCTGTACACTGCACTGGTTAGGCCGCACCTTGAGTACTGTGTCCAGTTCTGGGCCCCTCAGTTTAGGAAGGATGTTGACTTGCTGGAATGTGTCCAGAGAAGGGCAACAAAGCTGGTGAGGGGTTTGGAACACAAGCCCTATGAGGAAAGGCTGAGGGAGCTGGGGTTGCTTAGCCTGGAGAAGAGGAGACTGAGGGGTGACCTTATTGCTGTCTACAACTACCTGAAGGGAGGTTGTAGCCAGGCAGAGGTTGGCCTCTTCTCCCAGGCATCCAGCACCAGAACAAGAGGACACAGTCTCAGGCTGCGCCAGGGCAGGTTTAGGCTGGATGTTAGGAAGAAGTTCTACACGGAGAGAGTGATTGCCCATTGGAATCGGCTACCCGTGGAGGTGGTGGAGTCACCTTCACTGGAGGTGTTCAGGAGAAGACTTGATGGGGTGCTTGGCTGTATGGTCTAGTTGTTGGGTGGGTTGGATTGTTTGATGGGTTGGACGCGATGATCTTGAAGGTCTCTTCCAACCTGGTGTATTGTATTGTATTGTATTGTATTGTATTGAATGTGCTTCCAGCTTCTGCAACAGTTATGATGGCTGTGGGGCTGACATAGCTTGCACCAGCTGGCAAAGGGCTGCTGAAGTATCTGCCATAGTAAGCACAGCCAGGGTGCATTTTCTCCTGACCACTCCTGACCTGTCTGCAACATGCTTCTAAGAAACCTTCAAGGCAAGACCAGCAGGAAAAAGGGTTGCTGGGAAAGTCATGTGATGTGCTGCTCCCACTGTTTCTCATGAAGAAAGGTATTATCTAAGCAGAAATCAATATATTCTTGCACACACCTGTTAAAGGCAGAAGGACTGGAGTACTGAAGGAAGCTGGTCACTAGCATTGAGAAACCCGAAGGCAAATGTGAACAAATTTCATGCAGAAAAGCAGCCACTTGTGTGGGAATGGTCAGAAAGCTAAACCCAAGACATAATGATGAAGAAAGGCAGACACAGAAAACAAACAAACAAACAAAAAAGGTCTGAGCACTGTAATCTCCTGAGATACCTACATTTAGCTCCAAAAGGCTAGGAATGTGCTCTATTTCCCCACCTAAGCGGTTTTAGCACTAGGCTTCTGTGCAAAATGTGTCTACCACAGAAACCTTGTCCTGCTTGAACATCCTCTCAGGTATCACACAGCACTTACAGGATGGCCAAGGGATCAGGCCCAGCCAGCATGGATTTAGGAGGGGCAGGTCCTGCCTGACCAACCTGATCTCCTTCTATGATCAGGTGACCCGCCTGGTGGATGTGGGGAGGCCTGTGGATGTGGTCTACCTGGACCTCAGCAAGGCCTTTGACACCGCCCCCCACAGCAAACTCCTGGCCAAGCTGGCAGCCCATGGCTTGGACAGGATCACACTGCGTTGGGTTAGGAACTGGCTGGAGGGCCGAGCCCAGAGAGTGGTGGTGAATGGTGCCACATCCAGCTGGCGGCCTGAGATGTGGCTTTGCAGAGGGACCTCGACAGGCTGGACAGATGGGCAGAGTCCAATGGCATGAGATTGAACACATCCAAGTGCCAGGTTCTGCACATTGGCCACAGCAACCCCATGCAGTGCTACAGGCTGGGGTCAGAGTGGCTGGAGAGAGGCCAGGCAGAGAGGGACCTGGGGGTGCTGGTTGATGGGAGGCTGAACATGAGCCTGCAGTGTGCCCAGGCAGCCAAGAGGGCCAATGGCATCCTGGCCTGCATCAGGAAGAGTGTGGCCAGCAGGAGCAGGGAGGTCATTCTGCCCCTGTACACTGCACTGGTTAGGCCGCACCTTGAGTCCTGTGTCCAGTTCTGGGCCCCTCAGTTTAGGAAGGATGTTGACTTGCTGGAATGTGTCCAGAGAAGGGCAACGAAGTTGGTGAGGGGTTTGGAACACAAGCCCTATGAAGAGAGGCTGAGGGAGCTGGGGTTGCTTAGCCTGCAGAAGAGGAGACTCAGGGGTGACCTTCTTGCTGTCTACAACTACCTGAAGGGAGGTTGTAGCCAGGCAGAGTTTGGTCTCTTCTCCCAGGCAGCCAGCACCAGAACAAGAGGACACAGTCTCAAGCTGCACCAGGGCAGGTTTAGATTGGACATTAGGAGGAAGTTCTACACAGAGAGAGTGATTCCCCATTGGAATGGGGTGCCTGGGGAGGTGGTGGGGTCACATTCATTGGAGGTGTTCAGGAGGACACTTGATGGGGTGCTTGGTGACATGATCTAGTTGTTTGATGGGTTGGACTAAATCACCAAACAACTCAGCAGTATGTTCTGTATATCTTTTGGTCAGCTAGGTACAATGAGTCAGTCATGAGACTACAAAGCCTAATTGTTTTTGTGTATCTAGAACCACCTTGTATACCCAGCATTACTTTTCACAACCCACAGGCTGTGAAAAGCAGGTAACAAGTTGAAAGAAGTAGTTGGAATATTATCATCTCACTCTCTACCACTCACATTTATCTCCTTGTATTTGTTATTTATTTGTATTTTTACCTAATGATTGCACTTTTTCTCACCTGATCCTCTGCCCTCTGTCTGCAGTTTTCCTTACCACAGTTGGTCTGCTCTTTGTGCACAATCTGGCTAGAAGCAAAACTTGTAAGATTTTCAGTCTACAAAGCACAGATGGCACGTTCTGTGCTTCAGAGACTGTCAGTCTTGCTCATCTCACTTCCTGGTCATCATCAGTGGGAAGAGAGGAACGAGACAATCAGCAAATCTCCTGCAAGACAAGGAAAGGAAAATACACCTTATCAGCATTACTTGGGAGTGAAGGTAGACAAGGTATAGGGAGAAAAATAGAGAAGCAAGACTCAGTGCACAGAGAAGTATTCTGGCCCAGTTAATACTAGACCAGATATAGGTGTGAAAAAAGAATATGGAAAACAATGTTAAAAGGAAATGCCCTAAAAAGAGTATCAAGTACTCTTGGGGCTTGGAACACAGGTCCGATGAGGAGAGACTGAGGGAGCGGGGGTTGCTTAGCCTGGAGAAGAGGAGACTCAGGGGTGACCTTATTGCTCTCTACAACTACCTGAAGGGAGGTGTAGACAGGCAGAGGTTGGTCTGTTCTCCCAGGTAGCCAGCACCAGAACAAGAGGACACAGTCTCAGGCTGTGCCAGGGGAGGTTTAGGCTGGAGGTTAGGAGGAAGTTCTATACAGAGAGAGTGATTGCCCATCGGAATGGGCAGCCTGGGGAGGTGGTGAAGTCACCATCACTGGAAGTGTTCAGGAGGAGACTTGATGGGGTGCTTGGTGCCATGATCTAGTTGTTTGAGTGGGTTGGATTGGTTGATAGGTTGTACGCGATGATCTTGAAGGTCTCTTGCAACCTGGTGTATTGTATTGTGTTGTATTGTATTGTATTTTATTAGGTGCTGCATCACTTACTGTTAGGGCTAGCTGCATACACAGAATCTGCTACTTCAGCTAAATAAAAACAGATCTTTGTGGCAAATTATTTCAAAATTAATTGGGACTAAACTGGCAAGATAGAAAGGGAGACATGTAGAATGACTACCTCAGGTCTCTTCTCCCAGGCAACCAGCACCAGAACAAGATGACACAGTCTCAAGATGCACCAAGGGAAGTGTAGGCTTAAGGTGAGGAGAAAGTTCTTCACTGAGAGAGTCGTTCGCCATTGGAATGGGCTGCCCAGGGAGGTGGTGGAGTCACCATCCCTGGAGGTGTTGAAGAGGGGATTAGACGTGGCACTTGGTGCCATGGTTTAGTCATGAGGTCTGTGGTGAAAGGTTGGATTTGATGATCTTTGAGGTCTCTTCCAACCTTGGTGATTAAGTGATTATTTCAGAAAAATGAACTAAAGTAATGAGTTCTTTCTGCTCAGTACCAAGCATCTTAGACTACTTGGTTACTGAGGGTAAAACTCTAAAGACAACTAAAATATAATAAATTCTCTCTGCAAACTAAATACAAGAAATATGTCTATTGTTTTCTTGCTCTGTCTCTTACACTGACAATGATGCCATGTATGTAAATGGGAAACATGCTACAGTTGCATGCATATCTCTGTTATACCAATTCAAATCCCTACCTATCACAACATTAAAAACCAATATATTCATCCTCATTTGTTGATGATTAATACTAAATCTGTGCAATTGAAAGCAGCAGGTCAAGGGAGGTGATTCTACCCCTCTACTCAGCTCTGATGAGACCCCACCTGGAGTACTGCATGCAGTTCTGGAGCCTCTATTACAAGAGGGATATGGAGGTGCTGGAAGGTGTCCAGAGAAGGGCCACGAGGATGATCAGAGGGCTGGAGCACCTCTCCTATGAGGACAGACTGAAAGAGTTGGGGCTGTTCAGTCTGGAGAAGAGAAGGCTCCAAGGTGACCTCATTGTGGCCTTCCAGTATCTGAAAGGGGCCTACAGGAAGGCTGGGGAGGGACTTCTCAGGATTTCAGGTAGTGATAGGACTAGGGGGAATGGAATGAAGCTGGAGGTGGGGAGATTCAGGCTGGATGTGAGGAGGAAGTTCTTCACCATGAGAGTGGTGAAGGCCTAGAATGGGTTATCCAGGGAGGTGTTTGAGGCCCCGTCCCTGGAGGTGTTTAAGCCCAGGTTGGATGAGGCTCTTGCCAGCCTGATCTAGTGTGAGGTGTCCCTTCCCATGGCAGGGGATTGGAACTAGCTGATCCTTGTGGTCCCATCCAACCCTGGCTGATTCTATGATTTCAAAAAGTAAGTTATTTCTTAATTCAGCATGCATCTAAGAAGCACAACTAAGCCTTCACTTCTTTCCTTCTCCATTAAATTATTTTGTCATCATTTCTAGCTCCTCATTGTAATTCAGGGTGAGATGACTGAGAAATATCTCTTCCTGAAAAAAAAAGTCTTCTTAAAATAGACAACACCCCTTAGTCTACAGGTTTTGCCATTATTATTTTGTTCATTTTTAGTGTTAGACATAAATATTGATTTTTCTGCTGTGACAAAATCTTCAAAGAATCATTTGATTCTTTTCCTGTAAATATCACACAACACAAAAGAAATTTCAGAACTGAGATTTGAGAAGAAATGTCTGTAAAAATGAATAACATCTTTATGCAATTACATTTGTGTAGGATTAAATAGATTCAGGAAACCTAAGAACTTTGTTGCAATCAGTAGATTGCAAAGCATAGTGAAGAATAAGAAAATGAAAAGTATGTGATTCAGCAAAGTTTTATTGACTCTGTGTTAGAATATCTTAAGTGTGGGAGTTGTCTGCTTCAGAACAGTTAGTAACTCATTGTTCAGGCTGGATGTTAGATGTCATTCAGAGAAGCAATGAATTATTCTATCCCAAGTTTCTCAGCTGCCTGGACAGAGGGGCAGAGTCCAACGGCATGAGTTTTAACGCATCTAAGTGCCGGGTTCTACACCTTGGCCACAACAACCCCATGCAGTGCTACAGGCTGGGGTCAGAGTGGCTGGAGAGCGGCCAGGCAGGGACCTGGGGGTACTTGTTGACGGTAGGCTGAACATGAGCCAGCAGTGTGCCCAGGTGGCCAAAAAGACCAATGGCATCCTGGCCTGCATCAAGAATAATGCGGTGACCAGGAGCAGGGAGGTCATTCTGCCCCTGTACACAGCACTGGTTAGGCCACACCTTGAGTCTTATGTCCAGTACTGGGCCCCTCAATTTAAGAGGCACATTAATACTCTTGAATGTGTCCAGAGAAGGACAACGAGGCTGGTGAGAGGCCTCGAGCACAAGCCCTATGAGGAGAGACTGAGGGAGCTGGGATTGTTTAGCCTGGAGAAGAGGAGGCTCAGGGAGACCTTCTTGCTGTCTACAACTACCTGAAAGGTGGTTGTAGCCAGGAGGGGGTTGGTCTCTTCTCCCAGGCAATCAGCACCAGAACAAGAGGACACAGTCTCAAGCTGTGCCAGGGGAAGTTTAGGCTCAAGGTGAGGAGAAAGTTCTTCACTGAGAGAGTTGTTAGCCATTGGAATGGGCTGCCCAGGGAGGTGGTGGAGTCACCATCCCTGGAGCTGTTCAAGAGGGGATTCGTTGTGGCACTTGGTGCCATGCTTTAGTAGTCATGAGATCTTGGGTGACAGGTGGTATTTGATGATCTTTGAGGTCTTTTCCAACCTTATTGATTCTATGAGTAGATCCACATTTTCAAAAGGAGAAATACAAAGTTACCCTTCACTTAAAATTTATTATCACAGATCTTTTTTATAAGCCAGGAAAAAATAATTACTGCACAAATGCCAGCCTTAAATCTATTTCTTATTTATCTTAGCTCCTATATATAACATTTTTAAACTCATAATTAATAATAATTCATTTAATCTGTTAAGGTCAATGTTTCATTTAAGACAGCAGAGTCTTCAGATCACCTACTTTTAAGGAAGGGGAAAAATAGTAATTTAGAACTGTTCTGTATTATTGAACAGACTTGCTCTGCAGTACAGTTATTTGCATCAAGAACAGGTTGAATTTGAAGTCCCTATTTATTTATAAAGCTAGATTCTCCAGTGGTTTTTGCCTTGATTGTTACTTACATCAATGAAGACTCATTGCTACATAGGTATAAAATACCACCATTCCATACTAGTTAGTATTTCACAGAATCACAGAATCACCAAGGTCGGAAGAGACCTCAAAGATCAAGTCCAACCTGTCACCACAGACCTCAGGACTAAATCATGGCACCAAGTGCCACGTCCAATCCCCTCTTGAACACCTCCAGGGATGGGGACTCCACCACCTCCCTGGGCAGCGACTATCTCAGTGAAGAACTTTCTCCTCACCTCCAACCTAAACTTCCCCTGGTGCAGCTTGAGACTGTGTCCTCTTGTTCTGGTGCTGGTTGCCTGGGAGAGGAGACCAGTCTACAGCCACCCTTCAGGTAGTTGTAGACAGCAATAATGTATCCCCTGAGCCTCCTCTCCTCCAGGCTAAACAGCCTCTCCTTGTAGTGCTTGTGCTCAAGGCCTCTTCCCAGCCTTGTTGCCCTTCTCTGGACACGTTCAAGTGTCTCAATGTCCTTCTTAAACTGAGGGACCCAGAACTGGACACAGTATTTATGTTACTTTGCACATATATATATTTATCACTAGACAGAGAGCATAAGAAATATGCAGAATTAGGCCAGCAGTTTTACAGCTATTGTTAGAGCAAAACTAAACTTATTTTTCACAGTGTTTTCATACTGATAAAATACATGTTACTTTTTTGTCTACAAGAGGTAATGCATTTTTTTCACTATGTGAAAAAACAAACAAAAACCCCTAAGCCCCCCAGAAACAGAAATCCAAACAGCATTAGGTTACTGTCTTTTCAGTTCTTACAGACACAGTTTGCATACATCACACTAAATATCTTGATGTCTCTCAGTAGCATCTCCATTCTGTAGGTGTTAGGCATTCCACGGCTTCAGTGTGGGAGGGAAAAAAAATCAAATGAAGGAAGAAAGCATTAACTTTGATCATAGCCTTTTTCCACATGTTTTGCTAGTTTCAGCCTTTAAAGGCTCGACTTGGTTACCTAAACACAGGAATCTATTAGTGTTTGAAATGTCATAGACCACAGGAGATACCCACTTGGAGACAAAGTAGAAAACTATACCTTACTGGAAGGGCAGCTCAAGGCCACGGAGGACACCCTAGTTCATCTCAAATGCACTTCTGAACTGATGTTTGCACAGCTCAAAAACACTCTAAGGCTTTCAGAATACACACACACACACAGACACAGAGACATACACACACACAAAAGTAGTAGTATGTGTTGTCATTTAAAGGGAAATGTTGCCTTAGAATAATCCTGTCTCTCTGAAGCTAGATCAAAGAATTCCTTTGCTACAGATCTGATCTTAGTCTGTCAGGAGAGGTAAAAGCATTAACTTAGAGCAACTCTGTGTCTTTTACTTCTTAACTGGAGCAGATTTTAAGGATGCACACAGTCAGTTAATACAAGTCAGCTGACAACCATTCTTGATAACTCCATAAAGAACCAAATCTTTCCAGTACAGTCCCATTTTGAAGCATGCAGAACAGGAAGCACATAAAGATTTCAGCAGCTGTGCTGAATAACATTTCATGTTAAGTTGCCATAGATCAGTTTTTCCACTAGGGAATGAAGCAGGATTAATGGAAAAGTCTCAAGGCAGGATAGGATCAGATCTGAATCTCTTTTTTTGCCCAGCAGCTAGTCTGTAGTTTGCAATCAAGAGAAATCCCTCTCCCTGGTATACTAAATATATTTATCCACATAATCATTCATTTCTAAATAAAGCTGAGGCTGCCTTTGAATCTGGACTGTAGACACAGATGTAGTTCTTTTTCCTCAGGCTTTACACTATCCTGTTTGGGAGAAGTATGGTTGGAGAGCAGCCTTGCAGAAAGTCTCAAGCTGCACCAGGGCAGGTTTAGGCTGGATGTTAGGAAGAAGTTCTATACAAGGAGAGTGATTGCCCATTGGAATGGGCTACCCTTGGAGGTGGTGGAGTCACCTTCATTGGAGGTGTTCAGGAGGAGACTTGATGGGGTGCTTGGCTGTATGGTTTAGTTGTTTAGGTGGGTTGGATTGGTTGATGGGTTGGACGCGATGATCTTGAAGGTCTCTTTCAACCTGGTGTATTGTATTGTATTGTATATTGTATCCGAGTGTCCTGGTCGATAGCAGTCAGCAGTATGACTTGGCAGCCAAGAGGACAAACCTCATCCTAAGGTTCATCAAACACAGCATAACCAGCTGTTCAAAAGTGGTGACTGTCCTCTGTATTCAGTCTTGGTGTGGCCACACTTTGAGCATTGTGCAGTTTTGAGCCCCACAATTTAAGAATGTGAAGGTACACAGTGCGGCAGTTTAGGCTGGGTGCCTCCACATAGGCTACACCTCTGGTGTCCTGAGTGTCCAACCCAGTAGGTAGGCTCAGGAAACAGCTCATTTCTGCCCATAAATCCTGCACCCTATAAATTCATCTGCAAAGACTTTCACTTCATCTTTCTTCCCACTCTGCTCCTGTCAGAGATACTCCCTGTGGGTAACAGTGGGGGAGTATCTCAAGGCCTCTTAGACCTGGCTAGGCCTAATGCCAGGAGGAGAAGGAGGGGGTGGCAGTCTCAGACCAGGCCAAACTGAGACTAGCCTAGCAGTGGGGGAGAAGAAAGAGTTCAGCAGGTTTTTTGGGGACACCCTCATGTGGGGAGAAAGGAAGTGCTGCGAGGCCTTTGGGTGTGGTGTAAGGGACTCTGTACACTTTGGGATATCTTTGCCACTATGCTTTCCAATTTCTGTAAAACACCAATTGCTTTTCCATTTAAACTTTCCATCACTTTCTAATCCATTTGTGTGAGTATCATTCTTTTGTCCCTCTCAGGGCAATGAAGGATCTGTCTGGCCTTAAAGAAGGACACTAGGATATGTCCAGGAGAGAGCAACAAATCTGATGAAAGGGCTGGAAGGACTCTTCTGTGAGGAGCAGCTAAGGACTTTGGGCTTGTCTAGTTAGGAGAAAAAAGGCTGAGGAGTGATCATCAGTGTGATATCCAGTGATAGACCTGTGGGAATGGCTAAAAGCTGCACCAGGGTGGTTTAGACTGGACATTAGGAAAAAATTGTAGCCTGAGAGTGTCATAAAATACTGGAACAGATTTCCTAGAATGGTGGTCAATGCCTTCAGTCTGTCAGCATGTAGGAGGCATTTGCGCAATGCCTTTAATAACATGCTTTATCTTTTGATCAGCCTTCAAGTGGTTTGGCAGTTGGAGTAGATGATCATTGTAGGTCCCTTCAATGGAAATTATCCTTCCCCCTTCCCTTCCCCCCCTTCCCTTCCCTTCCCTTCCCTTCCCTTCCCTTCCTTCCCTTCCCCCTTCCCTTCCTTCCTTCCTTCCCTTCCCTTCCCCTTCCCTTCCCTTCCCTTCCCTTCCCTTCCCCCTTCCCTTCCCTTCCCTTCCCTTCCCTTCCCTTCCCTTCCCTTCCCTTCCTTCCCTTCCTTCCTTCCCTTCCTTCCCTTCCCTTCCCTTCCTTCCCTTCCCTTCCTTCCCTTCCCTTCCCCTTCCCTTCCCTTCCCTTCCCTTCCTTCCCCTTCCCTTCCCTTCCCCTTCCCTTCCCTTCCCTTCCCTTCCCTTCCCTTCCCTTCCTTCCCTTCCCTTCCCTTCCCTTCCCTTCCCATCTCCTTTCTTCTCTTCCCATCTCCTTTCTTCTCTTCCCATCTCCTTTCTTCTCTTCCCATCTCCTTTCTTTTCTCTTCCCATCTCCTTTCTTCTCTTCCCATCTCCTTTCTTCTCTTCTCCCCACCCCCCTTTCTTTTCCCTCTTCCTTTCCCTTCCCTTCAGCTAAAAATAATAAAGTCTGTCTGTTGTTTATCAGTACTATTTGCCTAAGTATGTCTCCAGCAATGACAGTGAGATTTGTCCTTTAATTACATAGCATGATCGTAACTAGGGCATGTGCTGCACTGAAAACAGCCCAACCCCAAACAAAAAGGCAATTATTTTTTCAATAAGGCTAGAAACCTAAAATTTCTAACATATTTTGGTGGCAGTTAAAATAAAAATTATATGTGTTTTGATGCAGTTTAGGTGTTCTGTTTGTTTTGAGTTTTCTCTTTTTTTTTCTTCTTTTTTACTTTTTTTCTCCCCCCACCTTGTTTTCATGGTTTTGTTTGTTTGTTTTTCCCCTTCTGGAACCATGATATTATATTCTTTTCATTTTCTTATATGATGTAGATATGTTTATGCATATGCAAATTATTAAACTGTACTGTGAGTTAGAAATTGCCTAAACTCTCAGGGATAATCATATCAGACAACCAGCTCCAGAACAAGAGGACGTAGTCTCAAGCTGTGCCAGGGGAAGTGTAGGCTTGAGGTGAGGAGAAAGTTCTTCACTGAGTCATTAGCCATTGGAATGGGCTGCCCAGGGAGGTGGTGGAGTCACCATCCCTGGAGGTGTTCAAGAGGGGATTGGATGTGGCACTTGGTGCCATGGCTTCATCATGAGGTCTGTGGTGACAGGTTGGAGTTGATGATCATAGAATCATAGAATCAGCCAGGGCTGCAAGGGACCACAAGAATCATCTAGTTCCAACCCCCCTGCCATGGGCAGGGGCACCTCAAACTAGATAAAGCTGGCCATAGCCTCATTCAACCTGGTCTTAAACACCTCCAGGGATGGGGCCTCAACCACCTCCCTGGACAACCCATTCCAGGGCTTCACCACTCTCATGATGAAAAACTTCTTCCTCACGTTCAGTCTGAATCTCCCTACCTCCAGCTTCATTCCATTCTTCCTAGTCCTATCGCTACCTGAGATCCTGAGAAGTCCCTCCCCAGCCTTCTTGATGATCTTTGAGGTCTCTTCCAACCTTGGTGATTCGGTGATTCTGTGATATAAGCAGGTTACCTCTATCATCAGAGTATGTGAGAAAAGAAGGATGCATGAAGCTGTTGCTTCCATTTCTGCATGAGAAAAAGGTAAGGAGAGTGAAACAACAAAGCTCAGAGGATGTCAGGCTACAGAAGGAATTAATGTGCGCCAGAGAGTACTGAGAGTAGTTGGTTGAAAAGATATTTCTACCAGCATCAGGCAAAGAGAATCAATTGTTAACTACTCTTCAAGGCTAAGAGTATGGACAAAATACAGCAGTTCAGGACAGATAAATCAGCACATGTTAGTGGTTCATCCACCAATAAAATCAGAGCTGCTGGTTCACCCAGATAGTAAAGTAAATAGGAATAATAAAGATCGTGACACCAAGGGAAAGTGGAAGGTGTGAAAAAGTGAACAAAAAGTGGTACTGCTGCTCTCTGAAAGAGTAAGGACAAACCCCCAACATTTCAGCAAATCCAGAAAATGTGCATGTTGTCTGACTGAAGCTTACAATAATGTCTCTGATGATTTTTTTTTCCCAAGTAAAAGTACCAAATATCGTTTGGAAAGGCGTGCTATGTAAATTCAGGTTAAGAGTCACTGGTCTAATATTATTCATTTCAGCGAATATGATGTAGTGGAAGTTCTACTCCCAAGATGCTTCTGAGATTAATTGAGTAGATCTAAGAGAACTAGAAAGTTTCCAGAGTTTGTAATGGATGATGTTTTAATTTAGCTTAGAGAGTTTAAATTATGCAGTGAGACATTTTGGCAAGGTTTTCAGAGAGTAAGAAGAAAGAAGTACACCAAAGACTTAAATTAGTCTAACAAATGCTCTGTGCATTAGACAGAGAGACACAATTTCTTTGCTCTTTTGTACCCTCAGTGTAACTGAAAGGAGAATTCTGCTTTAACAGCATCCATGTTGCAGATTTCCAAGCAACTACATAGAACGTGACACAGCAGAAGCCTGTGGTGAGTGTGAATCACTACACACAGGTCCAGGTGAAACTCAACTGCTGTTACAAACACCATTAGAACAGACTAGACTAGATTAGACTAGACTAGACTAGACTAGACTAGACTAGACTAGACTAGACTAGAATAGAATAGAATAGAATAGAATAGAATAGAATAGAATAGAATAGAATAGAATAGAATAGACCAAGTTGGAAGAGACCTTCAAGATCATTGCATCCAACCCATCATCCAACACCATCTAATCAACTAAACCATGGCACCAAGCACCCCATCAAGTCTCCTCCTAAATGCCTCCAGTGATGGTGACTCCACCACCTCCCTGGGCAGCCCCGTTAATCCCACATAAGTTACACCTCTGATGTCCAGAGGGTCCAACCCAGTAGGCGGACACAGGAAATATCATATTTCATGCCCATAATATCCTGTGCCCTATAAATCCATCTACAAAGTCATTCTCTTCCTCTTTCTTCCCTCTCTGCTCTCATGGTGTGAGAGACTAAAGCTTGTCTCTCCTGGACTGACTAAACAAAGATAAAATCACTTGCTGTTTGTCCAGACAATAGCTGATGTTCGTTGGGCAGAGCCACTGGAAGGACTCTTGGAAGGCGCAAAGATAACATTGCTCAGGGGACTGCAGCTGGCCTACAACAATGGCCCAAGGGCCCAGCATTCACACCTTCAGGACAAGATCATTTCCAGCCATCAGATACCCCAGGAAAGGACAATGGTTCCTGATGTGTAAAGAGTGCGTGGGTAGCTAGATGGAGCAGGAGGAGGCGGAGGCCTTCCCCCCTCTATCCAGTGGCTGCCCAAACTGACCTGAGTACATAGAAAGATTTCCTGGGGAACGATACCTGGACCTACAGATGATTTCCCAGAACGATATCCTGGGGAACAACACTTGGACAGTTGCCTAAGGGCTAAAAAACTGTATAAAAGACTGGAGCAACTACTGGCTTTTGGAGGAGAAAATTGGAGAAGCAAGATGCAGAATGCTGGAAACATCACAGGGCCAACACAATGGATCTTGGACTCTGAAAACCCTCTCTCCGTGCTCTAAGTTCCGCCTGCTGCAACTCATGGAGCTGAAGAAGCTGCCCAGAGGACCTCATCCCTTCTACGGCCAAAGCCTCAGCACCGTTTCTCTACAGACCCAACATCTCCTGCAGCACCTTTCCTCCACAGACTCAAACTGTCTTGGGGGTGAGGGGTGTGGTAATATAATTCTTTCCCTCTTCTCCCTTTCGTCTCTCTCTTCCTATTCTTCTCTCTCTCCCCTTATGATCTCTCCACTTTATTTATGTTCATCCACTGTAGTTATGTAATAAATAGTCTAGCTGTTGATATTTTTGCCTCGTTTGTGCCTCTAATTTCACAACACGGGAATATTCATTAAAAACCTGAATGTCTTTCCCTCTCCAGATCGAGACACATGGGAGAGGCTCCCTATTGGGTAACAGTGGGGGAGTGTCTTGAGGCCTCTTAGGCCTGGCTAATTCTAATGCCAGGAGGAGAAGGAGGGGTGGCAGTCTCAGACCTGGCCAGACTAAGACTAGCCTAGCAGATGGGGGAGAAGAACAAGTCTTGTGGGTTTTTGGGTGCACCCTCAGGTGGGGAGAAGGGAAGTGTTGAGGTGGCGTGTTTGGGCGTGGTGTAAGGGACTCTGCGCATTGGGATATCTTTGCCACTATGCTTTGCAATTTCATTAAGCCACCAATTGCTTTTCCATTTAAACTTTCTATCACTTTCCAATCTACTTGTGTGAGTGTCATTTTTTTGCCCCTTTCAGGGGCAATAGAGGATCTGTCTGGCCTCAAACCAGGACAATAAGTTACAGAGAAACGATTTAAATAATTGCATGAGATGAGACAGCTCTATCTGTAAACAAAACAAAACAATTTTCTTTAAGTAAAATATCAGAACAAATCTGATACTGCCATTTCAGCACCAAACTGCCTCTCTCCAGCTATTTACTGTGTAATTTGGATTCCAATTTCAGTAAAGTTCTGAAATATTTTTCTGTCATGCTGTTTCAAAGAGTTGTAAAGGTTTTATGAAACTTCAAACACAGCTGCATTCAGGGGAGTAGGGATAGGAGGAAAGCAACCGGTACCATTGCCCAAGGCAACAGACAGTATGAAGCTATGTTGGATAGAAGTACAATCACTCTATCCTTGGATAGAATGAGAAAGGAATCCTTCCTATTGTGTCTTCCCAGGTCTCACTGGGTCACCTCTGTCCTCAAATCTTCCTTGGCTCTGGAAGTCTGGGGAGAAAAGTGTGCTAAAGTGGCTGGAGAGCGGCCAGGCAGAGAGGGACCTGGGGGTACTGGTTGATTGTAGGCTGAACATGAACCTGCAGTGTGCCCAGGCAGCCAAGAAGGCCAATGGCATCCTGGCCTGCATCAGGAACAGTGTGGCCAGCAGGAGCAGGGAGGTCACTCTGTCCCTGTACACTGCACTGGTTAGGCCACACCTTGAGTCCTGTGTCCAGTTCTGGGCCACTCAGATTAGGAAGGATGTTGAGTTGCTGGAACGTGTCCAGAGAAGGACAATGAAGTTGGTGAGGGGTTTGGAACACAAGCCCCATGAGGAGATGTTGAGGGAGCTGGGGTTGCTTAGCCTGGAGAAGAGGAGGCTCAGGGGTGACCTTATTGCTCTCTACAGCTCCCTGAAGGGAGGTTGTAGCCAGGCAGAGGTTGGTCTCTTCTCCCAGGCAGCCAGTACCAGAACAAGAGGACACAGTCTCAGGCTGCGCCAGGGCAGGCTTAGGCTGGATGTTAGGAAGAAGTTCTATACAGAGAGAGTGATTGCCCATTGGAATGGGCTACCCGTGGAGGTGGTGGAGTCACCATCATTGGAGGTGTTCAGGAGGAGACTTGATGGGGTGCTTGGTGCCATGGTTTAGTTGTTTAGGTGGGTTGGATTGGTTGATGGGTTGGACGCGATGATCTTGAAGGTCTCTTTCAACCTGGTGTATTGCATTGTATTGTATTGTATTGTATTGTATTGTATTGTATTGTATTGTAAAGGCCTTAGCATGCGAAAAATGCCTAAAAAAGCAGTTTCCCCCATTTTCTTATGCTACAAATGTAATTTCAATAAGTTAAACATTTGGTAAGTATGGAAAACAAATAGTTATCCACAATTCAGTACCATAAATATTTCCAATTAACATTTTAGCATGAAGCATATGGTTAAGAACGTAGGTTCAACTCAAGCGGAACACCATTTGGGATTTAACTGATAGGTATTCCGTAAAATTCCACAGCATGTTTAGCAAACAGCAGCAAAAAATGTGTGACCAATTTAATCAGTGTGTGCATTGGGAGTGGCTATAAATATGTTTCTAATGAATACCCAACCACCCTTGTGAAATCAACATTTATGTGCTGCTTTGTCTCTCCCTGCTCCACCTGCCTTCTGAACCTTGCAGTCTGTGAGTACTCATTGATGAAACCAAAACCAAACAAACAAAAGCAAAACCCACATGCAAGGGCAAGAGAGGATCTCTTGCAGTTGAGCAATCTGACAGAAAAGAAGGCAGGTTACCTGATGACTGCATTTTGCCAGATTAATGTACACACACATGCACACAAACGTTTTCATTTGTAAATGTGTAGAGTAGTGCCAAAGCTTCTCCTGCCTCTAGAGCTTTTTGAATCTTCATTCTAACCTGCAGATTAGACTAATGATGGGTGAGGCTTCAGGGAAGTGATCCACAGGCTTTGTTTCTCTGAGATAAACTGTTCAAATAGAGATGTGATCCTACTGGGACTGAGGAAAGGATTTGTGTCACCAACCTGCTCGATCTCTGATAGAAGAGGATCAATGTCTGTAGACTGATTTCCTGTATTGAATATCATGAGAGATTTGTCCTGGATCTGTTACCATAATGCCAGCAGCCTTTTCCTAAACTGTGGTGTGCTTCTATGGTCTTGTTAATAAAGCAATATTCTATTTCCCATGAATAACAGAGGACTATTTTGAAAGTCTTCTTAGTCATGTCACAACAAAAGCTAGTGGTGCTGGAGCAATTTCTGGTACTCAGAAAACACAGCATAACACTTGCTGTGTAGCTGCAAGCTGGAGTGGGAAAAGGAGAGGGCTAAGAATCTGTTGAGGAATGAGCCTGTGCTTTTCATATTCACTGACATTACACAAAATGTTCTTGCTCTGCAGAAGAACTTAATCAATCAAGAAATGATTTTAAGTACCTTTAAAATCACTTGTTGTCTCAATTTTGTATGCTAATGCAATGATTCATGTAGCTTCAGTACTGTAGGTTGCAATCAGTCTTTCCAGTAACTAAACACAATCCCTTTAACTAGCATCCTGTAAAATCCACATTAAGAGACTGCAAGCCTACTTCATTAATCTTTTCATTAATCTACCATTCACCCATTAGACAGGAGCAGTGCTAGACATCTGTGGGCCATTTTATGCAGATTTTACCTCTTATATTTCTAGACCACATCACAGTAATAACTTGCTGTGCATCGTTGCAAACACACCTAACGGCATTTCTATCTTTACATGGTTTAAACAAAAAGCCAACAGAAAGTTCTGGGGACTGGTTCATATTTAAAAAATTCTGAAGTAGTTAAACCATTTTCTTTTAGGAAAAAAATAAATATATGAGATATAGTTTGACAGCTTGTATGACAAGTTTTAGCCCAATGGGATTTTACAAAGCAGATATATTAATCCTGAAAATCCAGGTTTCTAACAGAAGGCATTATAGGTTCTTACCTGTATTGCTAGTGAGAGGTGGTAGAATACTAAAACACTTTTTAGAAAGCCTTTCAAAATGTTTCACTTTCAAAATTCAAACTTGAAAATAGTTTAGGAAGC
The DNA here is from genome assembly GCA_033816785.1 of Picus viridis. NCBI lineage: Eukaryota > Metazoa > Chordata > Aves > Piciformes > Picidae > Picus > Picus viridis. Next base: position 84,004,843 of record CM066566.1, on the reverse strand, counting down.
AAGATTCAAAGCTACAGCTTTGGGAAGAAGACAAATCCCTGTATTAGAGTTTTTTTTGGTAAAATTCCTTTCATTACTCAGAAACATTTTCAAATAATGTTTTAAATAAAATTCAGCAATAAAAAAAAAATCCTTTCATTTCTGTTCAGCATTCCAGCTTAAGATCTTGGGAACCTTTGCAAATATGATCAGATGACCTGCCTGGTGGATGTGGGGAAGGCTGTGGATGTAGTCTCCCTGGACTTCACCAAGGCCTTTGATACCCTCCCCCACAGCAAACTCCTGGCCAAGCTGTCGGCTCGTGGCTGGAGACCAGCCAGGCAGAAAGGGACCTGGGAGTACTGGTTGATAGTAGGCTGAACATGAGCCAGCATTGTGCCCAGGTGGCCAAGAAGACCAATGGCATCCTGGTCTGTATCAGGAATAGTGTGGCCTGCAGGAGCAGGGAGGTCATTCTGCCCCTGTCCTCAGCACTGGTTAGGCCACACCTTGAGTCCTGTGTCCAGTTCTGGGCCCCTCAGTTTAGGAAAGATGTTGAGTTGCTGGAACGTATCCAGAGAAGGGCAACAAAGCTGGTGAGGGGTTTGAAGCACAGCCCTGTGAGGAGAGGCTGAGGGAGCTGGGGTTGCTTAGCCTGCAGAAGAGGAGGCTCAGGAGGATCTTACTGCTCTCTACAACTCCCTGAAGGGAGGTTGTAGCCAGGTGGGGGTTAGTCTCTTCACCCCCATAACCAGCACCAGAACAAGAGGACACAGTCTCAAGCTGTGCCAGAGGAGGTTTAAGCTGGATGTTAGGAAGAAGTTTTTCCGGAAAGAGTGATTGGCCATTGGAATGGGCTGCCAGGGAGGTGGTAGAGTCACCATCACTGGAGGTGTTTAAGAAGAGACTGGATGAGGTGTTCGGTGCCATGGTTTAGTTGATTAGATAGTGTTGGGTGATAGGTTGGACTCAATGATCTCAAAGATCTTTTCCAACTTGGTTAATTCTGTTCTATTCTATTCTATTCTATTCTATTCTATTCTATTCTATTCTATTCTATTCTATTCTATTCTATTCTATTCTATTCTATTCATGAGCTTAGGGTCTCAAAATTATGTGGAACGTGATTGCTGTCATTTTACAAATGGATGAACTGAGTCACACAGCGAGGGTGCCTAAAGTATTACACTTCTTCCCCATTCAACTTCTACCATGCATTTCAGTAATTACTTACTCATTGCCCCAGAATTCACATGAAAATTAATTCTATTCTCATTCATCTAGGAGATTTATTCATCTGTTACATTTATCTGGAAGTTTTGCTCTCTGTTCCATGTTTCAGGAGGCATGTAGGAATGTACTGTAACAAGCAAAGGGAGCATTCAGTATCTAGATTAAACAGATTTCAAACAACAAACATTCAAAGGCTAGTGGTCACTCCACCTTGCTTATGAGCTATCTAAACTAGGAACTTGACTGCCTTACACTTCTATTTAGCAGTTTATTTTTTATTTCCCTCAGTTTGTTAGTTTAGGTGGCACCTCAGTTTGGCAAAGTGCAGTTAATTTCAGTTAGCACATTACTTTTGTGAATAGAATACTAGCAGGTTGTTTGTTTGTTTGTTTTTGTTTCTCCCTATAAACTTATGCAAAAAAAACCCTCAGGCATGTAACAGTTCTTTCCATAGCCCTGGTATTTCTCAGTGGTGTGATACCTTTGTTCAGAGCTCAAGGCAAAATCCCTCACAGAAAAATGTTGATGTGAAGGACAGGATAGGATAGGATAGGATAGGATAGGATAGGATAGGATAGGATAGGATAGGATAGGATAGGATAGGATAGGATAGGATAGGATAGGATAGGATGGGATGGGATGGGATGGGATGGGATGGGATAGGGTAGGGTAGGATTGAGGTCTTCAAGTCCAACCTATCACCCTACAGCATCTAATCAACTAAACCATGGCACTAAGTGCCTCATCCAGTCTCTTCTTAAATGCCTCCAGTGATGGTGACTCAACCACCACCCTGGACAGCCCATTCCAATGACCAGTCACTCTTTTTGTGACTATTCTATTCTAAAGGGGATTGGAGGGGAGGGCAGGATAGGATAGGATAGGATAGGATAGGATAGGATAGGATAGGATAGGATAGGACAGGATAGGATAGGATAGGATAGGATAACTCATTTTTTCCTACTTTTGTTTTACTTCTAAAGGACATGAAATGGCTTTGACTGTTGTAGCTGACATTTTAAATGTCACATTTACTTCCTATTCTTATTGGTGACACAGAGTGAAAGTCTGCTGTCTACTCTGCACTCCATCCCTTTTAGTCCATTACATAATTTCCAGAGAGTCCTAAAAACTCTGTCTTTACTACTAAATCAAAGTGAAATTATAACTCAATCTTTGTTCCCTGATTCAAAAGACTTGGACATTCTTAAATAGCTACAAAATCTTTAACTTTCTTAAGTAAAATAATCAAGTAGGAAAACAATAAATAAAATCTCTCTCATCTCCTTACACATATCTATGGGTACAAATATAGTACATTTGGAGCATTTCCAGTGTTCAGAAAGGCAGTACTGTTATATTTATTCCACCTATAGATTGCAGAGCTGTGTCCATGTTAAGACAGTATTTGACTCTATTCAGTAATTGCCACCCGATCATCAGTGTTTGTGAAGCAATTTGCAGCAGAACATGAAATTCTGCCTCACTACCAGACTTTCCAGCTATTGTAATTTCCCCAAAGAGATAAGAGATTTATTTTACCCAGCTTGTGATGGGTTAGGCAGCCCCCCCCTCCAAACCCTCCCCACCACGGGCAGAATAAAACAACTCAAAACAAAACGGATTGCAAAAGTGATGGAAAGTTTAAAGGAAAAGCGGTGAATCTTTACAGAAAGCCAAAAGCAGAGTGACAAAAGAAATCCCAAACAGTCCCAAGATAATCCCATCCCCACCTGGGGGTACATCCAAGACCCCCAGGGCTCCTTCTTCCCCCCCTCCCCACTGCTAGGCTAGTCTCAGCTGGCCAGATCTGAGACTGCCCATCCCCCGTGGCCTTGTGCCTAGCCAGGCCCATGGCCGGGAGACAACAACTCCCCCATTACCGGGCGACGGCGAGGAAGAAAGAGGAGGTGCTTAGACCTCGCACTAGATCTTATAGTGGTGCAGAGAATTATGGTAGAAATACCCAATTTCCTGTGTCCACCCACTGGGCTGGACCTCTGGACACAGGAAGCAGGGGGCACCCAGCCCAAACTGCAACACAGCTACAGAACTTGAGAGATTTATCAGTGCTGGACACTGTACAACTGCTAAATGATATTCCTAAATTACATGACAAATCAGATTTGCCTTGCCTTGCCTTGCCTTGCCTTGCCTTGCCTTGCCTTGCCTTGCCTTGCCTTGCCTTCCCCTTCCCTTCCCTTCCCTTCCCTTCCCTTCCCTTCCCTTCCCTTCCCTTCCCTTCCCTTCCCTTCCTTCCCTTCCCTTCCCTTCCCTTCCCTTCCCTTCCTTCCCTTCCTTCCCTTCCCTTCCCTTCCCTTCCCAAACCTTCCCTTCCCCTCCCTTCCCAAACCTTCCCTTCCCCCTTCCCAAACCTTCCCTTCCCTTCCCTTCCCAAACCTTCCCAAACCTTCCCTTCCCTTCCCAAACCTTCCCTTCCCTTCCCTTCCTTCCCAAACCCAAACCTTCCCTTCCCTTCCCTTCCCAAACCTTCCCTTCCCTTCCCTTCCCTTCCCTTCCCTTCCCTTCCCAAACCTTCCCTTCCCTTCCCTTCCCAAACCTTCCCTTCCCTTCCCTTTCCTTCCCTTCCCTTCCCTTCCCTTCCCTTCCCTTCCCTTCCCTTCCCTTCCCTTCCCTTCCCTTCCCTTCCCTTCCCTTCCCTTCCCTTCCCTTCCCTTCCCTTCCCTTCCTTCCCTTCCTTCCCTTCCCCTTCCCTTCCCTTCCTTCCCCTTCCCTTCCCAAACCTTCCCTTCCTTCCCTTCCCTTCCCTTCCTTCCTTCCCTTCCTTCCCTTTCCCTTCCTTCCCTTCCTTCCTTCCCTTCCTTCCCTTCCCTTCCTTCCTTCCTTCCCAAACCTTCCCCTTCCCCCTTCCCAAACCTTCCCTTCCCAAACCTTCCCTTCCTTCCTTTCCAAACCTTCCCCCTTCCCAAACCTTCCTTCCCTTCCCCTTCCCTTCCCTTCCCTTCCCTTCCCTTCCTTCCCTTCCCTTCCCAAACCTTCCCAAACCTTCCCTTCCCTTCCAAACCTTCCCAAACCTTCCATCCTTCCCTTCCCTTCCCAAACCTTTCCCTTCCCTTCCAAACCTTTCCTTCCCTTCCCTTCCCTTCCCTTCCCTTCCTTCCCTTCCCAAACCTTCCCTTCCCCTTTCCTTCCTTCCTTCCCAAACCTTCCCTTCCTTCCCTTCCCTTCCCAAACCTTCCCTTCCTTCCTTTCCTTTCCCTTCCTTCCCAAACCTTCCCTTCCCTTCCCCTTCCCTTCCTTCCTTCCCTTCCTTCCCTTCCCCATTCCCTTCCTTCCATTCCCTTCCCTTCCATTCCCTTCCCTTCCCTTCCCTTCCCTTCCCTTCCCTTCCTTCCTTTCCTTCCTTCCTTCCAAACCTTCCCAAACCTTCCCAAACCTTTCCCAAACCTTCCCTTCCCTTCCCTTCCCTTCCTTCCCTTCCTTTCCTTTCCTTCCCTTCCTTCCCTTCCCTTCCCAAACCTTCCTTCCTTCCCTTCCCTTCCCTTCCTTCAAACCTTTCCCTTCCCTTCCCTTCCCTCCTCCCAAACCTTCCCTTCCCTTCCCAAACCTTCCCCTTCCCAAACCTTCCCTTCCCAAACCTTCCCTTCCCTTCCCAAACCTTCCCTTCCCAAACCTTCCTTCCTTCCCTTCCCTTCCTTCCTTCCTTCCCTTCCCTTCCCTTCCTTCCCTTCCCAAACCTTTCCATTCCCAAACCTTCCCTTCCCTTCCCCAAACCTTCCTTCCCTTCCCTTCCTTCCTTCCCTTCCCTTCCTTCCTTCCTTCCTTCCTTCCCTTCCTTCCATTCCCTTCCCTTCCCTTCCCTTCCATTTCCCTTCCTTTCCCTTCCTTCCTTCCCTTCCCTTCCCTTCCCTTCCTTCCATTCCCTTCCCTTCCCTTCCATTCCCTTCCCTTCCTTCCTTCCCTTCCCAAACCTTCCATTCCTTTCCCCTTCCACCTTCCCTTCCCAAACCTTCCATTCCCTTCCAACCTTCCCTTCCCTTCCCTTCCCTTCCCTTCCCTTCCCTTCCCTTCCCTTCCCTTCCTTCCCTTCCCTTCCTTCCCTTCCCATTCCCTTCCTTCCCTTCCCTTCCCTTCCCTTCCTTCCCCTTCCCTTCCTTTCCATTCCTTCCCTTCCCTTCCTTCCCTTCCCCCTTCCCTTCCCTTCCTTTCCTTCCTTCCCTTCCTTTCCCTTCCTTCCCTTCCCAAACCTTCCCTTCCCTTCCTTCCCTTCCTTCCTTCCCAAACCCTTCCTTCCCTTCCCTTCCCCTTCCATTCCTTTCCTTCCCTTCCTTCCCTTCCTTCCCTTCCTTCCTTTCCTTCCCTTCCCCCTTCCCTTCCCTTCCCTTCCCTTCCTTCCCTTCCCTTCCCTCCTCCCTTCCCTTCCTTCCCTTCCCTTCCCTTCCCAAACCTTCCCTTCCCTTCCTTTCCTTCCCATTCTTCCTTCCCTTCCCTTCCCTTCCTTCCCTTCCCTTCCCTTCCTTCCTTTCCCTTCCCTTCCTTCCCTTCCTTCCTTCCTTCCCTTCCCAAACCTTTCCAAACCTTCCCAAACCTTCCCAAACCTTCCCCAACCTTTCCCAAACCTTCCCTTCCCTTCCTTCCCTTCCCTTCCCCTTCCTTCCCTTCCTTCCCTTCCTTTCCCTTCTCCCTTCCCTTCCCTTCCCTTCCCTTCCTTCCCTTCCTTCCTTCCCTTCCTTCCTTTCCCTTCCTTCCCTTCCTTCCTTTCCCTTCCCTTCCCTTCCCTTCCTTCCTTCCCTTCCCTTCCTTCCCTTCCCTTCCCTTCCTTCCCTTCCCTTCCTTCCCTTCCTTCCTTCCCTTCCCAAACCTTCCCTTCCCTTCCCTTCCTTCCCTTCCCAAACCTTCCCTTCCCAAACCTTCCCTTCCCTTCCCAAACCCTTCCCTTCCCAAACCTTCCCAAACCTTCCCAAACCTTCCCTTCCTTCCCAAACCTTCCCTTCCCAAACCTTCCTTCCCTTTCCTTCCCTTCCCAAACCTTCCCTTCCCAAACCTTCCCCTTCCCTTCCTTCTTCCTTCCCTTCCCCTTCCCTTCCCTTCCCTTCCCTTCCCTTCCCTTCTTCCCTTCCTTCCCTTCCTTCCCTTCCCTTCCCTTCCCTTCCCTTCCTTCCCTCCCTTCCCTTCCCTTTCCCTTCCCTTCCCTTCCCTTCCCAAACCTTCCCTTCCCCTTCCCTTCCCAAACCTTCCCTTCCCAAACCTTCCCTTCCCAAACCTTCCCTTCCCTTCCCTTCCCAAACCTTCCCTTCCCTTCCCTTCCCTTCCCTTCCCTTCCCCTTCCCTTCCCAAACCTTCCCCAAACCTTCCCAAACCTTCCCTTCCCTTCCTTCCCAAACCTTCCCAAACCTTCCCAAACCTTCCCTTCCCTTCCCAAACCTTCCCTTCCCAAACCTTCCCTTCCCAAACCTTCCCTTCCCAAACCTTCCCAAACCTTCCCTTCCCAAACCTTCCCTTCCCAAACCTTCCCTTCCTCCAATTCCTTCCTTCTGAATTCTTTCCTTCCATACTGAAAAGGACTTAAGAAAAATGGAAATGTATGTGAGCCTAAATAAATGTTCAAAACACCACACTTTGCCATTGTGTTCCTTCAGTGCTCCACTGTGTTGGCATTCTGGTGCATACTGTCATTTACAATGCGCTCAGGCACTCAGTGGATCATATGATAATCTGAATCTTATGACCTACAACCCATGTGTCAGTTGCTCCAGCTGACAGGGATTTTGGTTTTTTTTTAAGCAGAATGTCAGCCAGTGAGGGATGTCAAAGTGTTAGAAAGGCGATGCCACTGTCCCAGCCACATTAAACAGAAATGATTTCAGAATTTCTGTGGCTCATCTGCTGTCACTGGTCACCATCTACCTGTCGAGTGGCTAAGAACTTGAGGAAAAGTAAGATGAGAGCACAATAAAAGGCATTTCTAAATATTGTTGGACTAATGTCATTGCTCATGGCTGGTTGATCTTGAAGGTCTCTTCCAGCCTGGTGTATTGTATTGTATCGTATCGTATCGTATCGTATCGTATTGTCTTGTCTTGTCTTGTATTGTATTGTATTATTAAAGGGGACAATTTTTCATTCTCAGATCATGCTTTACTATTGTCTGGATTTTTTCTTTCCTAAAACGTTACAGAGAAACAAACTGTCTTCAGAAATCTAAACACATTTATAAACCATCTGCAAAAAGGATTTATATCAGCATTTTCACATTAGAATAGAATAGCTGGATAGGATAGGATAGGATAGGATAGGATAGATAGGATAGGATAGGATAGGATAGGATAGGATAGATAGGATAGGATAGGATAGATAGGATAGGATAGGATTGAATTGGATGGGATTGGATTGGATTGGAGTTGAATTAACCAGACTGGAAAAGACCTTTGAGATCATTGAGACCAGTCTATCATCCAACACTATGTAAGAGTTCCTTAATGCACCTATAAATACTGAGAAACTTGGATTTGTGATTATTTTTTCTCAGAAGGAATATCATTATTTTACACAGCACCTCTTCTACATTTGTAAAATGTCTCTCTTACATCCCCTTTTTTTTTCCCCAAGTGATTGTTTCATGCTGTCCAGAAAGTCTTCAAGCTGGTTTAAACTGATTTCCAAATGCAACTGATTGCTCACACTAACTCTTAATACTATGCTATGCTGAAACTCTTGTTTATGGACAAGAATGAAGCGTACTGTAAAAGCTGATCTATCAAGTCAAGAATTCATTGTTATTATAAATGATATTTGAACACTAATTCAAGAACAATTTTTCAAGTAGGTCTAATTTTACAAGAAAATAAAAAGGCATAATACAATACAATACAACACAATACAATACACCAGGTTGAAAGAGACCTTCAAGATCATTGCATCCAGCCCATCAACCAATCCAACCCACCCAAACAACTAGATCATGGCACCAAGCACTCCATCAAGTCTCCTCCTGAACACCTCTAATGATGGTGACTCCACCACCGCCCTGGGCAGACCATTCCAATGGGCAATCACTCTGTTTGTATAGAAATTCTTCCTAACATCCAGTCTAAACCTCCCCTGGCGCAGCTTGAGACTGTGTCCTCTTGATGCAGCTGTAAGTGTTGTGTGGAGAAAAGAAGTCTCAATATGATTAATAACAGCTGAAATTGCAACACTAATCAATTTCAATCTCATTTTTGGGATGTAGTGCCTACCCTTCTACTGGTTTTGTGTGTTTGTTTGTATTTTATTTTATTTTAAACTACTGACTACTCAAAGTAGCGACTTAAAGTAGCCTCTGACTGCTAGAGAGGACAACAACTCAAGTTGTCCGCTTGTCATCCTCCCTGTGGCAGGAATATTTTGTTAATGTTGGCAGATTCTTTCTCACTAGGATCCACTTGGGGTTATTTTTACATATTTGCTATCTTTCTTTAACATATTTACTCTGTCTTCATAAGAAGGCCAATGGCATCCCGGCCTGTATCAGGAACAGTGTGGCCAGCAGGAGCAGGGAGGTCATTCTGCCCCTGTACACAGCACAGGTTAGTCCACACCTTGAGTCCTGTGTCCAGTTCTGGGCTCGTCAGTTTAGGAAAGATGTTGACTTGCTGGAACATGTCCAGAGAAGGGCAATGAAGTTGGTGAGGGGTTTGGAGCACAAGCCCTATGAGGAGAGGCTGAGGGAGCTGGGGTTGCTTAGCCTGCAGAAGAGGAGGCTCAGAGGAGACTTTACTGCTCTCTACAATGAGAGCAATACCTGAAGGGAGGTTGTAGCTAGGTGGGGGGTTGGTCTCTTCTCCCAGGCAACCAGCACCCGAACAAGAGGACACAGTCTCAAGCTGTGCCAGGGGAGGTTTAGGCTGGATGTTAGGAAGAAATTCTTCATAGAGAGAGTGATTGCCCATTGGAATGGGCTGCCCGGGGAGGTGGTGGAGTTGCCATCACTGGAGGTGTTCAGGAGGAGACTTGACAGGGGGCTTGGTGCCATGGTTTAGTTGATTAGATGGTGTTGGATGATAGGTTGGACACAATGATCTAGAAGGTCTCTTCCAACCTGGTTTATTCTATTCTAGTCTATTCTATTCATTAGCCAACAGCTCCATGTTATATCACAATTTTCTGTATGCAGTGGATTTTATGCATTAGATAATATTTTTGTTGTTTGTTACCCCTAATCCAGTTTTGCTGAGATACAATAATAGAATAGAATACAATAGAATAAACCAGGTTGGAAGAGACCTTCAAGATCATCGCGTCCAACCCATCAACCAATCCAACCCACCTAAACAACTAAACCATGGCACCAAGCACCCCATCAAGTCTCCTCCAATGAAGATGACTCCACCACCTCCCCAGGCAGCCCATTCCAATGGGCAATCACTTTCTCTGTATAGAACTTCTTCCTAACATCCAGCCTAAACCTCCCCTGGTGCAGCCTGAGACTGTGTCCTGTTGTTCTGGTACTGGCCACCTGGGAGAAGAGACCAACCTCTGCCTGTCTACAGATTTTCATTGCTGTAACTGACTGTGACAGTGTTCTTAATAGATGAGCCATGAGACATTTATAGCTCTGCAGTTGAAAGTGCCATCCTTTGCCCCATCCTGTGTCAGGGCAACTCTGAAGTGGTCCTCCAAGACCTTTGCTATCATACCAGCACCGTATTTCTGTATATCATTATGTTATGTCATATCTGTACATCACAGCAAAAAAAATCTTTCCTTCTGTGTAGAGTAACTGCTCATTACTACTATCTTTATACAGCTAGGGATATACCACACAAAGTAAAACAAATGAGTCATAAACATCTAGCCAGTTAGAGAAACTGCAGTCACAGTTAACCAAGAGAAACAATGCTGCAGGCAGATCAAGAAAAGCTCAAGCAGGGCAGATCTGGCAAGCCTGACTTCTGCAAAACATGCAGACTCAGTGCAAAACATATGACCTGCTATTAGTAATGACAACACTGTATTACAGGGCATGTGTACATGCATGTGACATTGGAATGGGCTGCCCAGGGAGGTGGTGGAGTTGCTGTCCCTGGAGGTGTTCAAGAGGGGATTGGATGTGGCACTTGGTGCCATGGTTTACTAGTCATGTGGTCTTGGTTGACAGGTTGGACTTGATGATCTTTGAGGTCTCTTCTAACCTTGTTGATTCTATGATTCTATGACATGCATCACAGGGTAGCAAAAGACAGGCTCTGCGTCAGGCAGACAGGTTTGTGTGTGCAGCAACTTGGAACAGGCTTAATTTTTCATCTCTTCCAGTCTCTCTGCTGTGATGCTGCTGAGGAGACTGGTGGTGAATTTGCAGCTGATTCTGGTTAGTGCAAAGATCAAAGATCTAAGTGCAGACCTTTTATAATTTTGCATGTGCTTCAAATCTTCCACTGAAACTGTATAATAAAATCTTTTGTGAAACAAATTCAGAGGCATTGATGTAAATGGTTCTAAAATAGTTTCATTTCTGTTCTGAATGAAAAAAAGCTGCTTCAAATTCTGGTACATCATACCAGGGCTATGATCTGATTGAAGAAGCCTCAGTTCTGGTCATTTTATATAGTATAATTATACCATTATTCCAGAGTAACATGGACCATCTGGTGGCATTTCAGCTATGGAGAAGCTGCCTTTTCTAAATCAAAATAAAAAGGACTTATTTTTTGAACTAATAGTGAGAATGATGTGGACTCCTTCTGTCTTTTCCTTTCTCTCTTTGTGTATCTCTGTCTTTCTCTTTCCTGAATACAGCAACTGATCCAATAAGTAATAAAATAACCTGTGAACTGGAAGAAGGGCCTGTGCATCCATAGTTCTTGATGAGGCATTTGTGGCATTTCTTATTTCTTCTTAATGTATTAATTCATCCTTACCCCTGATGTAATTTTACGTAGCATAAAACACCCATCATAAATAAGCTGATTTTTTAAAATGGAAAAACCTCATATGTCTTATCTATTTGTTGTTAGGTTTTACCAGTTATGACTGAGCTCAGAGGAGACCTTCTTGCTGTCTACAACTACCTGAAAGGAGGTTGTAGACAGGTGGGGTTTGGTCCCTTCTCCCAGGCAACCAGCACCAGAACAAGAGGACACAGTCTCAAGCTGTGCCAGGGGAGGTTTAGGCTGGATGTTAGGAAGAAGTTCTTCCCAGAAAGAGTGATTGCCCATTGGAATGGGCTGCCCAGGGAGGTGGTGGAGTCACCATCACTGGAGGTGTTTAGGAAGAGACTGGATGGGGTGCTTGGTGTCACGGTTTAGTTGATTAGATAGTGTTGGGTGATAGGTTGGACTCGATGATCTCCAAGATCTTTTCCAACCTGGTCTGGTCTATTCTATTCTATTCTATTCTATTCTATTCTATTCTATTCTATTCTATTCTATTCTATGCTATGCTATGCTATGCTATGCTATGCTATGCTATGCTATTCTATTCTATTCTATTCTATTCTATTCTATTCTATTCTATTCTATTCTATTCCCTAAGGGTGTAAACATGCTACCTGAATAAATTTAATGCACTGAAAAGGAATGTTCCTTACATATACACCTCCTCCGTATCTGAATAAACCTACTATAACTGGTAGAGGTGGCATGCATTGAGATTACCTCTTTGTCAGCATTAAATGAAATCCACATATAAACCTAATGTTTAAATGATTTTCTTACAATATCATTCTGTGTTATTTTGGGGGTTGCATAGGATTTTTGTTTGGTTGGTTTGGGGTTTTTTTGGTTGCTGTTTGGTGTGGTTTTGGTTTGTTTACTGTTTTGTTTCTTTCTTCTTGTTGGATTTGGTTTTAACTTTCATGGTAGTAAAAGTTGCAAAACAGTAGGAAACAAGAACAACAACATTATTTTTAAACCTGGCAGAGGTGAATCACCCAAACCTGAGGCTGAAATGACAATCACATCAGTCCCTGACACAAACCAGCTGCCAGGACTCTTATGCAAGTAATTCAGTGAGATAGCAAAACGTGGGAAATATAATGCTCTTACTAACATTTCTTGTTGAATTAATGCCCAAGTGAGTTCTTCTGAAATGCTGTAGTTGTATCTTAGCAAAAAAAAACCCACAACCACGAAGCAGTAAAGCATCATACTTATTAGGACCCAATTTGCCACAGCAGCAGTCAAGTGCTTCACTCTCTCCCAGTGGCAATGGGGAGGGAGGACTGGGGATAGGGAAACTTAGATTAAATTCATAGTGCAGTGCACATTTAGAATCCAATATTGACAGCTCTAATTACACACACCTTTCCATCACAAGTTCATTAACTAAGAGGAAAATGCTAGAAATAGCAGTAGCAACTTATTTCGTAAATAATGAATAAGCACAGAGCCACGTAGTACAGAGCTTCTGACCTTTCCCCTTTCTATCTGACAGGGCTGCACATGCTATTCCCAGTACTTTTGTTTATTTCTCAGATTAGAAGAAAGAAAAAAGCTGGCTGGATACGACTCTGACATTCAATATACACTCTTAAAATGTTACAGTCAGAGTGTGGGGTGTGATACGCTTTTAGGGCATTTGCCTTCCAGCAAAATTTTAAAACAAGGAATCTCAGATACTCTTCAGGCTCCCTAAAACAGACGAAGAAAAATAAGCACCCTGAGAGTGCAGACAGTGGTGGTGAATGGTGCCACATCCAGCTGGCAGCCAGTCACTAGTGGTGTCCCCCAGGGATCAGTGCTGGGCCACATGCTGTTCAATACCGTTATTGATGATCTGGATGAAGGGATTGAGTCCTTCATCAGTATGTTTGCAGATGACACCAAGCTGGGGGCAGGTGTTGATCTGTTAGAGGGTAGGAGAGCTCTGCAGAGGGACCTTGACAGGCTGGACAGATGGGCAGGGTCCAATAGCATGAGATTTAACACATCCAAGTGCCAGGTTCTACACATTGGCCACAACAACCCCATGCAGTGCTACAGGCTGGGGTCAGAGTGACTGGAGAGTGGCCAGGCAGAAAGAGACTGGGGGTGCTGGTCGATAGTAGGCTGAACATGAGCCTGCAGTGTGCCCAGGTGGCCAAGAAGGCCAAAGGCATCCTGGCCTGGATCAGAAATAGTGTGGCCAGCAGGAGCAGGGAAGTCATTGTGCCCCTGGACTCAGTATTGGTTAGGTCACACCTTGAGTCCTGTGTCCAGTTCTGGGCCCCCCAGTTTAGGAAGGACCTTGAGACACTTGAACATGTCCAGAGAAGAGCAACGAGGCTGGTGAGAGGCCTTGAGCACAAGCCCTATGAGAAGAGGCTGAGGGAGCTGGGATTGTTTAGCCTAGATCTGCCCCTTACTATTCTGTGATTTCTCAGCACAAGATCAAAGGAATACCTACCTGTAGGACATTAAAAGTACTTAAAGTGTCTATGCAATTGCATGCTTCAGCCTCAGTTCAAATGCAGTGTTTTACAGCACTGGAACAGGATGCTACAGTCAGTTAATTTTAAGTGTGATTCCCACCAGCACAACAGCTGATAGAAGCAATTCATCAGCATATTCAAAGTCAAGCAAGTGAGATAACTCACTCAGCCAAGTTACAATTCACAAGTAACAGACAAGGAGTGTACTATAAGGTATTATTCCACCATATTGACCATGAATTCTTAGTAAGACCAGCTTATGCATTGTGCCAGCAAACACAGTTTTTCTATAAGTGATTACATGTAGAAAATTCTGAACCTCATCAGTACAGGCACAGTCCCTTGCTTTTACTCCCTGATGCTAGTTCTGTATCTTTAGTTTTGCAAAATTTAAAATGGATATCTTTCTTATGATCAACGTGTCTCCAGAGAGATTAAAGCCTGTGTCCTCTTATTTTGGTGCTGATTTCCTGGAGAAGAGACCAACCCCCTCCTGGCTACAACCTCCCTTCAGGTATTTATAGACACCAATAAGGTCTCCTCTGAGCTTCCTCTTCTACGGGGTAAAGAATCCCAGCTCCCTCAGCCTCTCCTCATAAGGCTTATGCTCGAGGCCTCTCCCCAGCCTTGTTTGTCTTCTCTGGACATGTTCAAGAGTCTCAGTGTCCTTTTTAAACTGGTACTGGCTGCCTGGGAGAGTTTGTTCCTCTGTATTCCAAGTTGTGAATGTTCTAGACTGTTATTCTACTGTTTATTAGCCTTCTGTCATGTGTAATCAACCTATCATCGACCAGGCAAACAAACCTGAATCAAATTGGCCTGTAAAAATAATTTTTTAAATTTAATAAATCATATTCATATTTTATCATATTTCCAGCCTATTAATCTATAGAAACTAAATCACTGGTGCATCTTTTTCATCACCATGCAAGACCGCTGATGGAGAGCCCAAATAAGGCCGATGCATGCCTAGATTAGGACAAGTTAGGGAAAAGTGACCACAGTCAGCAAAGTATTCCTTGTTTGATTTTCCATTTAATAAACATTTATTTAAAATTTCATAAAAAACTGAAGTATTCTACAGCTGGCATGGATGGAGTCTACAGTCATTCAGATTTTTAATAATTTGGTGTGACAGTTTGGGCTGGGTGCCTCCCGCTGCTGCCACAAAAATACACCTCTGGTGCCCCAAGTGTCCAGCCCAGTGGGTGGACACAGGAAGCTGTGTATTCCATTCCCATAATGTCCTGCTCCCTATAAATCTATCAGCAAGGTCTCACACTTCCTCTTTCTTCCCTTGCTGCTCCCATGGGAGATGCTCCCTATCCAGTAATGGAAGGGGAGTTATCTCAAGACCTCTTGGGCCTGGCTAGGCCTAATGCCAGGAGGAGAAGGGGGAAGGGCAATCTCCAAGCTGGTCAGTTGAGATGAGCCTAACAGTGGAGGGGGTGGAAGAGTGAGCCCTGGGGGTTTTGGGTATACCCTCAGGTAGGGAGAAGGGGAAATGCTGGGATGCTTCTGGGTATGCTCTAAGGGGCTCTGTATGCTTTGGCTTTCTTTTGTCACTGTGCTTGTAGCTTTCTGTAAAACATTCACTGCTTTTCTGTTTTAACTTTCCATCATTTCTGCAATCCATTTGTCTGAGTCTCATTTTTCTCCTGTGCCGGTGGGAGGCAAGAGAGGATTTGGCCTTCCAACCCTGGACATTTGGACACATGGATAATTTGAAAGACTAGCTTTTTGCATGCATTCATGGAGACCATGCTGAAGTTTCATTGCTCTTTTTACAATATTACTTCTCTAGTGCATGAGTCAGTTTGAAAGCTTAAGTTATCAATGTTAGTAACAGGAATAATATCTTAAAAGGATAAATATGAATCGATCCTCATTGAGATGTAAATCAGTATTTTATCTATCAAATAAGGCATGACATATATATGACACTTTTCTCTTTACACAAACTGTAGTACTTCACAAGATAGTAGAATTTTCTACCTTCAAAAATTTCCAAGGCTTTGCTATATCTTAAGAAAAAAATAATCCTTTTATAGGCATTATGAATATTTTAATATGCATATGATCCAGCTTCTCACAGCTGGAGGGCAGAGAGGCTTTGCAGAGGGACCTCGACAGGCTGGACAGATGGGCAGAGTCCAATGGCATGAGATTTAACACATCCAAGTGCCGGATTCTGCACATTGGCCACAACAACCCCAGGCAGCGCTACAGGCTGGGGTCAGAGTGGCTGGAGAGTGGCCAGGCAGAGAGGGACCTGGGGGTGCTGGTTGATTGTAGGCTGAACATGAGCCTGCAGTGTGCCCAGGCAGCCAGGAAGGCCAGTGGCATCCTGGCTTGCATCAGGAACAGTGTGGCCAGCAGGAGCAGGGAGGTCATTCTCCCCCTGTACACTGCACTGGTTAGGCCACACCTTGAGTCCTGTGTCCAGTTCTGGGCCCCTCAGTTTAGGAAGGATGTTGACTTGCTGGAACGTGTCCAGAGAAGGGCAACAAAGCTGGTGAGGGGTTTGGAACACAAGCCCTATGAGGAAAGGCTGAGGGAGCTGGGGTTGCTTAGCCTGGAGAAGAGGAGACTGAGGGGTGACCTTATTGCTCTCTACAACTACCTGAAGGGAGGTTGTAGCCAGGCAGAGGTTGGCCTCTTCTCCCAGGCAGCCAGCACCAGAACAAGAGGACACAGTCTCAGGCTGCGCCAGGGCAGGTTTAGGCTGGATGTTAGGAAGAAGTTCTACACGGAGAGAGTGATTGCCCATTGGAATCGGCTACCCGTGGAGGTGGTGGAGTCACCTTCACAGGAGGTGTTCAGGAGAAGACTTGATGGGGTGCTTGGCTGTATGGTCTAGTTGTTGGGTGGGTTGGATTGGTTGATGGGTTGGACGCGATGATCTTGAAGGTCTCTTCCAACCTGGTGTATTGTATTATTGTATTATTGTATTGTATAGCTAGTTGCAGGATTCAGCTGTAACTGTGCAGTCTGTTGTAAAGATTACTACAGCCTTTGTTATATCTCCTACTGGATATTATTTTCTGTTCATTCCAGATATTATTCATTACAAAGCACATTTTCTCAATAGATCTGTTAATGCTCTGACATGCCAAAGACTATTCTGCTAAGATAATTTGATACTTGGAGGAAGGATACTAATTTTTATTGAAAAGAATGAGCACCACTCACAGAACAGAGCTTCATATTTTGTTTATACAATAGAATACAATAGAATAAACCAGGTTGGAAGAGACCTTCAAGATCAAGAGGGACCTGGGGGTGCTGGTTGATGGTAGGCTGAACATGAGCCTGCAGTGTGCCCAGGCAGCCAAGAGGCCCAATGGCATCCTGGCCTGCATCAGGAAGAGTGTGGCCAGCAGGAGCAGGGAGGTCATTCTGCCCCTGTACACTGCACTGGTTAGGCCCCACTTCAAGTCCTGTGTCCAGTTCTGGGCCCCTCAGTTTAGGAAGGATGTTGATTTGCTGGAATATGTCCAGAGAAGGGCAACAAAGTTGGTGAGGGGTTTGGAACACAAGCCCTATGAGGAGAGGCTGAGGGAGCTGGGGTTGCTTAGCCTGGAGAGGAGAAGACTGAGGGATGACCTTATTGCTCTCTACAAGTACCTGAAGGGAGGTTGTAGCCAGGCAGAGGTTGGTCTCTTCTCCCAGCAGCCAGTACCAGAACAAGAGGACACAGTCTCAGGCTGCGCCAGGGCAGGTTTAGGCTGGAGGTTAGGAGGAAGTTTTACACAGAGAGAGTGATTGCCCATTGGAATGGGCTGCCCGGGGAGGTGGTGGAGTCACCGTCACTGGAGGTGTTCAGGAGGAGACTTGATAGGGTGCTTGGTTGCATAGTTTAAATACCCCAGTAGCGCCTCTAAAAGCCATTTCTTCTTTTAAATATGCAAAATTTATCAGTGATTAGTAAACATCTGTTACCAGGTTTGTTAGAGGATATTGTCTCCTCATGAAGCTAGAAGGATTGCATTCAATCTATTCCACAAGATCAAAAGATTAAAGGTACAGCAACTTTAAGAAAATATTTTCAGTTTTCTTATTTACAAGGTTTTTTTTTTCATCTTATAAAGAGTTCCTCAATAGATCAAATCTTCAAATGTTTAAATTGATATATTGTAATGTTGATGAATGCTAGCTAATAATTCTTATTTTTCGTTAATTATAGAGTGATACTTTCATTCTTTTTATGAAAAATGAGAGGTTGAGTTGACAGAGAGTGCTATTAATACAATACAATACAATGCAATACAATACAATACAATACACCAGGTTGAAAGAGACCTTCAAGATCATCATGTCCAACCCATCAACCAATCCAACGATCCTGTATTAGCAATAAGGAGGTCAAAGGTCTCACAAGCCCTCCCCCCCACTTTCAGGATGGGGATAACCCATGACATTATCCTATGTTAATTGCTTGAAATTTAGAAATAGATTTGGCTGTTTCAGTCACCTATACTAAAAAATAAATACTTTGTGCCTGCATGTAAACATAACTTTTTTTTTAACAGACATACCTATGCTCATGCAAGCACAGGTTTATCTGAATTTGTTTCAGCCTAATTTACTTCCTCTTTCATTCTGAAAATGTCATAACCTTGTCTTATTAGCACACCACAAGCCCTTTTCATCTGCTATATGTTCTGTTCTTGAGGTTATGAAAGGTCATACATTTCCCTTGAAAGATACAACTATCAAAGTACCAGTTGTGTAAAGAGATGTGGTATAGCCATGGAACAATTCAAGTGTGTCATTGTCAGAATCCATTGATGGTGGTTACAGCACCATGCTTTGCCTTGTATCAATATCAGAGTTCCTGAGTAATCCATTAGCAGTCACGTGGTTTGGCTTTCACGGTCCCTAACCATGATTCTAAGACAAATAGCTAACAACACTGTCAGAAAATCTCTTTGCATACTTTTACTTTGGTGAGGTTGAGTAGTGCCAATATTAATCACCTCTCCTATGAGGACAGACTGAAGGAGTTGGGGCTGTTCAGTCTAGAGAAGAGAAGGCTCAGAGGTGACCTCATTGTGGCCTTCCAGTATCTGAAGGGGGCCTACAGGAAGGCTGGGGAGGGACTTCTCAGGATCTCAGGTAGTGATAGGACTAGGGGGAATGGAATGAAGCTGGAGGTGGGGAGATTCAGGCTAGATGTGAGGAGGAAGTTCTTCACCATGAGAGTGGTGAAGTCCTGCAATGGGTTGTCCAGGGAGGTGGTTGAGGCCCTGTCCCTGGAGGTGTTTAAGACCAGGCTGGCTGAGGCTCTGGCCAGCCTGATCTAGTGTGGGGTGTCCCTGCCCATGGCAGGGGGCTTGGAACTGGATGATCCTTGTGGTCCCTTCCAACCCTGACTGATATTATGATACTATGATAAAATGTAAAGTTGAATCATAGGATATTCTGATTTCTCTAATAGAGTTTCTTGCATTTTCTGGTGGTTTTCTGCAGCACCCCTCAAATAATTACACTATAAAACCTTCCTTGCAGCCATAAAGGAGCTAAAGGATTGTCTGTCTCTAATATCTTTATCCCTAAAATGAAGAAGCAGAAATGAAAACTTGTTTCTGACAAAAAGCATGCTTGAGGCCTTGTACGATTTTTAGGTCTTTTCATATATTAATATTAATGTGAATTCATTATTGCAATATAAACCACAAATAAACAAACAAACAAACATCTTATAAAGGAGATGAAGAACTGAAAGCATTTGGAATGAAAATGGAGAATAAGAATAAGACAATTTTGCATCTTTTTCTTTCACAATGAAGCAGTCAATTGGCCTCATCTTAAAGAAAAGGTTTAAAAACACCACCCTAGTTTTCAGGATGTTTAGAATAAGAAGCATTGTTTCCCTTTTTCATGCTGGACAAACAAATCAAAACTCATTTTTCCTTTACTAAATTGATGTCTATGCAGCAGAACCTAAGAGACCATCGCTATGCTGAGGTCTTTGCTGGTTGTGCTGGACATATTCTGAATCCACACGAGGGTGGAACATGCATGTGTATTGCTCCTCTGTGCTGTGGTTTCAATGCAGAGCAAAATTATATATACACAGGGATTAGGCTGGAACTGTAATGTACAAGGGACCTGTCCATACCAATGATGGATAAAAGAGTTAGAAACCACACCATGTGGCTGGGGATTATTTGGTGTCCATGCTACTTAAACCTACCCCCTTTTTTTAGCCAAAGTGTCTTGGAGAGATATTCAAACTATGACAATTCAGCTGTGTGGATGAGCAAAGATTTGTGGTTCAGGACCATTGTTTTTATTTAACAATGCAAGTGTAACCCTCTGCTTGTTCTGGTTGGTCAGTGAACCCAAGATGGGTCACAGCAGGCATCAGAAAACACAGCCAAAGCTGAAGATGTGGCTATGTAGAAGAAGGAATAGCAGTCTGATTCAAAGCTCTGAGTGTAAACAACAGAAGCATAATTGGTTTGGACCTCAGCATGTGCAGAGAGAACACACAGTTTCTGTATTTTCTGTTGCATTTACATCTGAGAGTCCTAGCTTAGAGTTAGCCTAAATGCAGAGCCACTGGCCTGCATCCCAGAACACTGTGGTTAGGGGAAGTGAGAAAGAAATGGAGGGGAAAATGGAGATAGGAGATGAGAGCTTGGACTCTTAAGGTTCTCCTATTCTCACTTGTCCTTAGGCACACTTGGGACCTGAGCTGTCAAGAAACCAGAATCATGGGTTTTGAAGAAATTAGGCTGAAGTCAAACTGCTTCTGCCTCTGCTTAAAATATACCTAATTTTCAACAGCTCCACAAAATTCCACTGAAAATGGTCTCCTTTTGTGAGACCTAGCTTGTTGAATTATTATTTTTTTTTAAAGTTTTGCCCAGCCTTTATCCCCCTTGCCTCTCTGCTTATGAAAATGGTAATGCAAAGTCTCTGAAAACGGGATCCAAGGCATCTGTTCCTGGGCAAGTAATGATGTACGACGTAAAGATGGCACCAGCATACTCCCTGCCATTGCTCCTTTGCCCTGAGGAAAATGAGAGCATCTTGTGAATGTGGAGAAAAGCTGCTTCAAATTATGTGCTAAATTATGCTCTAAATTACACAATTTATTAAATGTTGCTGGAGGCCTGTTCTCGCTCTCCTTTGGAGATGTGGTCTGAGCACAGGTCAGTCAGACCTAAAGTCTGTTTCTGTAAACTGAGCTCATTACAGCATAATCCCTTGAGTACTGAGCCAGCTACATAGTTATTGTCTTTACAGTGGCAATGCTCTTCTGTTTTAAATTTGTTTGGATTTTTTTTTCTGTTTTGGGGTGTGTTTGGGTTTTTGTTTGTTTCTTTGTTTGTTTCTGAATAAAAATATCTAGTAATATCCACTTTTTGTGTGCTTAGAGATCACAGGTGTTTTCCTTGCTTGATCCATTCAACTTTATTTTCAGTAACAGAGCAGAACTATGAAATCTGAATTTCATGTAAATCAATGTGATCAATTTTATGAGACACTTAAAGGAAATAATTAAGTATACACACATAATCTCGCAGAATCACAGAATCACCAAGGGTGGAAGAGACCTCAAAGATCATCAAGTCCAACCTATCATCACAGACCTCATGACTAAACCTTGGCACCAAGTGCCATGTCCAATCCCCTGTCAGCTACAATTTTCAGTGCTTCTGTGCAAAACATTTCTGGGCTTAAACTTAGTCATTACTTCCCATAATAAAATATGTTCAATTTACAAATGAGATAAAGTCTCAGGTTTTAGCACATAGGTTAATACAATACAATAAACCGGGTTGGAAGAGACCTTCAAGATCATCACGTCCAACCTATCAACCAATCCAACCCACCCAAACAATTAGATCATGGAACCAAGCACCCCATCAAGTCCCCTCCTGAACACCTCCAACGATGGTGACTCCACCACCTCCACGGGCAGACCATTCCGATGGGCAATCACTCTCTCTGTATAGAACTTCTTCCTAACATCCAGTCTAAACCTCCCCTGGCGCAGCTTGAGGCTGTGTCCTCTTGTTAGACAATGGCAATGACTTAGCTAAGAGTCTCTCAGCAATCAGTGGGATTTCTTCAGGCTGGGATATCTGTTATCAACTTGTCATCGCTGCAGTGCATCCTTGCACTAGAAGTTCAGTGAGTTGCTCTGGAGTCTAATGAAGCTGATGTCATCTCTGTGCTTGCTACGTGCAGAATAGGAATATTTGTCTGTAAGCAATTAGAACATTAAAGGGCATGGAAACATTTTATATGTCAATGTTATAATGAAGATTTTTTTCTTATGCTACAGTTCTGAAAGCCAACACACCATTCTTTACCACCTACAAAGATCACTACACATATATGAATGTTTTGTTGGTTTGGTTTTTTTTTTGGCCTAAGTTTTAAATTAAAATGCTTTCTCTGAAAGAAAATATAATCTTCTTTGCAATTTAAAGTCCTGTATGGTATCATTGGACCAAATAACAGCTGTGATTTCTTCAGGGAGAGCTTAATCAGTTTGTTGTGACATGACACCAGGAACTCAATTGTGATTGATCACTACTGCTCAAGAACTGGCCAGAAGGGAGGCTGAACAAATCATTTCAACAGTGCCTTGGAGGTGAAGAACCTCAGACCATGAGAAGCTGCTTGAAGCTGGCAGAAATAGCAGGCTGAGGGGGTGGAAGGGTTTCCAGTCATTCTGTAATACTACCTTTGGCATGGCTAGGGGAACTTCTATTATCCCATAACTGAGTGCATTGGTTCTCAAGACTGAAGGAAATGGATCATTCTCTGAGGTGGTCTTACCATTAGTAGCAAATCATCAGTGAATTTTCAGCTAATTTAAAAAACCTTCTTTCTGTCAGTTTATACCAAGTTTTCATTTTCATAGGCTCAGATAACCTAGGAAGCTCATCTATGTGTAATTAATATGCATCCTGGCCATAAGATGGTCCTTGTATGAACCAGGATTGGTCTGGGGAACACCTTTAAAAAAAGCCATTGAGTCCAATCTATCTAGTCATCAAGCAAATGAATACTCCACCAAATTCAAATGTAAATTACTTCATCATTTCTTTACCTTTTTTTGATTGTGTAGTGAATCTTGCTCTCAGTCACTAGATCTCGTTATAATTCTCACCGTATACACCTTGCCTTTAGTATAAGAAATGTTCTATGATATAACTTCTTATAGCAATCAAGATCCCTGGAGGGTTTTTCTCTGCTTGCTAGCACATACTAATATTTGTTCCATCATCCCTTAACCAGTATTGCTACCCATGCAGTAAAATGGCTTGCTGCAGGCTCCTTTTGAGATGACCCAAAATCATTATACTGTTAAATATACTAATATGGAGAAAATTGTAAAGACAACATTTGCTACACCATGCCTCAGAACCTCTTTCCATCCCAACAGGCTATCAGCACATACTGCAGTTATGCAATGATTTTGCTGGCAGTGAACAAATCTGTCTTTTTCAGGTAATTTAACTAAATTGAACTCCTTGAGTAACTGATTGAAAACAAACATTCCTGATCTCAATTACATTTTTCAAAGACCTGATTTGCACTTTCTACCTATTTTTCTTGTTTTTTGTTGGTTTTTGTTTGTTTCTTAATGTAGATCATATTCTAGCAACACCTTTTCTAGTGCTGCAAAACAGTTTTCTTCTATTCAGTATTCCTTTGCTTATGCATTCAAGGACTACAGATGCTTATCCAGATGTCATATTAGACTGAGAACTAATCACTATGAGCTATTTAGTTTTCCCAATTACCCATTTCCCTAGGCATTTATTTCCAAAATATTGTCCTTTATGCTGTGTATTCTTTGTATTGAAATAGTAAGACATACAAAGAGTGAGGGGAAAAAAAAAATCACTGAAAAGAACAAATATTTAAAGTGACAGGTTTTATTAAAAACAAACAAACAAACGAAAAGAACATGCCTTCATGTGTAAGAGAGATAAAACTACTGTATCAGAAATAGTGTGGCCAGCAGGAGGAGGGAAGTCATTGTGCCCCTGGACTCAGCACTGTTTAGGCCACACCTCTAGTCCTGTGTCCAGTTCTGGGCCCCTCAGTTTAGGAAAGATGTTGAGTTGCTGGAAGGTGTCCAGAGAAGGGCAACAAAGCTTTTGAGGAATTTGGAGCACAAGCCCTCTGAGGAGAGGCTGAGGGAGCTGGGGTTGCTTAACCTGGAGAAGAGGAGGCTCAGGGCAGACCTCATTGCTGTCTACAACTGCCTGAATGGAGGTTGTAGTCAGCTGGGGGCTCGTCTCTTCTCCCAGGCAACCAGTACCAGAAAAAGAGGACACAGTCTCAAACTGGACCAGGGGAGGTTTAGTCTGGAGGTTAGGAATAAGTTCTTCATAGAAAGAGTGATTGGCCATTGGAATGGGCTGCCAGGGAGGTAGTGGAAATCACCATCACTAGAGGTATTTAGGAAGAGACTGGATGGGGTGCTTGGTGTCACGGTTTAGTTGATTAGATAGCGTTGGGTGATAGGTTGGACTCGATGATCTCAAAGGTCTTTTCCAACCTGGTTAGTTCTATTCTATTCTATTCTATTCTATTCTATTCTATTCTATTCTATTCTATTCTATTCTATTCTATTCTATTCTATTCTTAGATGGCCATGTTTCCAAAAGAAGGAGGCAAGAAGCTATATGCTTGCACTTCTTTACAAAATGATTAAATGTAAGTTTTTGAAAGGCTAAAAATCTTTTGGAGTAGGATGCCTGCAATCTTTATTCCATCTCCTGTGAAACAAATGTTTAGGCATTTCTACCAATTTAATCTTCTCCCAGGATGTGACTTACATATAATAAAATTTGGAGGCTTCATTTTTTAAATAGATACATCTCTATGTATCATAAAAACTTTCACATCTTGGCAAATGTCATGACTGGTCTGAAATGAAATGTTCTGAATATATTCCAGCCAAGCTTAGCTAGAAAAGAGTAGCTTTCTAACTCCCCACTGAAGCACTTATACAAACAGATAAGCAAGGACAAGATGAAAATTTAAGTTAATCAAACTGGCGGTAGCAGATGTAGAACTGAAATAGGATCAAGGTGAAAGAATATTCTGATAACTCATCAATGCATTTGCTGCTGTTCATTTATCTTTGAGATGAATGTTTATAATTTCATAGTATCAGTCAGGGTTGGAAGGGACCACAAGGATCATCTAGTTCCAACCCCCAATTTAGAATAGAATAGAATAGAATAGAATAGAATAGAATAGAATAGAATAGAATAGAATAGAATAGACCAGGTTGAAAGAGACCTTCAAGATCATCACGTCCAACCCATCATCCAACGCCATCTAACCAACTAGACAAAACATGTATTTTGTATAAACAAAAACAAACAAACAAACAACAAAACAGGCATCAATAAGAGTATGCCAGGGATATGTTTAAGAAGATAATACTAGACTAACCAAATGGCACACCAAGTTGTGAAGCTATGGTAACCAGTTCTCCAGAAAACCCTGTATATAAAGATGCACAGAAGAAGAGAGAGAAATAGGAAAGGAAGGAAAATATTAAGCCAAAAAATTTCAGAATAGTTAAATTCAGGTGAGGGTAAAAATACAGAAAAATCTGCTTGGGATAGAAGGAATGAAAAATATTGATATTGCAGACAACTCTTTTTCAGTAGATGAATCCAATCCTCTCGTTTCTCCTGTTAAAATTAGATGCTGATTTATTTACAGATAGATACTTTTTCAACTTTCTGTTAATTTATTTCCATGATATTAAAAATTATGTTTCTTGGAATCTATTGATTGGATGATTCTTTGTGTTTCCTGACTGAATGAAGCAGTACTTTTGGTGTAGGTCTGCTTGTTGCAGAAATGTGGAAATTACTCTTTTATGGTGTGACAGGAAAATTACTTTTCTGAGATATTTATGTGAAATTACCCTACTGCTCCTAAACAGTGAACTCAACATTTGCTATAAACTTCTCCAGATTGCGAGGCTGTGGCTGTGAAGGCAGGCAAAAAGAACAGAGGTGGGCACATAAATGAGTTTATGAGACAATGCACATGTTTTTGGCAGCTAATAAAAATACCAGCAACAGGAGTTTGCATCACAGTCTGTATCAGAATTTACAATACAATAATACAATACAATACAATACACCAGGTTGGAAGAGACCTTCAAGATCATCACATCCAACCCATCAACCAATCCAACCCACCTAAACAACTAAACCATGGCACCAAGCACCCCAGCAAGTGTCCTCCTTAACACCTCCAATGAAGGTGACTCCACAATCTCCATGGGCAGCTGATTCCAATGGGCAATCACTCTCTCTGTATAGAACTTCTTCCTAACATCCAGCCTAAACCTGCCCTGGCGCAGCCTGAGACTGTGTCCTCTTGTTCTGGTACTGGCTGCCTGGGAGAAGAGACCAACCTCTGCCTGGCTACAACCTCCCTTCAGGTAGTTGTAGAGAGCAATTTAAATGATTACCTAGAAAAATGTTTTCCACTATGGACACGATCCAAAACCAGATTTCTTGTGACTTCACAGAGCTAAGGAAAAACCTTATATACTTTAGTTTATCTAGATATAAAGATAATGAATTTCCTGTGCAGCTAGATGTGATATGACACATATGGTTTCAACATGCTTTGGATCTCCTTCAGGTGAAAGGAGATAAGTAAACTCATTCATTCATCACTAAACCTTCATTGCTGTCATCACTATGAAGTTACTAGCATGGAGATTGGCAGCTTTTCAATAATTTGATTCTTAAGATAGGCATTTCCTATAGGAAATAAAATAGATGAGTGAGGGATTAGATGGAAGAGACATATGGTAGGATGTGTCATGAATAAAGTCTTGTAAGGAACCAGAGAATAAAGATTGGGAAAAGGTAATTTTGTTTTTTCACTTCTACTGGAAGTTATTTGAATGATATGGACCAAAAGGCCAAAAGGTCTCGTGGAACAGATTTTTACAAATGCTGCTGCTAACTAAATGGGCAGATTAGAAAATTATGATCTCCAGATAGAGAAAGATAGACAGAAAAGGGAAAAGTAAGCATGTTTTTGAAAACACTCATACATATTTGACAACTAACAAAAATATTGGCAGTGGTAAGTAGAACTCCGAAGTTAAGGCTGGCAAAGATGAAGCACAAAAAAATAAGCTCTTGGCAGAGAAAAGGAAACTGAGCCTGGCTTCTGAGAATGGGCTGGTGAAGAAAGACAAATCCATTATGTCAATGAGCAAAGCTTGATGCATGAAGGAACAGCATTTGAAAGGATGAAAGACATGAATAGTTGTACCTGATTAGAAGGATATGAGGCCTATAGATATGAGGCATACAGATTACAGCAGATAGAGAAAGATTATAATTTTAAAGTAGCTAGCTAGGAAGTTGTTTGATGTGAAGCAGAAAAAGGCTATGCTCTTTAAAACGTGTCCAGAGAAGGGCAACAAAGTTGGTGAGGGGTTTGGAGCACAAGCCCTATGAGGAAAGGCTGAGGGAGCTGGGGTTGCTTAGCCTGGAGAAGAGGAGGCTCAGGGGTGACCTTATTGCTCTCTACAACTACCTGAAGGGAGGTTGTAGCCAGGCAGAGGTTGGCCTCTTCTCCCAGGCAGCCAGTACCAGAACAAGAGGACACAGTCTCAGGCTGCGCCGGGGCAGGTTTAGGCTGGATGTTAGGAAGAAGTTCTATACAGAGAGAATGATTCCCCATTGGAATTGGCTACCCGTGGAGGTGGTGGAGTCACCTTCATTGGAGGTGTTCAGGAGGAGACTTGATAGGGTGCTTGGCTGCATGGTTTAGTTGTTTAGGTGGGTTGGATTGGTTGATGGGTTGGATGTGATGATCTTGAAGGTCTCTTCCAACCTGGTGTATTATATTGTATTGTATGGTATTGTATTGTATTGTATTGTATTGTAAAATAGAAAAAGTTAAATGAATAGGGTGAAGGGCACATGTCCAGTGAGATGCAACCAGCAAAATCATGACAGAAGTCTAAAGACTGACAAATAGGAGAAAAGACACCTGAAAACCAGAATCCAGAAAAAGAAATGAAAGCTAGAAGAAAGCCTGAAAAGTTGATAAAAACCAAAATTTTACCTGATGATAGGCCACAAAATACTTGAAATGGTCATAAACAGAAAATAAAACCAACAAAAACCCAAACCAATCCCATGAAGCAAACAAACAAAATCCAAGAGAAACAAACAACAACAAAACACACAAACAGACAAAAAAAAACAGCTAAACCAAACCCCAAACAACAAATAAAACCAAAACCAGCAACAAGAAAACCAAACAACCAACAAGTCAAGAGATTATAAGATGTAGAGTCTTGAACAGCTTGGTTAAAAAAGTTCAATCCTCAGGATATGGTCACTGCTGGAAAAAAAGAGAGAAATAAGAAATACCACAGGGAAACACTTGATATATTTTCATCAATCTGTTGTATAATCTGCCATGGAAATTGAAAACATCTAGTCATATGGCTTCAAGATCTCATCATATTTAGTCATGAGTTCTGTGGTGACAGGTTGGACTGGATGATCTTTGAAGTCTCTTCCAACCTTGGTGATTCTGTGATTCTGTGTGTGTGATATGCTTTTGAATTCATCCAAATCTCTTATGCAATTGTCTTTCCAAGAAAACAAGTTTTACTACCCAAAGGATAACTTTCTGAAGTCATCAAAATGTTGTTACTATTTTTAATCCAGATTCTGCTATTTATATCTCCTATGCACACTGGAAAAAGTGTTCTTAAATATGCATTTTGTGACTTGGAAGACCTCCAAAATTAGCTGGGTTAAGGGCATGAAAACACCAACAGCATTTATCTCACAGTGAGAATGGGTTTTGTGTATGTTATTCTTGCAGCAAACATTACAGCATTTTCCCACTGCATAACGAGACATACCTTTGCAGTCAGGATGAAGTGATTGCTAAGGAGCCTTTTCAGCTCTGAGAAGATACTTAGAATTTTGAAGTGACTTAAACAAATATTTCTTAAAGAAAGAAGTTTAATGACATATTCTGTTTCTCTCCTGCCATGTAATCATTCAGGCACTTCCATCCATGTCAGGAGGAATGCAGTGTATGTAACACATGCACATAGCCAGCTATTATGATCCACTGGAGATGAGTCCTCTTAGAGGAGATATTTGAAACTTCACATTCAAAATAATACTAGAGACCTTTACCTGTACAAATGAACTGAGGCCCTTTTCAGTAGTCAGTGGTGGTTGTAGAGCTGAAGATCTGATCAAATCTAAGTGACTTCAGATATTTAGTTCCTGTTTCAGCAAAATAATTACTCAAATGTAAGAGCATAACACATGGATATTGACTGTATCAAAACCAAGGCATAGTAAGAGAAATTAGTACTGGTCAGGACTTTATTCAACAGGTTAGTCGTGTATGTTGCCACGCACTTGTATGACCTTGTACAATTTACTCAGATCCAAATGTATGTGTCTGTGTGTCTCGGTCCGGAGAGGGAGAGACTCAGTTCGTTTGAATATTCCCGTGCTGTGAAATGAGAGGCACAAACAAGGCCAAAATATCAACAGCTAGACTATGTATTACATAAATAAAGTGGATGGATCAGAAGGGGAGAGAGAGAGAAGAGGAAAATAATTATATTACCACACCCCTCACCCCCAGACAGTTTGAGTCTGTGGAGGAAAGGTGCTGCAGGAGATGTTGGGTTTGTAGAGGAAGGGTGCTGAGGCTTTGGCTGTAGAAGAGATGTGGTCCTCTGGGCAGCTTCTTCAGCTCCATGAGTTGTAGCAGGTGGGTAGGATACGGAGAGAGGGTTCGGTCTGCTTCTTCCAGGCTTCATGGCCTCTTTTACAGTATTACAGTATTACCAAGGTTGGAAGAGACCTCGAAGATCATCGAGTCCAACCTGTAACCACAAACCTCACAACTAGACCATGGCACCAAGTGCCACATCCAGTCCCCTCTTGAACGCTTCCAGGGACGGCGACGGAGCAGCATTTCTTTGGGGCAGCACTGTCCTGGGCTTTTCCTTCTCTCGTGCTTTCTTTCTCAGCTGCATTGTCCTTCTGTGCTTTCCTTCATCTGTGTTTTTGGTTCTCTCTTTTTCTTCTCCATTTATTCTTCTCCTAAGCCAGTAGTTGCTTGAGTCTTTTATGCATTTTTGTAGTCCTTACCTATGTGTCCAAGTATTGTCCCTCAGGAATTTGTTCCAGGAAATCATCCTTAGGTAAGTATTCAGGTGTCGTTCCCCAGGAAATCTTTCTGTGTATTCATGTGAGTTTGGGCAGCTGTCTGGGTGGGGGGCTGTGTGTGTGGCCCTCCACCTCCTCCTGCTCCATCTACCTGCCATTGTCTCATCATCCTCCCTTCCTGGGGTATCTGATGGCTGGAAATTATCTTGTCCTGAAAGCGTGATGGCTGGGCCCTTGGGCCATTGTTGTAGGCCAGCTGCGGTCCAGTGAGCAATGTTATCTTTGCACCTTCCAAGAGTCCTTCCAGTGGCTCTGCCCAACACACATCTGCTACTGTCTGGGCAAGCAACAAGTGATTTTATCTTTGTTGAGTCACACCAGGAGAGACAAGCTTTTAGTCTCTCACAAAGTGATAAATCCAGTTTAACCTAAAATTACTTATGCAAATGTGAAGATTTTAATATCTTAATAGCACTCATTCAGTTTAAGAAACAGAGATTGGTTCCCTACCTCTCAAAACAGCATGATAGTATTCCCAAATATGGCAAATAAAGTCCCCAACACCAATGCTAGCTTTGAAAAGCAGACATCCCTTTTATTGATGGCCAGACAAAAAAGGGGGATCATTCCACTCAAGTGTATACCCCAACAAGCATCTTAGAATATATGTCAGCATTCTGTGTATATTCACTAAATTTCAGGGAACTAATGAACATATTCATACATTTTCCTAGATCTCATTAGTATATGTAACCAACACTTCGTGTTCCTTCGGTTGTTTGGCATGATTCACTTAGCTCATTTGCCCCAAGGCCAGCCTTGACCAATTTATTTCTCCTTTATCTTCCCATACTTACATTCTCAATGACACAGGTTTGCTTTGGGCCCTGCTTATCTAGTGAAGCTCTGCAGTCCTTATCTGTTCGGCCTAGCAAGCATCCCTAGAAATGTCCTTAGTTACAGATTTCTTTGAGAAGTCTTTGTGCTTTTCTATATGGCATCAATAGTGTTCGCTTTTGTTACTCACTCTGATCAATTTGTATTCATCTGTAAACCTGTAGTGGTGGCAGGTGGGCTCCTAAGTTGCAGGCTCTCTTGATTTGACCTTTTTTCTACTTCACATGTCCAGGGACAGCACTTCCATTAAAAGACTATAGAAAAGACTGGGATACCTTCTTAAACCTGGCAGAAAAAGTCAGATGCATAGTGTCAATGCCTATATCTTACTCAGAAATGCAGCTGGGTTCCTGGTATAGACACTCCCCAGGAATGATGAACTTAGAATTGCAGTCAAGCCTCATTCACAGTCTGCTAAAAATATTGCCAGAGAGAATGATTTCCAATCCTAAAGGAGCATTGTGAGGCCAACTGTGTTAAAATGGGTCATTGATAGATAATAGCATAGTTGAATGGGAGTACATGTCTAAGAAAGATAAGTATTTCAGTACTAATATATATCTAAATGTAAACGTTAATGTAATGACTGTAGGTGTAGTAATCAGATGACAGTGTCTTACCTCCACTTCATGTTTAGACTGTTTAGGACTACAGAAGTGTAGGAGACTAAATCTTGTCTCTCTTGATGTGAATCAACAAAGATAAAATCACCTTTGCTCCTTGCCCAGACAATAGCTGCCAAGGAAAGAGATGGTGAAAAGACCCTCTGGCAACAGAAATGTGTAGTGAGCAGATTCCACCAGATAAGGACTCTGTGGAATGTGCACAGATGATCATCAGCTATCCTGCAAAGGGAGGATGGTGAAAAGGACAATGGACCTAGCAAAATAAGCCCCTGATGTATACTGTGTTGTGAGAGACTAAAGCTTATCTCTCCTGGTGACTCAACAAAGATAAAATCACTTGCTGCTTGTCCAGACAATAGCTGATGTGCCTTGGGCAGAGCCACTGGAAGGACTCTTGGAAGGTGCAAAGATAACATTGCTCAGGGGACGGGACTGCAGCTGGCCTACAACAATGGCCCAAGGGCCCAGCATTCACACCTTCAGGACAAGATCATTTCCAGCCATCAGATACCCCAGGAAAGGACAATGGTTCCTGATGTGTAAAGAGTGTGTGGGTAGCTAGATGGAGCAGGAGGAGGCGGAGGCCTTCCCCCCTCTATCCAGTGGCTGCCCAAACTCACCTGAGTACACAGAAAGATTTCCTGGGGAAAGATACCTGGACCTAAAGATGATTTCCCAGAATGATATCCTGGGGAACAACACCTGGACACTTGCCTAAGGGCTAAAAAACTGTATAAAAGACTGGAGCAACTACTGGCATTTAGGAGGAGAAAATTGGAGAAGCAAGATGCAGAAGAAAGCAGACGGCAGCACACGCTGGAAACATCCCGGGGCCAACACCATGGATCTTGGACTCTCCGTGCCCTAAGTTCCGCCTGCTGCAACTCATGGAGCTGAAGAAGCTGCCCAGAGGACCTCATCCCTTCTACAGCCAAAGCCTCAGCACCCTTCCTCTACAGACCCAACATCTCCTGCACACCGTTTCTCTACAGACCCAACATCTCCTGCAGCACCTTTCCTCCACAGACTCAAACTGTCTTGGGGGTGAGGGGTGTGGTAATATAGTTCTTTCCCTCTTCTCCCTTTCTTCTCTCTCTCCCTATTCTCTCTCTCTCCCCTTCTGATCCCTCCACTTTATTTATGTCTATCCACTGTAGTTATGTAATAAATAGTCTAGCTGTTGATATTTTGGCCTCGTTTGTGCCTCTAATTTCACAGCACGGGAATATTCATTAAAAACCTCAATCTCTTTCCCTCTCCGGATCGAGACATGTGTGTAAAGACAAAGGACTAAATGAATGTATAAAAGACATGAGCAATGCCTGCTCAGAAGAAGAAAAAGTGGAGAAGATACCAGACATCCTGGAAGCAGTCCAGGAACCCTCTCTTCACCACCACCACCAAAGCCGCACCTTGAGTTCTGTCTGATGTAACTCATGGAGAAGGGAAAAGACATCTTTACTGAAAAGAACACATGTTGGAGGCTGCTCAGAGATGGACTTGGACTTTGGGAGGTCTCCCTCCCCTCCTCCAGGGCGGACACCACAAGACAACAAAATGACATCTCCTCCAAGCCAAAGCAGCAGCACCCTTCCTCCACAGACCCAAGATGGTTATCTTGCAGGTTGGGGAGAGTTGTAATATAATTCTTTTCCTGTCTCTCTGTGTGTCTTTTTTTTTCTTTTCCCTCTCTCTCACACTTATTTTTCCCCTCTCTCTCTCCTTTCTTCTGTTCCATCCACTTTATTCTGTTAAGAAATAACCTTGCTGTTGACAATTTGGCCTCATTTGTGCCTCTAATTTCATACCATTTTAGGCTGGATGTTAGGAAGAAGTTCTATGCAGAGAGAGTGATTGCCCATTGGAATGGGCTGCCCATGGAGGTGGTGGAGTCACCTTCATTGGAGGTGTTCAGGAGACTTGATGGGGTGCTTGGTGCCATGGTTTAGTTGTTTAGGTGGGTTGGATTGATTGATGGGTTGGACGCGATGATCTTGAAGGTCTCTTTCAACCTGGTGTATTGTATTGTATTATTGTATCATGGGAATGTTCAAGAAGAACGGAGTCTCTTTCCCCCTCTGGACCGAGACAAGAAGATATAAAGCACCTGAGGTATGAGTTCCATAGGACCGTGATGTTACAACACTTTTATGCCACTGATTTACACAAGGAGAATAGCAGATGAAATGAAAATGTCATCCAGTATCTGGAGAAACAAAAATGTTGTGTTGTTTGGGGTTTACTTGAATACCAACACCTTTCATTAATTTTTTACTTTGGAACCTAAAAGGGTGGTTCACCACAGAAAGCCTTAGTTTTTCCACTAGTATAACTTCTTCATATCACTAGGCAAAAAAATTGACTTTGACTTTTGAAAAGCTTACCTAGGTACTTTATGTTATTGTGCAGCTAAGTTAAAGTGTTGCACCTTTTTTGGCTGTATGTCTAAGGTGAGAGAATAGCTACTCAAATCGTAGCTAGGTTTGCATACTGTACTGATACATAATCAGTGCAGAAGTATTTCCAGGTTTGGAGCACAAGCCCTATAAGGAGAGGCTGAGGGAGCTGGGGTTGCTTGGCATGGAGAAGAGGAGGCTCAGGGGAGATCTTATTGCTGTCTACAACTACCTAAAGGGAAGTTGTTTTCAGGCAGGCAGCACCAGAACAAGAGGACACAGTCTCAAGCTGAGCCAGAGCAGGTTTATACTGAATGTTAGGAAGAAATTCTTCATAAAGAGTGATTGGCCATTGGAATGGGCTACCCAGGGAGGTGGTGGAATCATCATCACTGGAGGTGGTCATCATCACTGGAGACTGGATGAGGCGCTTGGTGACATGGTTTTGGATGGTGTTGGATAATAGGTTGGACTTCATGATCTTGAGGGTCTTTTCCGGTCTGGTCTGGTCTGGTCTATTCTATTCTATTCTATTCTATTCTATTCTATTCTATTCTATTCTATTCTATTCTATTCTATTCTATTCTATTCTAGTCTATTCTAGTCTATTCTATTCTATTCCATTCTATTCCATTCTATTCCATTCTATTCCATTCTATTCTATTCTATTCTATTCTATTCTATTTCTATTCTATTCTATTCTATTCTATTCCATTCCATTCCATTCCATTCCATTCCATTCCATTCCATTCCATTCCATTGATAAAATAGGCTACTACTGGTATATTCTCCAAGTAGAGCTTGTAGTTTCTAGGTGCTTTCATGAGTTAAAAAACATAACCTTAGAAAAACAAAACAAAATGAGCAAACACAATTTAAATACTGCATTTTAGTGTGAAGACTTGAAGAGCTTGCATATTTCTAGAAAGCTCAGAGCTGAATTATCCCCTCTGAGGTTGATATTTTGATTATGAAAACTGCATTTAAATATACACATTAACTCAATTATATGACTGTTTTTATGGACTCTTAGAGTGTGTGACTGACATTACTGGTTGATGTTTATCATAATACTGTGATGCATCATATAGATCCACAGTCACAAATCACCTGTCACTGATGACCTGAATTGTTTCTAAGGAATGCTATGAGTGAGGTGAAATCCATTTGTCATAAGCTGTGAATTTTGCTGTACTTAAGCTTTCCTTGCAGTAAATGCAGAATTGATCCATTTGGAATGTGCCCATGGATAATTTGTTAGGCAGCAATTTTAAAACATTCATAGCTTGAATATAATTATTACTTTTTTTTTAACCATGTTATGTGAAAAATATTGCATTTTTAGCAGATAATTCTGCCTCTATGAACAGAGCATCTGTCCTGAAGGGCCAGAAGACTAAAAAATGCCCTGAACCAGACATTGGAGCAGGAACCAGGAGGTCTGTTTTTTCAGAAGATTACTGCCCAGGCTTGTCTGGACATGTCTTGGGGTCCAAGTCAAGTGGGCAAGGTTTGTGTGCCTTTGGACATGTTAGGAGAATACTGATTCTATAGTTATCTCTCAGTCTTTGTTGTCACTGGCCATCATTGCCTCTGGAAATCTATAAATACTAGCCCAAAGAGTGAGTGCCTTGTCTTGCGTTGTCCAAGACCTGGGAGAAGCCACAAGCCTTACCTGTGCAAGCCCAAGAAGCCAAGCCTCTCTTGCCTTGCAATTTGGAATCTGAGCTGTGCTTCAGTTTACCCAGAAAGATTGCAAGTGCCCCTTGCAGTAGCGTGTTGTAAATCCCAGGAGTAGACAGATGTGTCTTGCTGGGCCAAGAGATGAACCCTGGAAGGAGCCCAGACCCCAGGACAATTTTGTTTTATTGGAAGAAGCAACAATAGCCACAGTGAAGATTGCAGCTGAAGAACCTCTCCAAAACAGGCAAAGCTACAAAGCTGACAAGCCTCAGCAGCAACCACTTTTGAAGAAAGCTTTCAGCTATAAAGCCTTCAGAAATAAATTCATAGTATCACAGTATCATAGTATCAGTCAGGGTTGGAAGGAACCCCAAGGATCATCTAGTTCCAACCTCCATGCCATGGGCACGAACACCCCACACTACATCAGGCTGGCCAGAGCCTCATCCAGCCTGGGCTTAAACACTTCTAGACACAGGGCCCCAACCACCTCCCTGGATAACCCATTCCAGGGCTTCACCACTCTCATGAGGAAGAACCTCCTCCTCACATCCAGCCTGAATATCCCTACCTCCAGCTTCATTCCATTCCCCCTAGTCCTATCACTACCTGACATCCTGAGAAGTCCCTCCCCAGCCTTCTTGTAGGCCCCCTTCAGACACTGGAAGGCCACAATTAGGTCACCTCGGAGCCTTCTCTTCTCCAGACTGAACAGCCCCAACTCCTTCAGTCTGTCCTCATAGGAGAGGTGCTCCAGCCCTCTGCTCATCCTCGTGGCCCTTCTCTGGAAACATTCCAGCACCTCCATATCCCTCTTGTAATAGGGGCTCCAGAACTGGATGCAGTACTCCAGGTGGGGTCTCACCAAAGCTGAGTAGAGGAGGAGAATCACCTCCCTTGACCTGCTGGCCACACTTCTCTTGATGCAGCCCAGCATCTGATTGGCTTTCTGGGCTGCAAGTGCACAGTGAGAGCTCATGTTGAGCTTCTCACCCAGCAGCACCCCCAAATTCTGTATGCTGTCTACAACTACCTGAAGGGGTAGTTGAGGCCAGGAGGGGGTTGGTCTCTTCTCCCAGGTGACGAGCACCAGAACAAGGGGACACAGTCTCAAACTGCACCAGGGGAAGTTTAGGTGAGGAGAAAGTTCTTCACAGAGAGAGTTGTTAGCAATTTGAATGGCCTGCCCAGGGATGTGGTGGAGTCACCATCCCTGGAGGTGTTCAAAAAGGGATTGGACACGGCACTTGGTGCCATGGTTTAATAGGCATGAGTTCTTGGTTGACGGATTGGACTGGATGATCTCTGAGGTCTTTTCCACCCTTATTGATTCTATGATTCCATGATTCTAAACCTGAATTATTTAGTGAGGAAAATCTTGAAAAGTTGGGGGCAGGGGTGGTGAGGGATATTGATTTTTTTAATGTGCCACTAAAAGTTTTTTAGCTATGGCACCTAAGAGACCCTTGGAAAGAGGCAAGAGTATTGTTCCTTTAGCAGAAGCAGGGAGTACAGTAGATTCCTTCAGTTCTATATCCATTTAAGAAAGTGGGTCTCATTTAAATTTTCACTAGTGATGCGTGTATTTTTCAGACAAGAGTACTTGCCACTGTGTGAAACACTGTAGGAAAAAAGGCAATATACTTTGCAAGGTATATGTAGTTACTGCATATGTGCTGTTACAGCATCCCTTGCAAACTGTGCAAGATTAGCATATTTTCTAATCAAGACGAATTAACTGATGACTCTGACATAAAAGCCTCCTAAAAGGAGGTATGTTTGTTTAACTGAATCTGTTTCTACAGTACTTCAAGCTGTGTATGCCTGAAAGTGGCAAGATCATTTTAACTGGAATAAATTTTTTAAATTAATCCAGGGTATCTCCCATTGCAGACATTATGACAGACATGTTTGAGAATATATTATACTGATATGTAATCATCTTAGGCTATAGCGTGAAAAAAATAATTTTGGAGACATTTTTTTTTTCTTCAGTTTTGAAATGGAGAAATTGTTGTGATGCAATTCAGAGGTCATAAAGGAGCAGAAATGGAATGAAAAAATTCCTTCTAATTACTTCTTGTGGTGGGTTGGAGGCAGATCCTCCCTTGCCTCCCACAGAGGCAGAAAAATGAGACTCACACAAACAGATTGCAGAAGTGATGGAAAGTTTAAATGGAAAAGCAGTGAGTGCTTTACAGAAGCTACAAGCACAGTGACAAAAGAGATCCCGAAGTATACCCAGAAGCCTTATAGCACACTCAGATACCTCCCAGCATTTCCCTACACCCAAAACCCCCAGGGCTCTTTCTTCACACACACACACACACACACCCACAGCCACACCCACACCCACACACACCCACACACACCCACACACACACACACACACACACCCCCATGAGGTTAATCTCAGCTGGCCACAACTGAGATTGCCTTTTCCCTTCTCCTCTTGGCATTAGGCCTAGCCAGACCTAAGAGGCCTTGAGATAACTCCCCTTCCATTACCAGATATGGACCATCTCCCACAGTAGCAGCAAAGGAAGAAAGAGGAAGTGTGAGACCTTGTAGATGGATTTATAGGGAGCAGGACATTATGGGTATGAAATATGCACCTTCCTGTGTCCACCCACAGGGCTGGACACCTGAGGCACCAGTGGTGCACCCCATATGGCAGCAGCAGGAAGCACCCAGCCTAAACTGCCACACCTCTAAATAGAGCAGG
The DNA here is from genome assembly GCA_033816785.1 of Picus viridis. Classification (NCBI taxonomy): domain Eukaryota; kingdom Metazoa; phylum Chordata; class Aves; order Piciformes; family Picidae; genus Picus; species Picus viridis. The sequence goes on along the minus strand of CM066566.1, from coordinate 83,966,762 downwards.
TCTGTGCAAAGTCTATGATAAAAATAAGATGTAAAGGAATGCACTTTCTTCCACCCCCCTCAATGTTCTGCAGCTATAATACTAAAATAAACCTAGGACACCACATGCAACTGAGAAAGGAGGATCAAGTGTACTTAGTAAGTTTGCATATGACACCAAGCTGGGCACGAGTGTTGCCCTGCTTGTGGGTAGGAGAGCTCTACCGAGGAGTCTGGACAGGCTGGATCAATGATCTGAGGCCAATGGTATGAAAATTGATAAGGCCAAGTGCCAGGTCCTGTACTTGGGTCACATCAACATCATGCAGCTCCACAGGCTTGGGGAAGAGTGGCTGGATATCTGCCCAGAAGAAAAGAACTTGTGAACATTGGTTCACAGCCAGCTAAATATGAGCCAGCAATATGCCCAGGTGGCCAAGAAAGAAAATAATATCCTGGTTTGTGTCAAAATGAGTTTGTCCAGCAGGACTAGGGAAAGACCCTTGTACTCAGCACTGGTGAGGCCATACCCTCAAATACAGTTTTCAGTTTTGGGCCCCTCAATACAAGGGCATTGAAGTACTGGAGTGTAGCCAAAGAAGAGCAATGAAGCTAATGAAGGGTGTATAGCACAAGTCTTATGAGGAGCAGTTGAAGGATCTGAAGTTGTTTAGTCTGGAAAAAGGAGGCTGAGGGGAGACCTTATCACTGTCTACAACTACCTGAAGGAGGTTGTACTGAGATAGGGGTCAGTTTCTGAAGTAACAAGCAACAGGACAAGAGGAAATGGCCTCAAGTTGTGCCAGGGGAGGTATAGATTGAATATTAGGAAAAGTTTCTTCACTGAAAGGATTATCAAGTATCAGGCAGGTTACCCAGATGCTATGGGTTTAAGAACTGGGATGTCTTAACCATCGAGTCCTCCAGGGACTAGATAGCCCAGGAGGTGGACACCGGAAAAATGTAATCTTTGTTATTTCATTCCCATCAGCCTGCATCTCCCTGCCCGTTGTAAACTTGCTGCATAGTCAGTTTCTGCCCTTTCCCCTCTCTCTTCTCCCAGCATGCTGAGCTCCTATCTCTTGTTTGGTATTTTGGGGGAGTTGAGGCTTTTGGCCTTGAGCAGCCTGGCTAATTCGTACTGCATCATTTGGGCCTGGGTAGGGAGGTATGGGGGGAGGGGAGGCATTGAGAGCTCATTGTGGGCGAGGTTTTGGATGATGTTGGCCTAGTGAGGTTTTGGTAAGCCCAAGATGGAGAACTGGACCGGGACTGGATATGATTTTGTGCATTCCATATGTTTTTGTACTGTTGTATATAGTTGTGAATAGTACTTCCATATAATTTTTCAATTCTTTCCAATCCTGTATAGATTGTTTTTCTTTTATGCTTTTGGTTGGGGACTGGTAAAAGAGCTTCTGTCCACTGTCTAAAACTGTGACATCAGGGAAGTGGTGGGTTCACCATCCCTGGAGGCATTTAAAAGTTGTGTAAATGTCTTTTTTAGAGGCATGGCTTAATGATGGATGCCGGGGGATGTTTAGGCTCAAGGTGAAGAGAAAGTTCTTGACAGAGAGAGTTGTTAGCCGTTGGAATGTGCTGCCCAGGGAGGTGGTGGAGTCACCATCCCTGGAGGTGTTCAAGAGGGGATTGGATGTGGCACTTGATGCCATGGTTTAGTAGTCATGAGGTGTTGGGTGACAGGTTGGGCTTGATGATCATTGAGGTCTTTTCCAATCTTATTGATTCTATGATTCTATGATTCTATGACTTGGCAGCGTTAGCTTAACTAACAGTTGGATTTGGTGATCTCAATTTTTTTTTTTTTCCAAGCTGAAGGATTCTGTTTCCTTGATTATATGATATGTCTTCAAAAACCAAAGTAATGACAAGAGAGACCTAGAAGAACAGATGTCCCATTAGTTTCCTCATTCACTTAATAGATCAAATGTCATTCTGAAGAACAGGAGATAGCGTGACACTTTGTGGCTTGAGAAACATAGAGTCAAGACCAAATGTCTGTCCCAAGGGCTGTAGTCATGAAACTCTTATTGGAGGTGAATGTCTTATCCTTCCTCTGTTCTTCATAATGAAAGCTGGCTGCAGCTTCCAGGTGGTTGTTTTAAAAACAATGGTCTCATTATTTTGGTCCTTAATGAAGACAGGAAAAACTTGTCAGCCAAACTGCACTTTAGGTGAGGCACAGTAGCAGAAATTTGGCTGGGAAGAATTTTGTTGAAGCAAAACTCTTCAACACCAAAGACACCCAATAAGGTTTCAGGTAATCCAAAACTTTCATGACTTTCAGCATAAAAAATAATTAGTTGAAAGAGTGTCCCAGAAAGACAGTCAGCTTTCAAACATAAAATCATAGAATCATAGAACCAACAAGGTTGGAAAAGACCTCAAAGATAATCCAACCTGTCACCCAACACCTCATGACTACTAGACCATGGCACCAAGTGCCATGTCCAGTTCCCTCTTGAATACTTCCAGGGACAGTGGCTCCACCACCTCCCTGGGCAGCCCATTCCAATGGCCAATAACACTCTCTGTGAAGAACTTTCTCCTCACCTCAAGCCTAAACCTCCCCTGGCACAGCTTGAGACTGTGTCCTCTTGTTCTGGTGCTGGTTGCCTGGGAGAAGAGACCAAGCCCCTCCTGGCTACAACCTCCCTTCAGGTAGTTGTAGAGAGCAATAAGGTCTCCCCTGAGCCTCCTCTTCTCCAGGCTAAACAACCCCAGCTCCCTCAGCCTCTCCTCATGGGTCTTGTGCTCAAAGCCTCTCCCCAGCCTCGTTGCCTTTCTCTGGATACGTTCAAGAGTCTCAATGTCCTTCTTAAATTGAGGGGCCCAGAACTGGACACAGTACTCAAGGGGTGGCCTAACCAGTGCTGATTACAGAGGCAAAATTACTTCTCTGCTCCTGCTGGCCACACTATTTCTGATGCAGGCCAGGATGCCATTGGCCTTCTTGGCCACCTGGGCACACTGCAGGCTCATGTTCAGCTGACTGTCAATCAGTACCCCCAGGTCCCTTTCTGTTTGGCAGCTCTCCAGCCTGTAGCACTGCATGGGATTGTTGTGGCCAAAGTGCAGCACCTGGCACTTGGACTTGTTGAATGCCATCATGTTGGATTCTGCGTAAGTCTATGTACGTCCTCAAGATTTGTTTTCTTGAAATATTACTCTCCCCCTGCCTTGTCCCTACTACTGAGTGTCCTTGAGGAAGATAGAATTGTTTATCTCCTTCATGATGTGATGTGCATCAAAGGAGCAATTTGTAACTGGAAGGCTCCTGACCTCTGTGCTAACTCCCAAATTCACTGCAATAAGTTTTAAAAATATTTATTGCCTTCTGATTGTTTGTTTGCTGTTTATCCAGTAGTGATCAGTCTCCTCAAGACCATTTACTGGATTAGCTTAGTTCCCCTATTCTCTGTGAAGTTTCAAACACCTTACAAGGATATGTGGTTATAAAATCATTGAAAGCAGGTAAGTTTTTTTGAGGGATCTTTTTGACAAGGTTGATGAAAGCAGTGAAATGTTCCAGAGATTCCACTTGATTTTCATTAACATTTCTGCTGTGTTTCAGCGCAAAGCAATCATTTCATTTCATGTGGACAATCCGCATCTTGAATGAGTCTAAGGATTTGTTACTTTTGATCAGAATTTTAACACACATCCTTCTTATCTGAAAATACTGTTACAAACATTATTTGGCTTATAAGCAAAGCTTTCATTTGTACAGCCCATGGCTATCTGTGTTATAAATATGCACATATCTCTGCCTCAGCAAGACTTTTCTTAGCACGTTTCATGGTGATTTTCATATGCTCTGGATTTGATTTGTCTTAGGGCACAAGATGGATTCTTGCTGTGACGCAGGATAGGGAAAAAAAAAGGACTTAAAAAATAAGTCTTAGTTACAAGCCTGCACTCCTCCTACAAAACCTGAAGTTTTATTAGCTGCACAAATAACCAGTTATCATTGTTTATGCAAAGAGCCCTCATTTGATTCTGAGTAGCGTATCTACCTTTTCTTGAAACATCTTCAAGTCTATGCATTTGCCCTCAGCTACTAGTGTGAATTCCTTCAGCATATAATGATAACATTTCACATTCTAAACCGTGAGCCCACATTACCTGCAACAGAATACAAATGTGTGCAAGGTGGTAGTTTCATTATCTTGGGGTCAGTAGAATTTTAAGAGCTCTGAAATTACCTCTATCAGTGATGCAAGTGTCAACTTAGTTTTAATAAATCTTTGGAAACAGCCAAGAGTTACTTCTAGGACATGTTCACATGTCCGGAAATACATCATTCAACAGCCAAACCTGCTATCAGTTTGGAGCAAATAGAATTTCGGCCATTAAATGCAAAGCCTCACTTCAGCTTCTGCATGCCAACACTCTATGATACCTAAAAGTATGATTAACCTGAAGTTTAGCTGGCATCAAGCTAAATGTGTGTCATTTCATCCATTAAATGCAAAGCCTCACTTCAGCTTCTGCATGCCAACACTCTATGATACCTAAAAGTATGATTAACCTGAAGTTTAGCTGGTATCAAGCTAAATGTGTGTCATTCCACTTAAACTTGGACAAGGTCTTGAGAATTAATGTTTTCTCCAGCATATATTCTTAGATGATATTATATTTACTCTACTTACCATTATTTCACAGTTGCAACTCTGGATCCATTTAACATTGTATAAAGAGATTTTGACAATTTCTCAGCTTTTTTAATTAAAAAACAAAACAAAACAAAACAAAAACAAAAACAAAAACCCCAAAACCAAACACACAAAAATATCAAACTGGGGAAAAAAGTAATTCTACTTTCTTTTAACAAAAGAATCAAAATCTAGTAGAACATCTAGTTTGATGACAATAAACTAATGTTGCCTTTTGTACTCAAGCAAAAATCCAACTAAAGCTAAGGGGAAAGCTACAGTATTTTATTCAATGCTGACTTAGAAATAGCAAAGACTCTTTTAGACCTGTTAGCTGCAGAATTCATTCTAACAGCTCATTGAAACAAAACAAAGAAACAGAACCCAACAAACAGATAATCAACTAAAAGAAAATAACAAACAACAAACCAAACCTCCCCAAAGCTGTATTTCTTTTGAGCTTGTGAAAATTGATGTGTAGAAATACAGACTGATTTTCCTCAAACAGCACAGGGCATCTTGAAATAACTTTTTATACATAAATTTATATGTATAAAAATATATAAAATATATATATAAATGAATAAATAAATAAATAAATGTGTATATATGTGTGTGTGTGTGTGTATATATATATATATATATATATAAATAAATAAATCAGAATGGAGAATAACAACATGAAATGAAAGTTCCTAACCCTGAGTGTGACATGTCAACCTCAAGAATATTTTACAAGCCTGGTGTGTAAAGCTGATGTTAATGAATTTTTTCTGTTAACTTCAGTGAATCCTTTTAATGTTAAGGTTTTCACTTTGATAAAAACAGGGCTTTGGCATGTTTTTCAGTCTCTGAAAAGTGAGGACAATCCTTAAGCAGTACTGTTTTTTTTTTAAATCTATATCCAGTCTAAATCTCGTTATTAATTAAAAATATTCAAAAGTTCTTTATGGTAAAATAGGACAGGATAGGATAGGATAGGATAGGATAGGATAGGATAGGATAGGATAGGATAGGATAGGATAGGATAGGATAGGATAGATAGGATAGACCAGACCAGGTTGGAAGAGACCTTCAAGATCATCACGTCCAACCCATCATCCAACACTATCTAATCAACTAAACCATGGCATCATACACCCCAACCAGTCTCCTCCTAAACACCTCCAGTGATGGTGATTCCACCACCACCCTGGGCAGCACATTCCAATGACCAATCACTCTTTCTTGGAAGAACTTCTTCAAAACACCCAGCCTAAACTTCCCCTGGTGCAGCTTGAGACTGTGTTCTCTTGTTTTGGTGCTGGTTGCCTGGGAGAAGGGACCAGCCCCTGCCTGTCTACAAGAAACGGTATGTTCGGTTTTCTACTTTGCAAAGATTTCAGTGAGTGTTGTCTTAGGAACAAAGCAGGGGATGGTTGGAAGTGAAAAGGTACCTGTTTTACATCTAAGTGTAAGAAACTGTGATTTATATAAATACACTTAAATCTACTAACTTTAGGTAGTGCAGCCTGAAGCAAGAATGAATCTACAATGTAATACTGTGGCTTCTTTTGATCTCTAGAATGAGATTATTTAACAGACTAATGGCAAGATATACTGGAAGGGGTCACATTTATTTGAGAAATTAGCAGTTTTGGAATAGACTTGCAAATACCTGCAGAAAAGAAAGCCCTGTATCTGAAAAGGGTAAGCAAACTGTGTTCAGACATGAGGGTAATCTGCATGGAGAGGGGTTGTTTTTGACTACCCATGACTGAAACTGAACCTAGGAATCAGAGCTACCTGATCTAGTGTGTGTGCTCCCTGTGAAGAGAGGCTCTGAGACCTGGGGCTGTTCAGTCCGAAGAAGAGTGAGAAGGGATCTCATCAATGTGTATAAATATCTGAGGGATGGGTGTCAAGTGGAGGGGGCCAAGCTCTTTTCAGTGGTGCACAATAGTAAGACAAGGAACAACAGGTACAAGCTTGAACATAGATTTCACCTCAACATGAGGAGAAACTTCTTCACAATGAAGGTGACAGAACACTGGAACAGGCTGTCCAGAGACGTGGAGTCTTCTTCTCTGGAGACTTTCAAAACCCACCTGGATGCATTCCTGTTTGGACTACCCTAACTGATCCTGCTTTGGCAGGGGGGTTGGACTTGATGATCTCTTGAGTTCCCTTCCAACCTCTAACATACTGTGATAGTGTGATTGATGACATGTTGCCTTCTCAAGTAACTCTTGCACATGAGCCCTATTTTCCTGGACGTGTGTGAACACCTGCCTGATGATGAAAAGTGGTGAATCAGTTTCTTCTTCTGCTTTGCTTCTGTGCATGGTTTTAACGTACTTATTAAACTGCCTTTATCTCAATCCACAATATTAGTCACTTTTAATCTTTTGATTCTCTCTCCCATCCCACTGAGGCAGGGAGTAAATGTGTGACTGTGTAGGGGTTGGTTGCTGGCTGTGGTTAAATCATAACAGCTGGACATAAACTTTAACTACATGAGGTTGTTTTCAGGCAAAAATCTGAGTTTAGAATTGACATAAAGGCAAACATTCAGATTGTCAGGCAGATATTTCACATGATCTTGTAAAGCTCTACGTATCTTTCAGCCTTATTGTAGCCTCACTAAGCGTGACCTCGGTTGCCAGGGGAGACCTTATCACTCTCTACAACTACCAGAAAGGAGGTTGTAGCCAGGTGGGGGTTGGTCTCTTCTCCCAGGCAACCAACACCAGAACAAGAGGCCACAGTCTCAAGCTGTGGCAGGGGAATTTTAGGCTGGAGGTGAGGAGGACGTTCTTCCCAGAAAGAGTAATTGGCCATTGGAATGTGCTGCCCAGGGAGGTGCTGGAGTTCCTGTCCCTGGAGTTGTTCAATAAAGGATTGGATGTGGCACTTGAAGCCATGGTTTAGTTGTCCTGAGATATTAGGTATTGGGTAAAAGGTTGGACTTGATGATCTCTGAGGTCTTTTCCAACCTGGTTGATTCTGTGTTTCTGTTTTTTCAAGTTTCATTATCATTCCCCTTCTCTCTCCAAAGATTGCAATGTGTTAAATGTCTCTAAACAGTCATTACTATCCTGGTTCAAAATAACACTTCAGACAATATTCAACTTTAAGAATTAGGGTTAAGTGTCTCCAGTATTTAAGTGTTTTCTTACATAAACGTGCCCTTTACTCCATAACGAACAGCCATAATAAACTTTTTACTGTATTTCTCTGGCATCATTTAATTACTATGCAGTAATACCACTATTTTTATTGCTACTAGACTGTCTAATGTCACAAAGGGCAGACTGCAGACTGCATGTGGTCTATGAAAAATTTTAAATAGCTTACAAAGACACTTCACAGTTGTAGTCCCTTCTGGCCAGAACCAGTTGATTGTTAAAGTTGTGGTAATTAGAGGACCCTTTTCAGCTCAGCTGCAATGGGCAGCTGTTCAGGTCCAAAAGCTGCAGGAGCTGCCAATCATTCTGAGCCTGGGACTGTCTCTTCTCAGGGGATTTGTCAGTCGGTGAAAGACTCCACTTCACACTCCACAACACACTCTTCTGCCCTTCCAGTTCAACCTACAAGTGGCCAAAAGTTCCTGAAATTACTGTTTCAGCAGTGCCAAATTGCTGGAGTCATAGATGAACATTTGGGACTCCAGGGACGTCAAAGCAAATGTACTCATGGTATTAAGGATAAGGAGAGTTGCTGCACTGAGGTACTCAGTATAAATATGGAAAATACATACTATTGAGACTGAAGAACATGAACTACTCATATATTGTGAAGTCAGTTGTGCATGTACATTTTCAGGGACATTTGAAACTAGTTTATGATGATGAGTTACAAAAAGAGTATTAAAAAAAATATGAAAAGGTTCTTCTGCCTTATTTGTTTTAACAGAGAGAAGAATTATACACAGTGTAATAAATTAGCTGTGATTTTAATTAGAGCTTGAAAATACGTGAATCCCTGACATGAACTACTGTAACATATAGAGTTTTATATTTTTGACCTTTACATTAAATTACTGACTATCAAGAACTGCAATAACAAAATATTAATATCCTTCTCTTTCATTAACTGGAAAAATATAGAAGGCTGGTGCTGTGAGTAGGAGAATGTATCTATAAATTCCCAAAATTGTCAAGCAAAGACTATGAGGACTTATATATGAATGTCAATATCATAGTTGAAAGACAGCAGATTGTTCAAATCCTGTTAAGATTGCAGTTATTAAAATTTGAGTGTTTCTATCAAGGCAATTACAGTTTAATCCTTTCCACTTGTAAGGAGAAAAGATATATCAGATTAGAACATTTCATATAGAAAAAAGCTAAGTAAGAATATGATCTCTGAGAACATTTGAATAGGTTATATATGTACCACCTTCAAAAGAATGAACTGCCTATATAGCCTGTCTGAAATTTCTGCTCAGCTTCATTTGTGAATAGGCTAGACTAGACTAGAATTAACGAGGTTGGAAAAGACCTTTGAGATCATCAAGTCCAACCTATCATCCAACACCATCTAATCAACTAAACCATGGCACCAAGCACCCCATCCAGTCTCTTCCTAAACACCTCCAGTGATGGTGACTCCACCACCTCCCCGGGCAGCCCATTCCAATGACCAATCATTCTTTCTGTGAAGAACTTCTTCCTAACATCCAGCCTAAACCTCCCCTGGTGCAGTTTGAGACTATGTCCTCTTGTTCTGTTAGTGGTTGCCTGGGAGAAGAGATTTATGGACCTAGTCTATATCATCCTGAACATCTACAATAATTTCCAAATGAAATTAAGCAAATTACTTCTATATTTACACATATTTATTCTTTTCTGCTCATTGTGTCTGCATCTCTGTCACTTGTGTTAGAAATCCCTCTCAGAATTTAACAGTTCAGTGTCACGGAATGTAGATGAAAAAAATATGGCTATAGTGTTGTGTATTAAGAAGAAAAAGTCAACAGTTTAGACATTGCCATAGCATGGTCATCTCCTTATTTTATATATATATATATAGTTGTTGTTGTAATCACATTGCTTTTATTGTGATTAAGGATTTTGATATCTGTTTCTCTGCTATTTAATAAACTAAAGCAAGATAACAAAGAAGCTATTGCACCTATTTCAGGTACTCATACAGTTTTTAAACATGAAGAATTTGACCCTGATAGAAGTTAATGTATGTGAACAGATTTTCTGCTTTAGGGTTGTTTAAATCCTATGTAGTATGTTTGACCAGTGTATCTCACATGAAGTTCAGACAGAGAGCTGCTAGAGTAGCAGAACAGCATTCTTTGGCATTGGCAATGTCTGTAACTTCTGGCAGATCTTATCTGCCACACGAATGCAACAAACACATTTCTTACATCAGACAAGCATAACTCTTCAAGCAAAGCATACCTTAAATTTGCTGCTGAGCAACAGCAGACCATTGTGGCAGGAAACTTCATGATAGCTTGAATTTTAAATTGATAGATATTAAGGTTGGAAAGGTTTTAGGGTCTCAAAGATATTACTTTAGGGGTGAATTTATGTTCTGGAATGCAGACACTTTACTGTATGAATTAACATTGATTGTCTAACCTTGTGATGTGACTGGCAGAGCGGGGCAGGAGTGCTGCAATTCTCATGCACTACAGAAGGCATGGTGTTATCCAAATCCCAATGGTACTCCACTGAATTGATGAAATGACCGGGAAGGCCTAATTAAAGCTGTTCAGCTCAAATGTATTGATGTATTACATCTATTACGGTTTGGTTCAATAGGTCTACCCTATGAATGCTGCCATGCCTGTAAAGCAAATTAAACAGACTGTATAAATAATTCTGGAAGGAAAAGAGACACCCATGGAACCAAAGCTGAATCATGCAAAATGCAACAGGCTGCCCTGTGAGCTTATTTTCACATAATCTTATATAAATAAGAGTATTGCTTATAGTTTTATCAAGGGAGAGGAGAGACAAGCTCTGAGATTAAAAACTACTATGTATTTGTCAAGCACGTTATTTTTGACTTGATTATTCAAAAGATAGAATTCTTGAAAGTAAAAAGGTCCTTCAGAGGCAGTTTCTATGACTAAAACATCTCTGAATAACAAACCCATTACAATGAATAGGAATTCTAATTGTACGGTGCTGCATTTATATCTGATTTGTTTGGGTAATAAGCTGCTAACATTTCATGTTAGCATGTCTACGTCCCAGTGGAGGCCAGTGAGAAGCAGAGTCCCTCAGGGGTCAGTCCAGGGACCAGTTTTGTTCAATATCTTTGTCGGTGCCATGGACAGTGGCATTGAGTGCACCCTCAGCAAGTTTGCTGATGACACCAAGCTGTGTGGTGCAGCAGACACGCTGGAGGGAAGGGATGCCATCCAGAGGGACCTTGACAGGCTGGAGAGGGGGCACAAGCTTATGAGCTTGTGAAGCTCATAAGCTTCAACAAGACCAAGTGCAGGGTCCTGCATCTGGGTCAAGGCAATCCCAGGCACAAATACAGGCTGGGCAGGGACTGGCTAGAAGGCAGCCCTGAGGAGAGAGACTTGGGGGTGCTGGTGGACGAGAAGCTCAACATGAGCTCTCAATGTGCACTTGCAGCCCAGAAAGCCAATCAGATGCTGGGCTGCATCAACAGAAGTGTGGCCAGCAGGTCAAGGGAGGTGATTCTCCTCCTCTACCCAGCTCTGGTGAGACCCCACCTGGAGTACTGCCTCCAGTTCTGGAGCCCCTATTACGAGAGGCATATGGAATGTGTCCAGAGAAGGGCCATGAGGATGATCAGAGGGCTGGAGCACCTCTCCTATGAGGACAGACTGAGGGAGTTGGGGCTGTTCAGTCTGGAGAAGAGAAGGCTCCGAGGTGACCTCATTGTGGCCTTCCAGTATCTGAAGGGGGCCTTCAAGAAGGCTGGGGAGGGACTTCTCAGGCTATCAGGTAGTGATAGGACTAGGGGGAATGGAATGAAGCTGGAGGTAGGGATATTCAGGCTGGATGTGAGGAGGAGGTTCTTCCCCATGAGAGTGGTGAAGCCCTGGAATGAGTTGTCCAGGGAGGTGGTTGAGGCCCCATCCCTGGAGGTGTTTAAGACCAGGCTGGATGAGGCTGTGGCCAGCCTGATTTAATGCGGGGTGTCCCTGCCCATGGCAGGGGGTTGGAAGTAGATGATCCTTGTGGTCCCTTCCAACCTTGACTGATACTATGATACTATGTTGTGCTAATCACTTCTATTGGAGTATGCAACTTCAAAAGTATTTACAGTTTGGCTGCATGGTTTTAGCAGAAAGCTGATGTAGGAAATAAGTTGACATACATATTCTGCTGCAGGGAAACAAGTTCACTAAAATATAGAGTGAGGGGCACCAGTACTGCTCACACAATGAAATTAATTTTCTTGCCTTTGACAACAAGAAAGTTGGATAAGCATCCAATATCAAACTTCAATTTGATATTTAGACTTCTAGAAATGTTCAATTATTTCTTCTTACTGTTTAAAATAAGTATGAGATTTTTTTCCCCTTCTTTTTAATTTGAGATGGGCAGGAAAAGAATAATATTAAAAAAGAGCAAGCCTGAAAAGGACAAAAAGCTCAAACAATTCATTTCAAAGAGACCAGACTAGCTGTGACACTTTCAGATTTAAGTTTTGCATTTGCTGATTTAAAGTCTTATGCTTCAAGCTAAATTACATTTGTCTTGCTTGTGGCCTGTCAAACTGAAAAAAAACTAGTGATTGCTCTAGCTCTTCTGCATGGTGTGTTATAAAATCATAACTATACCTATATCTAAATTGGGTGAATTTGTAAGTTCCTCTTAGGGTCAGGATGCATGTATGCACTTAAGAGAAAATAATAAAAAATAAATTAATAAAACACATGATTTCCCCCCCCCCTTCTGTGAGAGAGGGATCACACACATGGAGTGAAAAGCATCAATTTATTTAAAAACTCCAAATCATTGGAATGGAATGGAATGGAATGGAATGGAATGGAATGGAATGGAATAGAATAGAATAGAATAGAATAGAATAGAATAGAATAGAATAGAATAGAAGTAGAAGAAGTAGAAGTAGAAGTAGAAGTAGAAGTAGAAGTAGAAAAAAGAATAAACCAGGTTGGAAGAGACCCATCATCCAACACCACCTAATCAACTAAACCATGGCACCAAGCACCCTATCAGGACTCCTCCTAAACATCTCCAATGATGGTGACTCCACCACCTCCCTGGGCAGCCCATTCCAATGGCAAATCACTCTCTCTGTGTAGAACTTCTTCCTAACATCCAGTCTGAACCTCCCCTGGCACAGCTTGAGACTGTGTCCTTTTGTTCTGGTGCTGGCTGTCTGGGAGAAGAGACCAACCTCTGCCTGGCTACAACCTCCCTTCAGGTAGTTCTATTGAGCAATAAGGTCTCCCCTGAGCATCCTCTTCTCCAGGCTAAGCAACCCCAGCTCCCTCAGTCTCTCCTCATAGGGCTTGTGCTCCAAACACCTCACCAGCTTTGCTGTCTTTGTCTGGACATGTTCCAGCAAGTCAGCATCCTTCCTAAACTGAGGGGCCCTAATCTGGGAACTGGACACAGTACTCAAGGTATGGCCTAACCAGTGCTGTGTACAGGGGCAGAATGACCTCCCTGCTCCTGCTGACCACACTCTTCCTGATGCAGGCCAGGATGCCATTGGCCTTCTTGGCTGCCTGGGCACACTGCAGGCTCATGTTCAGCCTACCATCAACCATCACCCCGAGGTCCCTCTCTGCCTGGCCACTCTCCAGCCACTCTGACCCCAGTCTATAGCACTGCCTGGGGTTGTTGTAGCCAATGTGCAGAACCCGGCACTTGGATGTGTTCAGTCTCATGCTGTTGGATTCTGCCCATCTGTCCAGCCTGTCGAGGTCCCTCTGCAAAGCCTCTCTGCCCTCCAGCAGATCAACTCCTGCCCCCAGCTTGGTGTTGTCTGCAAATTTACTGATGATGGACTCAATGCCCTCATCCAGATCATCAATAAAGATGTTGAAGAGCATGGGGCCCAGCACTGATCCTTGGGGCACACGACTGGCTGGCCACCAGCTGGATGTGGCACCATTCACCACCACTCTCTGGGCTTGGCTCTCCAGCCAGTTTCTAACCAAAACTTGATTGCTTTATATTAAGAATATTGGATTAAGTTGGATTGTTATATGAATGAATATAATTCAGTAAATCTCTCTTGAATTTCTGTTGTTTGGTTGTTGGTTTTTTTTTGTGTTTTATCATTCTTCTAAAAGACATTTGCTCTATGACAAAACTTGGTGGATCCATTCTTCATTCAGCTGTTCATGTGGAAATGTGCTTACAGCACATTTTGCTTTGAAAAGTTTCCTAAATGGCTCAGTAGGGGCTGAGATTCTTAGAATTACACACATAATTATTAATAAAACTGATTGCTAATTTTTCAGTTCTGTTAGCTGGGATGTTATAATTGTGTTTGTATCAATATTCAAGCTGTGCCAGTTCTGAACAATCCTACCTCCAGCTGAGATCACAGAAAATTATGCACAACCTCAAGTTAACATATTCTTTAGCTCCATGTCAAATACAATGACACTGCAGTGCATACCAACATAAAATATTAATCTTACATTATAACACATGTATATTACATTATTTGTGCATTACAAATAGCATTTTGTACAATATACCTTTTATTTAAACCTTTCAAGATGCAGTGGTGCAGAAGGGTAGCAGGGAAGGGAGAGGAGAGACAAGACAGAATGAGAATTTCATTGTCATAGAACGACTCTGTGGTTTGGGTTAGAAGAGATTGTCAAGATCATTACGTTCCAACTGCCTTGCCATGGGCAAGAGACACCTTCCATTACATCAAATTGCTCAAAGCTTTATCCACCCTGGCCTTGGACATTTCAAAGGAGGGGATGTCCATAACCTCTCTGGGAAACATGTTCCAGTGTCTCACCATTCTCACAATAAATAATTCATTTTAGGAGAAGGTGCTCCAGCCACCAGTCATCTTTGAAGCCCTCCTCTGAACCCACCAGGACTGGTCCATGTCTTATATGAGGGGTCCCATAGATGGGCAGAACCAAACTTGTAGGAGTACAATGGATGGACTGAAATTCCCCTCCCCCAGCAACTTTATTTTCAAAGGCCTTTTTTAAACTTCAGTCACTGGGCTTTCATGCTTCTAGCCTTGCATAAAAAGCCACTTACCACATGACCCAAATTTAATTCAAGCTATTCATTTAAGCTCTAATCAATATGTCACTTAGAGGTGTTATGCTGTGATGTTGTTTATGTATTCAGTTTGAACTGTTTTTCATTTCTATGTAATAATGTTTGGAAAATAGGGTTGTTTATGAACATCATAGCTGTCACCTGTCATGGACAAATAGCTTCCAAAATGTAGCCAATTAGATTAATATTTATGTTTATTCACACTTATTAGGGTCTCATAAAACTAACCAGAAAGTTGTCACTTTATGTGTTTCTCCTTCACAAAATATGAGTCAGGAAGTTACTCTCATTGCCCAGCTGCTCAGCTTATTCCCTCAGGATCCACTTCAAAAAAGGAAAGAAACCACTGCTCTATCATGTAGAATAAACCACCAATGTGCCATGAGAGAGTCTGATAAGAATGTCTTTCAAATAACCATGGCTGCATAGAGAGCACCCATTTTGTACTGACAGTGATTTGGTAATGATAACGGAACCAGAATTAACCTTATTTTGGCAACAGATTTTTCTTCTTTGCATTACAGGTCAGCAACTGAATGATATCTGTCAAACTGCATACAATCACATATGGGCAGGTAATGATTTCTGCATGTCAGGCTTTGCCTAACAGTGCTTTTGTCTGAGACATGCCAGCAGCAAAACGCCCATTAACTGCTTCCACCCACTGCTCTTAGATAATTATCTATATCTTTGCTTTCTGGGGTGATGGGGAGCAGAAGGTACAAAAGCAATTTGCTCAGGTTTTGTTATGGGCTTCATGTTGCTGTGTGTTAGAGTTTGCTTCACCACAGCACATGGCGTAACGCAAGCCTAAGACATTAGAACATGCCATGGATTATCTTGCTTAAGATGTGTAAGTTGACATCACAGCAATTTTTTGTTTATTGAAATAGACAGTCACTTCTGCACAGTGCAAAATGGTACTACAAAAGTAAATTAGAATACAAAATCAACAGCTGTGCTGTGAATTTTTCTTATATTGATATGATGACTACTAGTAAAAAGACTATGAGAAATGACTGGCTGTATAGTCATGGATGCTTCTGTAAGCCTCTCTTTCATTAACAGGCAATGTGTGAATCTGGCTCACAGTAAATCCATGTGGGGAGCAGCGACATCCCTATCACACTGGTACCCAAAAGAACTTAGAGAATACATTTGAACTGCCAAAAAATTTCTCAAGAGATTCAGGTAACTTACTGCAATACTTAATGCTAGCTCCTACTATGCATATTTATTTCTTCCTTTAAATCTCATTCCCCACAGCAAATACATTTAGGCATAATAGAAAGTGTCCAAAACTGGAATTGTTTATTCTACCAGCTAATCCTATGGATTTTACTGCAGTGAGATTCAGACTTCTACCATCCGTGATTAACATTTGGCTTTGCAAAATAAAACCCCCAGTTGCCAAAGCTAATAAAAGTGCAATTTATTGCAGGGCTTTTTTTATTCTTCAGTGCCAAGCCATCAAAAGTAAGTATTAAAATAGATAGAATGATTGCAGCTAGAATAGAATAGAATAGAATAGAATAGAATAGAATAGAATAGAATAGAATAGACCAGACCAGACCAGACCAGGTTGGAAGAGATCTTTGAGATCATTGAGTCCAACCCATCATCCTGCACTATCCAAACAACTAAACCATGGCACCAAGCACCCCATCCAGTCTCTTCCTAAACACCTCCAGTGACGGTGACTCTGCCACCTCCCTGGGCAGCACATGCCAATGGCCAATCACTCTTTCGGTGAAGAACTTCTTCCTAACAGCCAGCCTAAACCTCCCCTGGCACAACTTGAGACTGTATCTTCTTGTTCTGGTGATGGTTGCCTGGGAGAAGAGACCAACCCCCACCTGCCTACAACCTCCCTTCAGGGAGTTGTAGACAGCAATAAGGTCTCCCCTGAGCCTCCTGAGCAGGCTAAACAATCCTAGCTCCCTCAGTCTCTCCTCACAGGGCTTGTGCTCCAAACCCCTCACCAGCTTTTTTGCCCTTCTCTGCACATGTTCCAGCAAGTCAACATCTTTCCAGAAGTGAGGGACCCAGAACTGCACACAGTAAAGGGGACTTTGTGAATCAGATAGAATAGAATAGAATTACCAAGGTTGGAAGAGACCTTGAAGATCATCGAGTCCAACCTGTAACCACAACCTCACAACTAGACCATGGCACCAAGTGCCACATCCAGTCCCCTCCTGAATGCCTCCAGGGACAGAGACTCAACCACCTCCCCGGGCAGCCCATTCCAATGACGAATCACTCTCTCGGTGAAGAACTTTCTCCTCACCTCCAGCCTAAACTTCCCCTGGTGCAGCTTGAGACTGTGTCCCCTTGTTCTGGTGCTGGTTGCTAGGGAGAAGAGGCCAACCCCTTCCTGGCTACAACCACCCTTCAGGTAGTTGTAGAGAGCAATGAGGTCGCCCCTGAGCCTCCTCTTCTCCAGGCTAAACAGCCCCAGCTCCCTCAGCCTCTCCTCATAGGGCTTGTGCTCAAGGCCTCTCCCCAGCCTTGTTGCCCTTCTCTGGACACGTTCAAGTGTCTCAATGTCCTTCTTAAACTGAGGGGCCCAGAACTGGACACAGGACTCAAGGTGCGGCCTAACCAAAGCAGAGTACAGGGGCACAATGACCTCCCTGCTCCTGCTGGCCATACTATTCCTAATGCAGGCCAGGATGCGGTTGGCCCTCTTGGCTGCCTGGGCACACTGCTGGCTCATGTTCAGCTTCCCATCAACCAGCACCCCCAGGTCCCTCTCAGCCTGGCCGCTCTCCAGCCACTCTGACCCCAGCCTGTAGCACTGCCTGGGGTTGTTGTGGCCAATGTGCAGAACCCGGCACTTGGATGTGTTAAATCTCATGCCATTGGACTCTGCCCATCTGTCCAGCCTGTCGAGGTCTCTCTGCAAAGCCTCTCTGCAAACCCTCCAGCAGATCAACTCCTGCCCCCAGCTTGGTGTCATCTGCAAATTTACTGATGATGGACTCAATGCCCTCATCCAGATCATCAATAAAGATGTTGAAAAGCATGGGGCCCAGCACTGATCCCTGGGGCACACCACTAGTGACAGGCCGCCAGCTGGATGTGGCACCATTCACCACCACTCTCTGGGCTCGGCCCTCCAGCCAGTTCCTAACCCAACGCAGTGTGCTCCTGTCCAAGCCATGGGCTGCCAGCTTGGCCAGGAGTTTGCTGTGGGGACGGTGTCAAAGGCCTTGCTGAGGTCCAGGTAGACCACATCCACAGGCCTCCCCGCATCCACCAGGCGGGTCACCTGATCATAGAAGGAGATCAGGTTGGTCAGGCAGGACCTGCCCCTCCTAAATCCATGCTGGCTAGGCCTGAGCCCCTGGCCATCCTGTAAGTGCTGTGTGATCGCACTCGAGATGACCCGCTCCATAATCTTGCCTGGCACTGAGGTCAGGCTGACAGGCCTATAATTCCCCGGCTCTTCCAACTGGCCCTTCTTATGGATGGGCACCACGTTGGCCAGCTTCCAGTCTTCTGGGACCTCTCCAGTGAGCCAGGACTGCTGAAAAATGATGGAGAGCGGCCTGGACAGCTCATCCGCCAGCTCCCTCAGCACCCTAGGATGGATCCCATCCGGTCCCATGGACGTGTGGGGGTCCAAGCGGCTGAGAAGATCTCTAACTCTCCCATCCTGGAACAGGGGAAAACTATGCTGCTCCCTGGCTCCTTCTGCCAGCTCTGCAGGCCAGCTGTCTGGAAGCCGTTCTGTCCTGCTAGTAAAAATTGAGGTAAAGAAGGTGTTAAGCACCTCTGCCTTTTCCTCATCCTTTGTTACAATATTCCCCTCCATGCCCACCAAGGAGTGGAGCTTCTCCTTGCCCTTCCTCTTGCTATTAATATATTTATAGAAGGACTTTTTGTTGTCCTTCACAGCAGAGGCCAGTCTGAGCTCCAAATGTGCTTTTGCCTCCTAATTTTCTTCCTACAAGACCTAGCAACATCCCTAAACACTCCATGGGTTGCCTCCCCTTTTTTCCAAAGATAATACACCCTCTTTTTTTCCCTTAGTTCCTTTAGAAGTTCATTACCCAACCAGGCTGGCCGTCTGCCCCGGCGGCTCATCTTCCGGCACACTGGCACAGCCTGTTCCTGCGCCTTCAAGAGTTCTTTCTTGAAGTAGGTCCAGCTCTCCTGGACCCCTTTGTTTTTAAGGGCTGTTTCCCAAGGAACCTTCTGAATTAGTTCCTTGAGTAGCCTGAAGTCCGCCCTCCGGAAGTCCAGAGTGGAGGTCTTCTTGCTCCCCCTCTTGGCTTGGCTGAATACTGAAAACTCAATTATCTCATGGTCACTGGTGCCTAAACACCCTCCGACCACCACATCACCCACCAGCCCTTCCCTGTTGGTGAAGAGGAGGTCAAGCATAGCCTTACCCCTGGTAGGCTCACGCAGCACCTGGGATAAGAAGCTGTCCTCCATGCACTCTAAGAACCTCCTAGACTGCCTCCTCTCTGCTATGTTGTGATCCCAGCAGATATCAGGCAGGTTGAAGTCTCCCACGAGAACAAGGTTAGGTGATCTTGAGACAGCCTTAAGCTGCCTATAGAATGCTTCATCAAGATCATCCTCCTGGTTGGGTGGTCTATAACAGACTCCAACCAGCATGTCTGCCCTGCTGGTCTTCCCTCTAATTCTTACCCACACGCACTCAACCCGATCATCCCTGATCTCTAGCTCAATGGCATCAAGAGCCTCCCTGATGTACAGGGCCACCCCTCCACCCCTTCTTCCCTGCCTGTCTCTCCTGAATAGCCTGTAGCCGTCAATTGCAGCGCTCCAGTCATGCGAGTCATCCCACCACGTCTCCGTGATGGCAACTACATCATATCTTTCGTGCTGCAACAAGGCTTCCAGCTCCTCATGTTTGTTGCCCATACTTCGTGCATTAGTGTACATGCACTTCAGCTGAGCTGCTGGTTTTGCCCCTGACTCCAGCTTACCACCCTCAGACTCCTGTCTGGGGGGACTGGTTTCAGCCCCAGATGCATACTACTTCTGAAGTACATGAATGAGAACGGCATAATAGACTTACTTGGTTGTGCAAACACAAAGCTGTCTACTGCCCTGTGAAAGTCCCTTTAGATATTTCTCTTGGCCTTCAGCTGCTGCTGCAGGAATTCACAATATTCTATGTCAGCCTTGTATGGGTGTCCCATAGCTATATACAGGTACTCTGCACATTCTGTCTCATAATAAACAGTTCGGTGTGTCTCTTGGATACATTAGAACATTTCAGATAGCTCAAGGTGCCAGTGTTTGACCAGACCACTCAAGTCGTAAATCTCCATTACTTAAGTTGGAAATTTATATATCTGGCCCCCATGTGGATATATAACAATGTATAAGTGTGTGTGAATTTGGCACTAAACTCCCATTTTCCTTTGTATAGCAAAGGCTATTCTAAATGCAATACAATACAATACACCAGGTTGAAAGAGACCTTCAAGATCATCGCATCCAACCCATCAACCAATCCAACCCACCTAAACAACTAAACCATGGAACCAAGCACCCCATCAAGTCTCCTCCTGAACACCTCCAATGAAGGTGACGCCACCACCTCCACGGATAGCAGATTTCAACGGGCAATCACTCTCTCTGTATAGAACTTCTTCCTAACATCCAGCCTAAACCTGCCCTGGCACAGCCTGAGACTGTGTCCTCTTGTTCTGGTACTGGCTGCCTGGGAGAAGAGACCAACCTCTGCCTGGCTACAACCTCCCTTCAGGGAGTTGTAGAGAGCAATAAGGTCACCCCTGAGCCTCCTCTTCTCCAGGCTACGCAACCCCAGCTCCCTCTCTCCTCACAGGGCTTGTGTTCCCAACCCCTCACCAACTTCGTTGCCCTTCTCTGGACACGTTCCAGCAAGTCAACATCCTTCCTAAACAGAGGGGCCCTTGTAAGGCTGACTAAGGAATGAATTACTGTCCTAGCAGCCCAGTAAGAACGGTAGTATTGAGGTAGTGTAAAATAATCTTATCACAAAAAAAAGAACAAGCATTTGAGAATGCTAATTTTTTCAATCTCACTTTGTAATGAATAAACTAGGTGTAATTCTAGCCGATACTGCCAAGGATCAAAGCATGGGAGAAGAAAAAGTTAATATACATGCTAGCCTTCTGCTTTTTCAGGAACACTGTGGTGGTTTGGCTCTGGCCGGGGGGCCAGATGCCCACCAAAGCCGCTCTATCACTCCCCCTCTTTAAGCAAACAGGGGAAGAAGGAAAGGAAAATATAACAGAAGCCAGAGAGTAAAATAGGAGCAGTTTAATAACACTAATAAGCAAATAGCAATAGACAGCGCGGAAGCAGAAAAAAAACAGAGCGAGAGATGTTAGTCTCTACTTCCCATCAGCGGGACGGTGGTCGGTCTCGGGAAGCAGGGCTCTCTAAGCTTGGTGGTTCCTTGGGAGGATGAACGCCATGGACGAATCCCCACACTTCCTTCTTCCACTTCATTCTTATACCTGAGCTGATGTCATATGGTATGGAATACCTCTTTGGCCAGTCTGAGTCAGCTGGCTCAGCTGTGTCCCCTCCCAAGATTTTGCCTGCCCCTCGATCCATTCTTGGGGCAGGCAAATGTTGAAAGGACACAGCCTGGATACTAGATTCAGCCGTAGCCAAAACACTGCTGTGTTATCAACTACTGCTGCAAAAAAACCACAGCACTAGAAAGATGCTGTGAGGAGAATTAACTCCATCTCAATTCAACCCAATACAAACACCAAAAACGCAGTTTACAAATTGAGCCCAAAACTTAGTTAGCCTTGTGTAGTTTGATTTGGACATGTTACACAGTACTAATTCTTCCTTCCAAAATTATTTGAGCCTTAATTTAGCAGAACACAGAATCACTTGCTTAATATTTTATGTATGATTCAGTTCCTTGACTAATTTAGGACTTTTAGGTCATATTGTTCTTATCTAACTTGTTACAGATTCAGACATTGTCTGAGGGAAAGAGACTCAACTCTTTCGAATATTCCTGTGTAATGAAATTAGAGGCACAAACAAGGCCAAAATATCAACAGCTAGACTATTTATTACACAAATGAAGTGGATGGATCAGAAGGGGAGAGAGAGAAAATAGAGAGTGTGAGAGAGAATAGGGAAAGAGAAGAGGAAAGAAATTATATTATCACACCCCTCACCCCCTAAGACAGTTTGGGTCTGTGGAGATAGGGTGCTGCAGCTTTGGCTGTAGAGGAGACGTCATTGCTGTCCTCTGAGCAGCCTCTTCAGCTCCATGAATTGTAGCAGGCAGAACTTAGGACACAGAAAGGGTTCCTCTTGGTCTGCTTCTTCCAGGCTACATAGTGACGTCTCTGTCATTTTTCTCTCCTAGTATTCTCTCTGTTTTAATTCAGAGCAGCATTGCCCCGGGCTTTTCCTTCTCTCATGTTTTCCTTCTCAGCGGCATTGTCCAGGTCTTTTCCTTCTGTGTTTTCCCTCTCCTGTGTTTTCCTTCTACTGAGCCAGTAGTTGCTCAGATCTTTTATACAGTTTTTAGGTATGTATATTCCAGAGAGTATGGATAGCAGTGGCCTCTGCCCACTTCCAGGACAGCTGCAGTCTGGTGAGCAATCCTTATCTATGCACCTTCCTGAGAGTCATTTCAGTGGCATCTGCCCAGTACACATCAGCTATTGTCTGCAGCAAAGGTGATTTTATCTTTGCTGAGTCACATCAAGAGAGACAAGATTTAGTCTCTCACAGACATCTAAAGGCCATTTGAGTTTTCCTGAGTTATACTGCTGGGCACTTGTCTGTCTCTTGAGATGGTCAGGAGTCTTCTGTATATTCTTGAGTCTCATAAGCAGGTAGTTTGCAGGTATCTCAGCTATATTTGGGTGTTTCATATGACACTAGCTACTTATGTGTAGGCACCAGGGTAAATAATCAGAATAAGAAATCTGCAAAGGGTAACTAAGATCTCCTGTATTGCAATGGGATTAATCATCCTATGTAAACATCTCTTTCTTGCACTGACTATATAAGGAATATAACACTGACTATATAAGGAATATGGCTAACTTAATCATAGATGGGAAATCTTAACTGACCTGAATCCATCCTTTAGATAGCAAAACATAATACACTAGTTGTGTTTGTGGGAGAATTTATTTATTTATTTATTTTCTCAGTGGAAAGGACTTTTGTTTTAAGGAACCAAATTTTCATAGCAATTCATGAATATGCATTAGTGCCGTCTTTCAAGCTTTCAAAATGACTTCACAGTACTTGCACTGCTTTGGATACTGTAACCTGGGAAGCACTATTTTTAACCCAGCTTAAGTGAGCAGAAACAGTGCCAACAATTACATTAGTCATTTACCTGTGGAAGCATTTTTCTAAGGTTTAGACAAGATAATAACATTATATCATGATCTGAGGTTTGGTGCATTAGAACTAATAATAAAAACAACAACAACAAATGTTCTTTGACTCTAATTTAAACTTACATGGTATGAATTCCTCCATTCAACTGCAAAGACCACTTACAGCATAAAATTTCAAAACTGTACTTGAGTAGGTATGAGATTTTTTGGTAAATACCAGTGCACCAAATTTTAAGTTGTCAGTCTTTCCACGATAAATCATGTTGTAGAAGGTAGGAACTTGATATAATGAAACTAAGTGTGATATGATGAACCTAACTTGATATGATGAAACTAATTGTGTCCAGTTCTGGGCCCCTCAATTTAAGAAGGATATTGAGATACTTGAATGTGTCCAGAGAAGGGCAAAGAGGCCTCAAGTGCAAACCCTATGAGGAGAGGCTGGAGGCGTTGGGATTGTTTAGCCTGGAGAAGAGGAGGCTCAGGGAGACCTTACAGCTGTCTACAACTACCTGAAGGGTGGTTGTAGCCAGGAGGGAGTTAGTATCTTCTCCCAGGCAACCAGCACCAGAACAAGAGGACACAGTCTCAAGCTGTGCCAGGGGAAGTTTAGGCTTGAGGTTAGGAAAGAGGTAAGGAGAAAGTTCTTCACAGAGAGAGTTGTTAGCCCTTGGAATGTGCTGCCCAGGGAGGTGGTGGAGTCACCCTCCCTGGAGGTGTTCAAGAGGGGATTGGACATGGCACTTGGTGCCATGGTCTAGTAGTCATGAGGTGTTGGGTGTCAGGTTCAACTTGATGATCTTTGAGGTCTTTTCCAACCTCATTAATTCTATGATTCTATGTAAATTTTTTTCTCTTTTCTTTTTTTTTTTTCCCCACAACAATAATGCAATTATTTTGGCAATGCAGTATGTACTAATGAGCATGTAATTCATCAAGCATTTAAATAACAGGTACATTTCTGAATGGATTCCACACAATCCAGGAATTTAAGAAAGAAATCATATTTTATCACTGCCCTGAGGAAGGCCTCATGCATGGCTGCTTTTGTTCCACTGAACAGAAGAAAGATCTCTGGAGTCTTTAGATCCATCTTCCAGACTCTTATGGGATGACTGACCTGTGATTCATCTTATTTACTATGGAGTTAATGTGCCTGTTCCACATCAGGGATGAGATATTACAAAAAAAAAAAAAAAAAAATTCCACTGTGTTTAGTGGGAGGTTTTTGCACAGCTGCATGCAAATACTGCACGAGAATAAAGCTTAACGTGCACCCTTCGCAACTGTTACAACAAATCAAAGCTAATTGTCCTCATTTGTTTTTAAACAAAAAGCATGGAGCATAAGTACTTCAGTTGGTGATGTAGAAAGCCACCTTAGTAAGGATATAGAGACTTTCTGTAGAGTGCATTAGCAATAAAATGACCAGTCTGGATCAAATAAAGCCCTTAGCTATGCTTCATGCTTAATTATACTCAAAGTGATTCAAAGCTGTTTGCTAGCTGTGTCTACTATAATTTCTAAACTGATGGTCACAGGGCTGGTGGAATGCTAATAAACAGCTCACACTGCTGAGTGGGATGACCAGCAACAGCACCAGAAACAAGCAGAGTTTGCTTTTTCGCATTTCACTGTCACTAAGGGCGGTTAGCTTCTATATGGTTTAGCTGTCAAACAGCCTAAGTCCTTTTGGCACACTTGCAGCAGAATGGGTGCAATGTGACTTGGAAGAAATCATCTGACATAAGGTGGAATCATCTGTGAAAGGGAAGAGGTCATTATTGGCTAGTTTTTTTTAGATGCCTCAAGAAGAGAAAGAAAAGCGTCAGTCTCTGCATGGATCCTTACAGCTTTCTGGGATGGAACACCATTGACAATGACAAGGTGCCATCTGTTGAGAGGCTATTCTGGAAGAAAAATGGAGCGGCTGGAGGGTTTTACTGCACTGAAGTCAGCAAGTGGCATGTTTGTCATATTAGGGGCCCATGGATGTCTGCAGGCAAGCGTGCACCTACACGCTAGCTTTCTGACTCAACTAGGCAACAAGGGTGGTGAATCTATTATAATTATTTCAGGAATTCTGCCAGTTATTCTAAATATAAATAGCTGTGCTAAATTAGTGATCTCCACGTCTTATATCTTCCAGGAATAATGAATTATTTCAGCTGAGACTATACAGATCACAAACCTCTCTATTGGGGGTTGTTGATTTAATGCATACTGCATGGGAAAGGAAAAAAAAATAATACATTAATAACAAAATAATACAAGCAGTGAGTTCATTCTTCTAATCAGTACCTTGTATATGTCTCTTGGATGCATTTGTGTCAAAATTTCTTACAAATGTGGCAAACTTTCAAAACTGAATCCCAAAAAAATCTATCTTATGCACATGGAATATGAGCTAAGAGAAATATGTCTGCCCAGCAAGCTGGAGGTTTGCAGATATATCTGCATATCACTTATTTTACCCAATAAAACAACCAGTTCTGCTTGCTGTCAATTAAGGGGAATAAAATCTGATAAAATTCCCATTCTATCACTTTTTGTATTATAAATATGAATTAAAGAAACCATTTTATTTTTCCCTAGAGAAAAAAAAATCATATGTACAGTATGCTAATGAGATTTTTATTAGGGCAGGTTTTACATTTAGAACATTCTGTAGACAGCAAGAGTAATGATATTACTGCAACATAGACCATGATGCAATGAATATGACTGCAATTAGAAGCCTTCTTCAAGTCCTCTCAAATCTGAGTTGAACAGTTCTAATACATAATAATATCACTAATAATTTCAAATGATGTGTTACTCCAGACAGACTGGAATCTCAGCTGGAGCAGTCTTTGTACTTTACCAGATCTTTATAGACAGTCCACTGCTACCTGTGTGGATACCCTCTGCATATCTGAGTTTACTTATAGTTTTTTGGTCTTTTTAGATATCACAGCTTGAAGAAATCCACCAATTACATTATCAAATCTCAGACTGGATAGAATAGAATAGAATAGAATAGAATAGAATAGAATAGAATAGAATAGAATAGAATAGAATAGAATAGAATAGAATAGACAAGGTTGGAAAAGACCCTATCACCCAACACCATCTAATCAACTATACCATAGCACCAAGGGCTTCATCCACTCTCTTCCTAAACGCCTCCAGTAACAATGACTCCACCACCTCCATGGGCAGCACATTCCAATGGTCAATCTCTCTTTCTATGAAGAACTTCTTCCTAACATCCAGCCTAAATCTTCCTCGGTGCAGCTTGAGACTGTGTCCTCTTGTTCTGGTGCTGGTTGCCTGGGAGAAGAGACCAACCCCCTCCTGGCTACAACCTCCCTTCACTGAGCTGTGGAGAGCAAGAAGGTCTCCCATGGGCCTCCTTATCTCCAGGCTAAACAACTCCAGCTCCCTCAGCCTCTCCTTACAGGGATTTTGTTTGAGGCCTCATCAACCTCATTGCCCTTCTCTGGACACGTTCAAGAGTCTCCATGCCCTTCTTAAATTGAGGTGCCTAGAACTGGACACAGTACTCAAGGTGTGGCCTAACCAGTGCTGAGTACAGGGGCACAATGACTTCCCTGCTCCTGCTGGCCACACTATTTCTGATGCAGGCCAGGATGCCATTGGCCTTCTTGGCTACCTGGGCACACTGCTGTCTCATGTTCAGCCAACTGTCAATCAGCACTCCCAGCTCCCTTTCGGCCTGGCTGCTCTCCAGCCACTCTGACCCCAGCCTGTAGTGCTGCATGGGGTTATTATTCAGAAAAAAAAAGTATTTTAGTTTATTTTTACAGCTTTGCATGTTGGTGTGGCTTTTTTTTTTCTTTCTTTTTTTTTTTCTTTCCCCTGTGAGACTTCTTTGCTCAGAGAGACATAAAACTTTGAATCCAAAAGAAGTCTATTACATGTAAAGCTATAGTTACATTTGAGAGTTACGTAAAGCTATAGTTACATTTGAGAGTTTGTGACCAAAGTGCAGCACCTGGCACTTGGACTTTAATGCCATCCTGCTTTAAGAGCAATTTTTGCCTAGCTAAGGAATGTGGCTGATGATATGCTATTTTGTCTGCTTGCTGTCAGTTTGTGGCAGAAAAAAGGTCTTGTCAATATTTTTCATTCTTCTGATTTGTGAAGAGCTTTTGAAGATCCTTCTCTGTCTCTGTGTGTGTATACAAATAATAATAATGAAAAAAAATGTGTTGCATACTCATTTTCAATTCAATACATTAATAAATGTGACTATTTTAATATTGGATTTATCCTCAGCTAAAATTCCAAGGAACCACCCATGCTCTTTTGTAAATCTGGAGGGAGATTACTTACAGACTACTTACATAAAACAAAACAAACCAAAAGCAAACAAACTAACAAAAACAGCAAAAAAGGTAATAATAACAACATCAATAAAAACACCACCAACATCAACAACAAAATAAATGGAAAACCAAAATCTTGTTTATCATTATACCTTGAGGGGTATATTGGTATGTATAATGCTCTTTTGGAAACAGATGAGCATGACAGAGAAGAGAACAGAAAGGGAAGGAGAAAAGAAGGGAGGATAAGAGAAATGAATGTGGAGATGGAGGGAAGAACGGTAGAAGAGAAGATAATAAGGTCAAAGTCCATATACAGATGAAAACACTGAAATTATGTCACCTTATGACAACTGGGACGGGATTTTATGTGTTTGAGCAGTGGATTTTCAGAATGAAGTAGAAGCATCAGAAGAACACCAGATAAAGATATCTGTGGGTTGCTACATAGCACACATTTTAAAGCATTTAGAATAGAATAGGATAAACCAGGTTGTAAGAGACCTTTTGAGATCATCATGTCCAACCTATCATCCAACACTGTCTAATCAATTAAACCATGGCCCAAGTACCCCATCAAGTCTCCTCCTAAACACCTCCAGTGATGGTGACTCCACCACCTCCCCAGGCAGCCCATTCCAATGGCCAATCACTCCCTCTATGAAGAATTTCTTCCTAATATCCAGTCTAAACCTCTTCTGGCGCAGCTTGAGACTGTGTCCTCTTGTTTTGGTGCTGGTTGCCTGGGAGAAGAGACCAGCCCCTGCATGTCTACAACCTCCCTTCAGGTAGTTGTAGAGAGCAAGAAGGTCTCCCCTGAGCCTCCTCTTCTTCAGGCTAAGCAACCCCAGCTCCCTTAGCCTCTCTAATATATTCCATGGGTTAAAAAATAATTTTCCATAAGTTTTAGGCAGAGTCATTCTTACTGAATATGATTTAGAATGGTGGCTTCAGCTCAATTCAAGTATTTATTGTACAGATAGCTGCAAAAAAAGCAAGGTGCCTCAATTAATTTATCCACATAAACTTGTTTAGCATCTTTTGATTCTATCTAGCCTGGTCCTCAGCTGTCATTCTAGAGCAGTATGTTTTTAAGAGCTCTTATGCAATGGGTGACTACCATTGTGCATGTGTGGAGTACTGCATGGCATCTCAATCTCAAATCAGACATTTAAGTATGAGCAGGCGACAACCGCAGTTGAAAGAGTCCATCCAGCCTGGAGAAAGGTACAATGCAATAGCTTACACTGAGTAAGCTGAGTCTGGTACATTCAAAGAGATGCTTCAGTTCCCACAATGCAATAGCTTACATTGAGTAAGCTGAATCTAGTACGTTCAAAGAGATGCTTCAGTTCCATCTCAGTTAAGGCATACCATCAGTTCACCTTTGCCTTTAAAGCTAATGAGGGGTTACAAAAATATTGCTCTAAATAATGAAAAAGAGAAAAGAAATAAAGAGAAAAGATATAAAGAGAAAATTTGGTAAAGAAGAGGAATAATTAAAACAGGACAAATAGTATTTAAGAAGCAATGACTAGAAAGAAACACAATAGAAGAGACTATGAAAGAAAACTAAAATTTTTACCTTAAATATATTTAATTTTAAGAGCCCAATGTTCAGTGCCAGAAGTAGGCAAGTCAAGCTGTGATTTAACAAAGTATATAAAGACACACTTCAATTCCACCGAGACTTTTGCTGAATCTTACACAATAACACCTTTTTCACTTTGACTGAAGAGGTTCATATGCTGTTGACTAACTGAGAGCCTTAAACTGTATGCTGAGGCACAACACTGGAATGAAGCTGTGACTTTTATGGTAGAGCTGCAAATAAAAATTATGCTTAGCTATGTATGACAGGTTTTTGCAGTTCTTTCGCACAGCAGTTTTCAATGAGCTCTGAAAGCAACCATTTTAATCCCAGAGGTTATTTAACATGAGTATTATACCTCAGCCACCGTGTTTTTCACAGCCATTTTAGGTGCAACAGCGAGAAGTCCAACAATACTTAATTCAGTCAGTATGCAGCCGTACAATCTGTTAGACTTTACTGGTGATCTCTCAAGCATGGGAATGTCCCACTGACCTGCTACTTAATTACTTTTACCTTATTATTCATATTTTTATGGACCTACTAGGCTCTTCTCTTTTTTTTTCAGCCTGTAGTGTGTTACATATCTTTTCTCTCTGGAACTGGGCTTGTATTAAATTGCTGTACTTTACATCATCCGGAACGTTCTACAGTTGTGCTGTAATCGCTTTAAGATGTTTCGGTTTTGCATAACCTTTTAATGACACTGACATTTTTTTGTATTACATTACAGATATTAAATGTACTTTTGGGATAAGCTGTTTGGGGCCTAGTCCTGATGCACACGCTCAATCAGTGAGACTAATCTTGTAACAGAATGCTCTTCAGGGGAATAGCATCCGCTGCTTAAGTTGACACCCTGAATTTCATAGAATGGGTAAATAGTTGATCAGTTTTTGTTCTTTATGGAACAAGCTGAGGGATGACAGTATAACAGAATGGTTGGGGTTTTTTTTTCAGGTGCACTTCTGCAGATGGCAACAGATATCCTTTAAATCAAAGGACAAGCAGAAGGTCCTATCAAATGGTAATAAGGACTAATCTTTGCTGACGCTAGTAACCAATTTATTACCATTTAGTCTGTCTGAGAAGGAAGAAAAACTGGACTGCAGTCCCTGTGGATTTGGATACATCCAGCAACTACTGTCTTTTAGCTATTGAGCCTAGGCAGCCTAGGTGCCTGGGTTTGCTGAGCATTTCAGTTAGCTGTTGATAAATTCTATTTTACTTGCCCTGTGATTAGTGTTTTAGCTTTCCACCACACTGCAGATGCATACACTCTTTCATGTTGTATCTGATCAAGTGCAAACGCTAATGATTAGTAATATCTGACATAAAATCAAAGGCTGCTTCCTCTCAGTACTTGACTGGAAAAGGAGAAAGAGAAGAATAACATTGCACATATAGAACACAATGGGGTGGCATAAACATTGAGAAACACGGTTGGAGCAGAGCTTGCCACTGCAGTGACAACCAGCTACAACTTCCCTGCCAAATCTAACAGTATTCTGAGTACAAAAGAACATATGGATGTTTTGTCAGCAGTGCAGACTGAGTCAGTGTGAGCCAGGCAAACTCCTGTTGTGTACTAGCAGGAACAAGTTTCTAGGGTCTGAAGGTACTTCAGTATGTTGGTATGAGGCAAAACCAGATATGACATGATTTGAAAAATGTTCTTGCTTTTGACTTTCCTTTCTCAGCATTCAGTATTTGTTCAAAAGCCACCTCCTATGGTGTGTTCTGACATCATGTTTTATACCATCTGGTAAGATCAAGACATTAAATTTAATTGTCTGCTAAAGGGTATTCACACCACTTACCCCCTTCGCTGCCCTGAGAGACATGTGTGCTGCTTTTACTGGCACTATCATACGTGTTGTCTTCTGTCCAAAACCTATTCATGGAATAGATTCCTTTGAATGAAGTGATTTTTAGACCAAGATTTATTTCCCCTCCCTTTATGGTTGAAGTCTATGTGCCTTACATATGTCCATGTAGGCTTCCTCTTCCATTTCCTGGTTTTATCACCTGTAAGGTTCCTAGTGCTGCTCTCTCCACTTAAATGTTCTGGTTCTTTAAACACGGTAAATACAACTAGGTCTTCTAATTCTATTCTATTCTATTCTGTACTCTGGACAGAACCAAAGATCTGGTGAAGGAATGGAAATGAAGTTTCCATGTCCTTACTTGTTCCTTTGTAATTCTGCTCTACAGCTGCTTCTGGAAAGCAGCATACTGATTCTTGATGACAGTAGAATTTGTTTAATTTCTTCAGATTATTGCCAACAGCAAAACCATCCTTTATAAAGTTGCACATGTCTGATGGAGGGGGAAGAGAGAGGTTTTATTTAATAGAATCCTACTTCTATGCTTGGCAACTTAAGAAAAAGTCCTGCATATATGTCACCATATCTAACTCCAACAACATTAACATTTAGGTAATTTAGTCATATTAGCTCTTTTACAAGGAGTAGATGCAAATAAACTGCTGTGAGATCTATTTTCAAGTAGTATATGAAATAGGCAGAGATCAGATCTATGGTAAACATCTAGTTTACAGTGAGATAAATTGCTCACCCAGTAGAGGGCACAAAGTGATTAGCTCAGCTGTAGGTGATGTAATTCCTAGGTACCTAACAGTAAGTGTTCCATGTAACATAGGTGGCTGATTTCTCATTAGATTTAATGGGAACACAGTCAACACTGTCAGAGAGACCTAGAACCCTTTTGTCTGGAAGAAGAGGTTGTCTAATTCAAGTCCCTTCTCAAAGCAAGGATAACATTAAAGTCACATCAGGCTGCTCACGCATATTTATCTTCCATGGTATCTATGCTCCACTGTCAAAGAAAACCAAACAAAAGATCCCAAACCCTATGCATTTGTACAAAAACTCAGGCACCCTCTGCTGCTTGACCTCTAATATGTTAAAGTCTTTTGCTTGTACACAGTTAGAATTAATCTTACTGAAACTTATGATTATATCCTTTTGTTGTGCATTGCTGTGAATCTGAAGACTGAAAATAATCTCCCTCCAAGTTTTTCCCTCTTTTGGTTAATTAAAGCCATATGTTCTGTGCTTTAAATCCCATCTTCCTCACATCTTGTAATGGAAGAACCTGGTGCAGTATGCCAGATGCAGTCTTACAAATCCTGAATGGAGGCAAACAGTTGCCTTGAACTTCTGTCTATGCCTGTACTAGCACGGAATGAAATATGGAATGCTTGTACAACCACAAAGGTGTGCTGCTGACTCATGTTTGATGCATTATCCCCCAGAATTCTGTAGTCCCTTTCTGAAGACCTGCGCTCTATATAATCAGTCCCTAACCTTCACAGTCACAGAGTTATTCCTGTCCAGCTGCACGACTTTGCATTTGTCTTGGCTGAATATCACACATGTTGTCAGTCTGTCACTCCATCCCATTGAGATCACTGTGAATGGCATCCATTTTTCTGGCATATCATGTGTTCCTCAGTTTGATGTCATCCATGAGCTATTTGAGTTTCCATTCTGTGTCATCAAAAACCCTGATGAGGTCTTATATACCAACCCCCAAGGAATACTATTTTTACCAGCTTTCTGATTCATCTTTCTGCAGAGCTTCTCAACCACTTTGTAGTCTACCCATGCAAAATGGCCAAACCAGGGTCAAGGAGATATAAAGGACCTGAGAACTCTGGTGCACCTTCTCAATAAAGAAAGAATAAATGTGCTAAGGGGTTTCCTATAGCTCGGAAAGAATCTCCATTGAATCATTAAAAAACTAGGAGAAAGGGGAGTGGCATTGTAGATAATAGGAAAAAGGTAGCTCTAAATCTGACTCTGATCAGCAGCCAGGAGTAATAATGATAGTCTTCTTACAATGCTAAGCAGTGCCAGTCACTTAGTAGTGTGTTAAATGAAAAATGGCTTAAAGCCTAAAAGAAAACATGACTGAAATTAAACACAAACAATGGAACCTTTATTTTGGAAAGGTATTAGTTTACTGGAACAGAGTGACAAATTCTAATGAATGTCCTTAATGATTTTACAGTGAGACGAATCATCTGTTAAAGTAAGGTGCTTATAAAAGACACTTGCTGTGCAGTGTGAATACTAAATGAAATCAGACATCCCTATAATCAGCATCAATAGAAGTACCATAACTAATTTCACTGCTTCAAAGGACAGCATAATAAAATGTAGCAAAAGAAAGAACCTGTGGCCAAAAAATATTGCTCATGCAGATACAAAATCTGCATGTACATATATAGATATTTTCAATGCTGTGTAAAATACTTGCAGGGCTGAAATGAGCCTATTTACCAAGGTAGTCTCATCCTATTCATTCTTATTTCTCTCCATCCTGTGGGGGTTTAAAAACAAAACAAAACAAAACAAAACACAAAAACAAACAAATAAACAAAAAAGTAGCCTTAAATAAATATGGGAGAATTTTAATGGAATTGGTATCAGACTCAGAGGTTAGGAAAATCTTACTCTTAAATCAAAAATAATCCCTTCAGATTGCATAGTCTCAGATCCCACCAAAGGTTTATTAGAAATCCACAGTATAGAGGAAATATGATCAATAATGTTATAAAACTGAAATAATAAATAAAAATGAAAGTGCCAGGTTCTACACATTGGCCACAACAACCCCATGCAGTGCTACAGGCTGGGGTCAGAGTGGCTGGACAGCTGCCAAACAGAAAGGGACCTGGGGGTACTGGTCCATAGTAGGCTGAGCATGAGCCAGCAGTGTGCCCAGGTGGCCTAGAAGGACAATGGCATCCTGGCCTGGATCAGGAACAGTGTGGTCAGCAGGAGCAGGGAAGTCATTGTGCCTCTGTAATCAGCACTGGTTAGACCACACCTTGAGTCCTGTGTCCAGTTCTGGGCCCCTCAATTTAAGAAGGACATTGAGACTCTTGAGCAAGTCCAGAGAAAGGCAAAAAGA
Source organism: Picus viridis (assembly GCA_033816785.1). NCBI lineage: Eukaryota > Metazoa > Chordata > Aves > Piciformes > Picidae > Picus > Picus viridis. Next base: position 83,932,656 of record CM066566.1, on the reverse strand, counting down.
CTGGTGAGAAGCATCGAGCACAAGCCCTATGAGGAGAGGCTGAGGAAGCTGGGGGTGTTTAGCCTGCAGAAGAGGAGTCTCAGGGGAGACCTTCTTGCTAACTAAAACTACCTGAAGGGAGGTTGTAGCCAAGTGTGGGTTGGTCTCCTCTCCCAGGCAACCAGCACCAGAACAAGAGGACACAGTCTCAAGCTGCACCAGGGGAGGTTTAGACTGGATGTTTGGAAGAAGTTCTTCATAGAAAGAGTGATTGGCCATTGGAATGTGCTGCCCAGGGGGATGGTGGAGTCACCATCACTGGAGGTGTTTAGGAAGAGGCTGGATGGGGTGCTTGTTGCCATGGTTTATTTGATTAGATAGTGTTGGATGACTGGTTGGACTTAGTGATCTCAAAGGTCTTTTCCAACCTGGTTAATTCAAAAAAGAAAGTGGTGAAGAATAGTTGCATTGGAGCAAGAATCAAATTGTTTTGTTCCAAATCTGAGCAAGTAGAGCAGTGGGGTTTCCAGGCCCTGCAATAATATAAATCAAGAAAACTGGATGTAAGGGAGAAGGATAAATGAGTGGCTAAGAAGTATGTTAGATAAACTTAGTGTTCAATGTCTCAACATTTAAATTGTGTTTTCAGGAAAAGCAGTATGTTGAGGGGGGGTGTGACCGGTTTAGGCTGTGCCTTTAAGAAAGGGACACTTTCTGAACACTCTGGGCGAATGTTTTGATATTAGAATGAAAACAATGATATGCTAATTCAATTTCATTGGTGGGACCCGGTTGTAGTTTTTTTTGTTTAGTCTTTCAGTCGGGGGAGGTAGTCAGGCAGTCGTCTTCTTCTTCCCCCTGTGCTGTGAGCTGGCTCGTTTCTCTCTACGATTCCTTCTAACCAGATAAGAAAACTAACTTTTGCATTCGCTTTGAGCTTTAACAAAGTTTTCCCCTTTTAATTACCTTCCTTTCTCTCTCTCTCTCTAACCCTTTTGGGAAAAAGGGGAGGGAGGGAGGGAGAAGGGAGCGGCAGGCCGAACCCCCCTGGCCGCAAGGGGGGGGTTGGGGAAAGGTTTCCTGTATTACATACTTTGCTGTATATTTCTGTATATATTGTAAATATTGTATGTTTTTGTACATATTCATTGCATTCCATATCTGCTTGTAAAATACAGCTTTCATCTGCTTCTCCGGCTGAGTTAGCTGTGGAATTCTTCTGTGTGTGGGGGGGGGAACCTTCCTACTCCACCACAGGGGGTGATTGCATTGTGTTTTGACTTTATGCAGCAGACAGAAGATATTCTACCTTCTGCTAAGTTGCAAAAATATGGGTTCTGGTTTTTCAAAACTACTCAATTTTCATAGAATCATAGAATCAACAAGGTTGGAAGAGACCTCAAAGATCATCAAGTCCAACCTGCCACCACAGACCTCATGACTACTACACCATGACACCAAGTGCCACGTCCAATCCCCTCTTGAACACCTCCAGGGATGGTGACTCCACCACCTCCCTGGGCAGCATATTCCAATGGCTAGCAACTTTCTCCTCACCTTGAGCCTAAACTCCCCCTGGTGCAGCTTGAGACTGTGTCCTCTTGTTCGGTGCTAGTTGCCTGGGAGAAGAGACCAACCCCCACCTGCCTACCACCTCCCTTCAGGTAGTTGTAGACAGCTGTAAGGTCTCCCCTGAGCCTCCTCTTCTCCAGGCTAAACAACCCCAGCTTGCTCAGCCTCTCCCCATAGGGCTTGTGCTCAAGACCTCTCCCCAGCCTTGTTGCCCTTCTCTGGACACATTCAAGTGTCACAATGTCCTTCTTAAATTGAGGGGCCCAGAACTGGACACAGGACACTCTTACACTCTCTTGCCTGCCTAAGAAGGATTCTCTTGTTCTTTGTTTTTTTCTCCCTAAAATGCTTAAAAGTATTTTTCACATTTTCTTCTGCTATGTATATATATAGTTTCTTTTTCACATTAATTGTCATGCCAAATTTCATATTGTGGTTGTTACATTGTCCCCCTTTGGATTCAAAAAGCACAAACATGTCCAGATTTAACAATGCATCACTATATCAATGCATGAAATGGTTAATTGCACATTTTTTTCATGAAAATCCCGAACGACTTCCAACTTGTAACTTCTGAACCATTTGAGCTTCCATAGGATTCAAAGAATAAAGCAGAACAGGCTTTCTGAAGGAGGTATCTTGCCATTGGCATCTCCCCAGGCCTCTTCAATAAAATATTAATTTAAAATTAATTTAATTACTTCTTTTAGAGTTTTGGCTTTGGCTTAATTTGTATAAATAATTTATTAACTCTTCCACTTTATATTGCATAAAATTACTGGGACTGTTTTGTCAGGAAAAATATTCCTTACAGAAAGGATTACTCAAATGCAAACCCTGGCTCTTAGTTCAGGATTTATATATCTTGCAACTTCATCAAGTCTTTTCCTAAAGGTGCCTGATGTTGATCAGTATGTATACTTCCTTCAGCGTCCAACAGCATGAGATTTGACATATCCAAGTGCAGGGTTCTACACACTGGACACAACAACACCATGCAATGCTACAGGCTGGGGTCAGAGTGGCTGGAGAGCGGCCATGCAGAGAGGGACCCAGGGGTACTGGTTGATAGTGGGCTGGACATGAGCCAGCAGTGTACCCAGACTGAACTTGAGCCAGCAATGGCATCTTGGCCTGTATCAGGAATAGTGTGGCCAGCAGGAGCAGGGAAGTCATTGTGCCCCTGGACTCAGCACTGGTTAGGCCACACCTTGAGTCCTGTGTCCAGTTCTGGGCCCCTCAGTTTGGAAAAGATCTTGACTTGCTGGAACATGTCCAGAGAAGGGCAACAGAGCTGGGGAGGGGTTAGGAACACAAGCCCTATGAGGAGAGGCTGAGGGAGCTGGGGTTGCTTAGCCTGGAGAAGAGGAGGCTCAGGGAGACCTTCTTGTTCTCTACAACTACCTGAAGGGAGGTTGTAGACAGGTGAGGGTTGATCTCTTCTCCCAGGCAACCACCAACAGAACAAGAGGACACAGTCTCAAGCTGTGCCAGGGGAGGTTTAGGCTGGATGTTAGGAAGAAGCTCTTCGTAGAAAGAGTGATTGCCCATTGGAATGGGCTGCCCAGGGAGGTGGTGGGGTCACCATAATTGGAGGTGTTTAGGAAGGGAGTGGATGGGGTGCTTGTTGCCATGGTTTATTTGATTAGACAGTGTTGGATGAGGTTGGACTTGATGATCTCAACCGTCTTTTCCAACCTGGTTAATTCTATTCTATTCTATTCTATTCTATTCTATTCTATTCTATTCTATTCTATTCTATTCTATTCTATTCTATTCCATCCTACCCTACCCTACCCTATCCTATCCTATCCTATCCTATCCTATCCTATCCTATCCTATCCTATCCTATCCTATCCTATCCTATCCTATCCTATCTTATCTTATCCAATTCTCTGGTGCTGTATATACACACATTTGACTGACTAATAACAATATTGATTTCCTACATTTGCCATCTCTAATGCATCATCTTACTAACTCTCAATCTACCTCTACTCTTTTTCTGGAAGTTGCACAGTCTACAAAGGAGAAAAGTGAAAAAGTAAAAGGAAATAATTAACTTAAGCAGATTAAGTCAGGTGAAATCCCTGGAGTGTTGTTCTTTCCCCTGTTATGCAAATTCTTCAGTGAGAGAAGCTTGCTGAACTTGGGAAGTGTGGGTGAATTATGTGTAGTTCTTCTTTAGGAAGATACAGGAATTCAGAGGTCATGTAGAGGTTAAGAAACTGCTGAGAGGAGCAGAGGCCTCAGGAAGGCTTAGCAGAGATCTGGTAGCCAGGCTTCAAACTGGTGCAGAGAGCCTTCCTGTGGACTCACGAGGACACATCAGAGTTTATTGTGTCTAGGAAAGCCACTGAGATGACTGACATCTGTACTGGAACAAAGACTTACTTGAAAAGAATGTGACTGACATGAGAAAATAATTGATAAAATATCCTTCATTTATATTGTGTCTGATATATTAAGTTCAGTCCTAATTCAGTTGACAACAGTGTTTAGGATACCCAGAGCTTTCTAGAGCAACAGGTAGAGCTAAGCAGAATGCCCCAGAACAACAGAAATTAGGCAAGATGCCTTGGATATGCTTGGTTGCTTAGCTGCCTCTGTTGCTTAGGCAACTGAAATGAGACCTGGAGATTTTTCTGTTTAAATTATCTTAGTTTATGGTCTAGTAAAACCTTACTTTTTGGAGCTTAAAAGGTTGGGGGTTTTTTGTTTGTTTATTTGGGGTTTTTTCCTTATAATTTCTTCTGAGAATCTTATTATAAGGAGAAAGTTTAAGCAGGCCTTCGGGGTCAGATCAACCCCGAGTCCTTTTATGGTGAAAGCCAGAATTATAGGCATCTATTTTGGCAGCTAACATGATGATTAGAGCCAGGAGGTATTCTAACATTCATAAGAGATATAAAAATATTTAAGCATTTGTAGTGTTCTCAGAGGAACTTCATGGGCTTCATTAATTTTCTTCCACACAATCCTCTACTGCCATTTCAAATTATATGTATTTTATCTGTCATGGTTTCTTGTTTCTTTTTCACAAGAGTGCTATTGGGAGAAAAAAATACTATGTCTTATCTACCTGATCTTAGAACATCCAAACCTTGATCAAGGATGGTTGAGTTACAGGTTAGTTAGGCAAACTGGATATCTACAAATCCAGGAGCCCCAAAGGGATGCACCCACAAGTACATGTTATTGTTAATCATTCTTCATCATCTTTGAAAAGTCATAGAGGAAAAGATAGGTGCCTGAGGACTGGAGGAAAGCCAGTGTCACTTAAGTCTTCAAAAAGGGCAAGAAGGAGTATCCAGGAAGCTACAGCCAGTCAGCCTCACTTCCATCCCCAGAAATGTGATTCTGGAGGTCATCTCTAAGCATGTGGAGGAAGAGAAAGTTATTTGGAGTAGTCAGCATGGATTCAAAGAGAGGAAACCATGCCTAACCAATCTTATTGCCTTCTATGAAGGCATAACTAGCTGGTTGGATGAGGGGAGAGCATTGGATCTTGCCTACCTTGACTTCAGCAATGCTATTCGATGCTATCTCCCATAACATCCTTGTAGGGAAGCTTAGGAAGTGTGGGTTAAATGAGTGGACAGTGAAGTGGACTAAGAACTGGCTCAATGACAATGCTCAGAAAGTTGTTATCAACAGTGTAGACTCTGGTTGGAGGCTTGTAGCTAGCAGTGTTCCCTAGGAGTCTAGTCTTGTTCAGTGGTCTGGGTTGGATTGGTTGATGGGTTGGACGCGATGATCTTGAAGGTCTCTTCCAACCTGGTGTATTGTATTGTATTGTATTGTATTGTATTGTATTGTATTGTATTGTATTGTATTGGATGAAGGGACAGTGCATCCTCAGCAAGTTTGTTGATGATACAAAAATAACAGGAGTGGCTGACATCAGAAGGCTGTTCTGCCTTTCAGTGGGACCTCAACAGGCCAGAGAGCTAAGCAGAGAGTAACCTCATCAAGTTCGTCAAGAAAAAGTGTAGAGTCCTGCACCTGGGGAGAAATAACATGCACAAGTACAGGTTAGGGGTTTGCCTGCTCTGCACAGAAAGACCTGGGAGTCCTGGTGGAAAACAGACTAATCATGAGCCAATAAAGTGCTCTTGTGACCAAGAAGTCCAATGGTATTTGGGGTTGCATTAGCAATCATGTGGCCAGCAGGTTGAGGGATATTCTCTCGCTCTGCTTTGCCATAGTGAGGCCACATCTGGCGTACTGGGTCCAGTTCTGGGCTGCCTGTTCAAAAGACACAAAAAAATAGTGGAGAGAGTGCAGAGATGATAAGGGGAATGGGTCATGTCTTTTATCAGGAGATGTTGAGGTACTTGGGGCTCATTAGCCTGGAGAAGAAAAGACTAAGAGAGGATCTTAACAATGCTTTTAAAAATATCAAAAGGATGGGTGATAAGACAAGGGAAATGTACACAAATTGCAACACAGACAGGAAATTCCACCTAAATATGAAGAAAATGTCTTTATTTTGAGGGTGACAGAGAACTGGAGCAGGCTGTCCAGAGACAGGTTGCAGAATGTCTTCACAGAATGAGTATTTTGTTGATGTAAACAAATGACAAAGTTTACATCTTAGCAGTGTGTGGTGGTTTGAGCCTTAACTGGGGCTTAAGAGCTCATATGGGGCCCAGACTGAGAATCCCTCCCCCTCCTCTTTCCCAATAGAGAGGAAAAGAAAGGGAAGGAGCAAATCCACCAAGAAATAATTTGGGTTCGGCTTGAAAGTAGAGAGGTAAGGAATTTTCTTTAAACAATATATATATATATATGTATATATGTAACAATAACAGGCAGGGTTCACAAGGGTAGGGAACAAGGATGGATGGGAAAAGAAAGAAATATGAAATACAAAACCAGTCCTTTGCAAAGTCAAAGCAGCAGGGAGGACCATGTGGCAGAGAAGCAGCAAGTCAGCAGCAGCTCTCTTCTGTCCCCGTGAGGCAGAAGGACGAGAGCAATGGCTGCTAGGTCCTCCTCCCCTTTATATCCCTGCTGGACAGGGGGGTGTTGGGAATGGAACAGACCAAGTCAGTTTCCAAAGTGGGAAAACACCCTCCAGGGAGGGCAAAAACTCTCACAAGCCCTCCCACCTTGCTTCCAGGATGGGTGTAGCCCATCACAAAGTGAAAAATATTATCATACTTGAAGATGATATAGATATATATATCCTAATAAACAATCTTTCTCATATAGCCATCAAGGAGTAGTCATCATAGTTCTAAAAATATGAAGGCGATGACTAGCATTGATAAACCATTGAATAACACTTGTTGGCATAACACAGGCATAAAATGCAAGAAAAAATAAGGAGGACTAGTATGCAGCTGGTATCTTATTCTTATCTAATCATCTGGTACCATTCTTCAGAAAAATCCTCTTGAATATCTTCATTGATGATCTGGATGAGGGGTTGAGACAGTCATCAGCAAATTTGCAGATGACACCAAGTTGGGAGCGGATGTTGATCAGTTAGAGGGCAGAAGGGCTCTGCAGAGGGACCTTGACAGACTGGACAAATGGGCAGAGTACAATGGGATGGCATTCAACAAATCCAACTGCCGGGTGCTGCACTTTGGCCACAACAACCCCATACAGAGTTACAGGCTGGGGTCAGAGTGGCTGGAGAACTGCCAAACAGAGAGGGACCTGGGGGTGCTGATTGACAGCTGCCTGAACATGAACCAGCAGTATGCCCAGGTGGCCAAGAAGCCCAACGGCATCCTGGCCTGCATTAGGAATAGTTTGGCCAGTAGGAGCAGGGAAGTCATTGTGCCCCTGTACTCTGCTTTGGTTAGGCCGCACCTTGAGTACTGTGTCCAGTTCCGGGCCCCTCAGTTTAGGAAGGACATCGAGACACTTGAACGTGTCCAGAGAAGGGCAACAAGGCTGGGGAGAGGCCTTGAGCACAAGCCCTATGAGGAGAGGCTGAGGGAGCTGGGATTGTTTAGCCTGGAGAAGAGGAGGCTCAGGGGCGACCTCATTGCTCTCTACAACTACCTGAAAGGTGGTTGTAGCCAGGAAGGGGTTGGTCTCTTCTCTCTAGCAACCAGCACCAGAACAAGAGGACACAGTCTCAACCTGTACCAAGGGAAGTTTAGGCTGGAGGTGAGGAGAAAGTTCTTCACTGAGAGAGTGATTCGCCATTGGAATGTGCTGCCCAGGAAGGTGGTGGATTCACCGTCCCTGGAGGTGTTCAAGAGGGGACTGGATGTGGCACTTGGTGCCATGGTCTAGTAGTGAGGTTTGTGGTTACAGGTTGGACTCGATGATCTTTGAGGTCTCTTCTAACCTTGGCAATACTGTGATACTGTGAAAATAAGTACACATAAGTATGTAGGAACACAGGGATTGCACAGGAATCAAGCAAGTATTTCTGATAGTGGTTAAAGCCAGATACTGCACTGTAGGTTAAAAAATAGCTGTACATGGTAATTAAGCAACAAAATATCCATGGTTAAAAAAAAATCTTGCTAATCCTAGACCATTAGCAGCTGTCTTACATCTCAGAGCCAAAGTCAAAGGTTTATATCCCCTAGGCATTTTTATCTTAGGCAGTGCAAGTATAGATATTCTCAGAGTAAGATAATTTAGATGAATGTCAGCATTCATTCAGTTCCTACAGTCTTCTTAAAAAGATGAGAGTTTTGTAGTGTGATGTACTGAAATGTAAACTGTCACATACATTCTACCTCTTCACCTAGTCTCAGCCTGATGAATGCTTTCCTTTTCATTCCAGTTCCTACATCTTCCCAATATTGGCACACTAAAAGTTCATCACAGTGCTTTTTACAGGTCAGTTTCCACTGTATGGTTTCCAGAGTCTTCTCTCAAAATGAGTAAGTTTTTTCATTCCTCTCCTGTGCAATATATGAAAGAAATTTTTAGGGTTGCTACACATTTCCTGACCCTGTGATACTTAAGCTTGCAGCTATTCTAGAAGTCATTATTTAGCATACTGTGTGCCTCACCAAGGAACCATCTCTTCATGTGCAGTCTTCTGGGTCTTCCTGTCTCTTGAAATAACTACTCTTCTTTACCAACTTGAGTCTGGCAGGTTTTCCTTTTCTTTCCCACATCTATTTTTCCTTCACAGATTTAGTGAAGTAATCTTGCAGAATCCTGTTATGATATTTACAAGATGACTAATGAATAACCTCACAAGGGATGACCTGTTGAAATTTGGTTTTGCTAGCTGAATAATATCTTATGAATGCTCAACAATAAATATATTCCAATTGGAACTTCATGTGGAGTTACAGTAAAATGTATGGGTTCTTAATGGGAGGATTTGAGCACAAGTCCTTAGAGGAGAGGCTGAGGAAGTTGGGATTGTTTAGCCTGCAGAAGAGGAGGCTGAGGGGAAACCTTCTTGCACTCTACAACTACTTGAAGGGAGGTTAAAGCCAGGAGGGGGGTTGGTCTCTTCTCCCAGGCAACCAGCACCAGAACAAGAGGACACAGTCTCAAGCTCTACCAGGGAGGTTTAGGCTGGAGGTGAGGAGAAAGTTCTACACAGAAAGAGTGGATGGCCATTGGAATGTCCAACCCAGGGAGGTGGTGGATTCACGATCCCTGGAGGTGTTCCAGAAGGGATTGGATGTGGCACTTGAAGCCATGGTTTAGTTTGTCCTGAGGTATTGGGTGACAGGTTGGACTTGATGATCTCTGAGGTCTTTTCCAACCTTATTGATTCTATTATTCTATTTTATGATTCTATGATTCAGGAAAACAAAACCCCATTGCACTTAATGCAGATTAATTTGTGGAAGACTCTGTGTGCCATGCTGGCTTTGGAAGCACTGAAATGGTCCTATTTTCAGCAAAATGTCACTCTTGGTTTTGGTAGAATTTTTTTTTTTTACATAGACCATGAAAAAATTTCATTCCTTTAAAAATAATTTAAAAAATGTTTAAATATTCAGTTTTCCAGATCTTGATCTGAAAATAAGTAAATACATAAATAATGAAATAAATATTATGGACTCTCAGAGTGTCTGTGGACATTAAGACTCTTGAATGTGTCCAGAGAAGGGCAAAAAGGCTGGTGAGAGGCCTCGAGCACAAGCCCCCAGAGGCTGAGGGAGCTGGGATTGTTTAGCCTGGAGAAGAGGAGGCTCAGGGAGACCTCATTGCTGTCTACAACTACCTGAAGAGAGGTTGTAGCCAGGAGGGGCTTGGACTCTTCTCCCAGGCAACCTGTGACAGAACAAGATGACACAGTCTCAAGCTGCACCAAGGGAAGGTTAGGCTGGATGTTAGGAAGAATTTTTTCCAAGAGTGATTGGCCATTGGAATGTGCTGCCCAGGGAAGTGGTGGAGTCACCATCCCTGGAGGTGATCAAGAGGGGATTGGACATGGCACTTGAAGACATGGTTTAGTAGTCATGAGGTCTTGTGTGACAGGTTGGGCTTGATGATCTTTGCGGTCTCTTCCAACCTTATTGATTCTATGATTCTATTCTACAATTCTATAATCTAAAGATTCTGATATTTACTTTTTTTTTTTTTTTTAACCACCTTCAAATAATTGAATATATTTATAAAATTGGAAAGCATAGATGACATTTAAAATGTCCAAATATAATGCATGTCTGTAGTAAATGAAAGATTGCCACTTGCCTTTAATGTTCAATTATTAAATGCACAATGCAAAATCCTCAGCATCAGTTCTCTCAAACTACACAAGTGTCAGAATTCACAGGACTCAGAAAAATGTTCTTCCTCAGAATTTTCTCTTCCTTACAAAATGACACTGGCACTTTAGGGATGGTCTTTGACTTGCATCTGGCATGAAATGTGTCAATTATGTTAGAATTCATATACCACAGAAATAAAATGTATTATCCCCACTAAAAATTCAATACTTTCCTTTCAGGAACGGCATAAAGGCAAGATGACCTATAGGGCATTGGCAAGGCATTGCAATGTGTCATGGATATTTTGGGAACAATTGTCTGCTCTAGAAGGTATTGCATACTTCCCACTTACTTTCAAGACTTTTCTTTAATTATGTAGTAAACTCCTCAGTATTTCACAGCTCAGAGCTAGCCCTGTGTAAGTAAGATGTCTTTATAAAACTCTCTCTGCTACGAATTAAGGACTACATCATCCATTCGTGTTTGGTTTGATTATAACTAGATGTCATTAACCAGATATATTAAACATAGGAAACATTATTTATTTCTTATATAAAAATTTAATTTCATGCATGAGAAGTTGCTTCTTCCCTTTTTTGTCCACCTCTTCATGTCTCACTAAAGCAGTAATTTTGTGTGAGAGGTTTTCAGATGGCAGCTATTACTAAGGGCCCATACAGGTTGTTATTTTTATACTTAATATATTCCTTGAAGATTATTTGTTGGTGTTAACCTACTCAGCGTCCAAAAGTTAAGCCAAAAGACTGTTTATTGATGAAACAAAACAATGGAACAAACAAAATTATTTCATGGGTGGAAATGTTCTCATAAGAGAATGTCTCAAATTTGTGTACATTTAGGTTAGAATGGCTTAAATTTTTAATGCCAGTCTAGGATTTCATACTAAAGTAGGATTTCATACTGGTTAGGCCAGCACTGGTTAGCCTGGAGAAGAGGAGGCTCAGGGGAGACCTCATTGCAGTCTACAACTACCTGAAGGGCGGCTGCAGACTGGTGGGGGTTGGTCTCTTCTCCCAGGCAACCAGCACCAGAACATGAGGACACAGTTTCAAGCCACGCCAGGGGAAGTTTAGGCTGGGTGTTAGGAAGAAGTTCTTCACAGAAGGAGTGATCGGCCATTGGAAAGGGCTGTCCTGGGAGGTGGTGGAGTCACCATCCCTGGAGGTGTTTAAGAGGGGACTGGATGAGGCACTTGGTGCCATGGTTTAATTGATTAGATAGTGTTGGATGATAGGTTGAACTTGATGATCTCAAAGGTCTTTTCCAGCGTGGTCAGCTCAGCTCCTACTCTGCTCTACTCTACTCTACTCTACTCTACTCTACTCTACTCTACTCTACTCTACTCTACTCTACTCTACTCTACTCTACTCTACTCTACTCCACTCCACTCCACTCCACTCCACTCCACTCCACTCCACTCCACTTCCATTCCATTCCATTCCATTCCATTCCATTCCATTCCATTCCACTCCATTCTATCCTATCCTATCCTATCCTATCCTATCCTATCCTATCCTATCCTATCCTATCCTATCCTATCCTATCCTATCCTATCCTATCCTATCCTGCAGAAAAGTGATATAATTTGTGACATCTACAATATGTACAACATTTTATTTAAAAAAGACATCTCTGTAGAACAAAGCACAACTATGATTTTCTGCCTACCTATTCATCATCATAATACCAAGGTCCATAATAATTCCCTGGGGAGAAGAATGAATATCGTAAGGCAGATTTTAGTAGTCCCTGCTCCTTTCATTCTATTGATGTGGTGGGATGTTCAGAGAAACACAGAATGAGTGTCTAGACACTGCCTCATTCAGTGCCCTTGCTCATGCAGGCTCAATGTGAGATTGCTGATGACTCTGCTCAGTCAGATTTTCATGGTCTTCAAAGATGGAGACTTCAATCACCTGTGTGGGCAGCCTGTCCCAGCCTTTAATCACCTGCATCCAGTGCAGCATTCAGTGTGTCCTAGTCCACATGATGAAAATTAAAGAGTAATCCAACTTAAAGGCAGTAAAGGAGCTTTTGCTACTTAAAGTTCCTGTGTTTCATCACAATTAATGTGAATTTATAAGCACAAAACCTGAACACAATAAAAGATAACTATGAAGTGGAAGGATCATACATTTCTGATGAATTTTACCTTTGGATTTTTTTTCTTACAGATGTAATACCACCTTCTCTATTTACTCCCTGCTCCTCCCCAAGGTTTCTCATTTCTCATCCTCCTCTCCTCACTCCCCTTTTCCACATTCTCACTCCTCACGGTACTTTATCACTCTCCCTCTTTGTTGAACAGCTCTCTGTCTTTCAATTGTCATCATCATGATAGGCATTTTGAAAGCATTCTACAAAAACAGATTTGCTTCACAATATTTCCTAAGCTGTGTGGTTATGTACATGTCAGAATGATGTCTCTTGCTGTCATTTCTCTGGCGGTGCTATACCCCATACCTTAAAATTCATGTTTAAATTTATGATCATAACTTGGTATTTTTATTTTCTTTCCTAACTATTTTTTTCCTGCTTTGTGAATATTTTAATGGGTAATTATGGTAACATTTCCTTCCATGTATCACAATCCTTCAATTGTTTGTATTCTGTTATCATCACTTTCACTGTATATCAAATGCAAAGGCACAGTGAGGAAATCTATTTCTTACAGATACATCAAATGCTTTTGACTAACCCCTTACACTTAAGGTAGTGTAGAGGGTTTGAACTTTGCAGCTCCCCCAGGAGAACTATGCAGAAACTCTGCATAATGTTGAACCGTGATAGTAGAAGTAATGTAGCTCTGCTCCTTAACAAAGTTTCTAGAAATTCTATCCCAATGATCTCTTGAGGTCCCTTCCAGCCTCTAATATACTGTGATACTTTTCTCCTAGTCCTTATTTAAACAAAAGCTGTGGTGTTTGGGGTTTTTTTTGGTTGGTTGGGTTTTGGTTTGTTTTTTTTGGTTTGGTGCTTGTTTGGGTTTTTGTTATTTCTTTGATGGGGTTTTGGTTTGGTTGGGTTTGAAGGGGCAGATATTTTGGGTTTTGTTTTGTTTTCAGTTTCAGTGGGGAGGGGGGGGAAGGGAGGGAGGGAGGGAAGGAAGGGAGGAAGGGAGGAGGGAGTGAGGGAAGGAATGGAGGAGGGAGGGAGGGAGGGAGGGAGGGAAGGAAAGGAGGAGGGAGGGAGGGAAGGAGGCAGGACAGAGGAAGGGAAGGAGGAAGGAAGGAGGGAGGAAAGGACGGAGGGAGGGAGGGGAGGGGGAAGGAGTGAGGGACAGAGGGAAGAGGGAGGGAGGGATGGAGGGATGGAGGGAAGGTGCAAGGGAGGGAGGGAGGGAGGGAGGAAGGGAGGGAGGGAACAATAGTTTTTGTTTGGTTTACTTTGAACATGCATCAGTGTGTCCTAATCCACATGATGAAAATTAAAGAGTAATCCAACTCAAAGGTAATAAAGGAGCTTTTGTTACTTAAAGTTCCTGTGTTTCATCACAATTAATGTGAATTTATAAGGACAAAACTTGAACACAATAAAAGATAGCTGTGAAGTGGAAGGATCATACATTTCTGATGAATTTTACCTTTGTTTATTTTTTTTTCTTTACAGATGTAATACATTTTCCTCCATTTACTCCCCACTCCTCCCCAGGGTTTCTCATTTCTCATTCTCCTCTCCTCATTCCTTTTCCACATTAGATGTGGGTAGATTGCTGGTAATACAGGAATCTTTCTCTTCCATACTGAATATTTGCTTGTAAATGGTGACAGAAATGCCCTGGTCTGGGAAACAAATGTGTTAATTTTCAAAAAAGTAATTTAGTTCTCATCAGGTCTTTGCAATTTTTCTTTAGACAAACTGTGAGCTGGTCACAACAGGGCGCAGACCTGCACAGACAATAGCTGGTGTGATTTATCACAGTATCACAGTATCACAAAGGTTGGAAGAGACCTCAAATATCATCAAGTCAAACCTGTCACCACAGACCTCATGACTAGACCATGTCACCAAGTGCCACGTCCCCTCTTGAACACCTCCAGGGACGGTGATTCCACCACCTCCCTGGGCAGCCTATTCCAGTGGTGAACGACTCTCTCAGTGAAGAACTTTCTCCTCACCTCGAGCCCAAACTTCCCCTGGTGCAGCTGGAGACTGTGTTCTCTCATTCTGGTGCTGGTTGCCTGAGAGAAGAGACCAACTCCCTCCTGGCTACAATCCCCCTTCAGGTAGCTGTAGACAGCAATGATATCCTTACCTCTATCCTTACCTCTATCCTTACCTCTAAATCTGCTCAAATGCACGCTTGTTTAGTTGTCTGAGGGTATAGGTATCATGAATTGGTTTTATCTGTGATCAACATAAATAGGAATACTACATACTTTCTAGCTTATGATTCCACCATGTTTGTTGGCATACCTTCTCGGAGTCATCTTTTACCGCAATTTATTTTCTTCTAGCATCCCCAAACTGCTTTCTAAACTATCTACTTTAGTATTTTTGCTGTACGGTAGGAAACAGGGAGGAGAAGGGTAGAATCCAAGAGATGTTTAGAATTATGAAAGAGCTTAAGATCATCACTACTGGGAATTGTTCAATTTTATCATGTGGTACTAACCTAGAGCAATAAAATCCCATATCTCAGTAACTGCTCTAGAAACTTTCAGGCCTATGCAAGATCATAGAACCATAGAATCCTAGAATCATAGAATCAACAAGGTTGGAAAAGACCTCAAAGATCCTCAAGTCCAACCTGTCACCCAAGACCTCATGCCTACTAGGCAATACAATAATACAATGCAATAAAGCAGGTTGGAAGAGACCAACTATCGCGTCCAATCAACCAATCCAACCCACCTAAACAACTAAACCATGGTACCAAGCACCCCAGCAAGTCCCCTCCTGAACACCTCCAATGAAGGTGACTCCACCACCTTCCCGGGCAGCCCATTCCAATGGCCAATCACTCTCTCTGTATAGAACTTCCTCCTAACATCCAGTCTAAACCTCCTCTGGCACAGCTTGAGACTGTGTCCTGTTGTTCTGGTACTGGCTGCCTGGGAGAAGAGACCAACCTCCGCCTGTCCACAACCTCCCTTCAGGTAGTTGTAGACAGCAAGAAGGTCACCCCTCAGTCTCCTCTTCTCCAGGCTAAGCAACCCCAG